>OX453263.1:12591145-13191145 GCA_949709985.1 Luffia ferchaultella
AAAAAAAAACGGAACCCTAAAATAAATGTCTGTCCTCCTGGTCATTAATGCCAATTCAAACTAGCTGAGATTATCCATTCAAAGGCTTTTTTAAAATTTACTTATTTTTATTTCTTGTAATATTAAAAAAAAAAACGGAACCCTAAAAGATTTTCGTTGTCTAACTAACCTGTACATCAAAAACCAGGAACTCAGGAATGGCTTGAGGTATAAAGTTCTAATAAATCAAAACACTAAATGTCTGTCCTCCTGGTCATTTAAATGCCAATTCAAACTAGCTGAGATAACCATTTCAAAAGCTTTTTTAAATTTACTTATTTTTATTACGATTCTTGTAATTCATTCAAAATATTTAAAAAAAAAACGGAACCCTAAAAGAAATGTCTGTCCTCCTGGTCATTTAATGCCAATTCAAAACTAGCTGAGATTATCCATTTCAAAGGCTTTTTTTAAATTTACTTATTTTTATTTCTTGTAATATTAAAAAAAAAACGGAACCCTAAAAGATTTTCGTTGTCTAACTAACCTGTACATCAAAACCAGGAACTCAGAAATGGCTTGAGGTATAAAGTTCTAATAAATCAAAACACTAAATGTCTGTCCTCCTGGTCATTTAATGCCAATTCGAACTAGCTGAGATAACCATTTCAAAGGCTTTTTTTAAATTTACTTATTTTTATTACATTCAAAATATTTTAAAAAAAACGGAACCCTAAAAGATTTTCGGTACCTGTACATCAAAAACCAGGAACTCAGGAATGGCTTGAGGTATAAAGTTGTAATTAATCGTAACACTAAATGTCTGTCCTCCTGGTCATTTAATGCCAATTCAAACTAGCTCAGTATTAAAACCATTTCAAAATAGCTAAAAACTTATTTTTTTTATTACGATTCGTACTTTCATTCAAAATATTAAAAAAAAAACGGAACCCTAAAAGATTTTCGTTGTCTAACTATCTGTACAACAAAAACCAGGAACTCAGTAATGGCTTGAATCATAAAGTTCTAATTAACCTCAACAGACATTCATATGTCTTTCCTCCTGGTCATTTAATACCAATTCAAACTAGCATAAAAAACGGAACCCTTAAAAGATTTTCGTTGTCTATCTGTACATCAAAAACCAGGAACTCAGGAATGGCTTGAAGTATAAAGTTCTAATTAACCTCAACAGACATTCATATGTCTGTCCTCCTGGTCATTTAATACCAATTCAAACTAGCATAAAAAACGGAACCCTTAAAAGATTTTCGTTGTCTATCTGTACATCAAAAACTAGGAACTCAGGAATGGCTTAAAGTATAAAGTTCTAATTAATCTAAACAATAAATGTCTGTCCTCCTGGTCATTTAATACCAATTCAAACTAGCTCAAAAACAAGCCTTTCAAAAAAAGTCTAACTAAAAATAAGTTTAACTAGGCTTTTATTTTGTTATGATTCTGTTCTTCAAAATGAAAAAAGACGACGAGGCGGCGATAGGCGTATGCACACGCACCGAGCACGAAGTGACGTAATCACTCTTAACGATTTATGCACTCCTATTTTCTTGCACTGATTATGAGCGTGAGGTTTTTTTCGTTACGGAATTTCTCGATTCGTTCCCCGCGCTCAAAGGCCCGCGATAGAAGCTATGCAATAGCTTAAAAATAACGTAAAATAAAACGAAGCCCTAAAAGGTTGATTTCGTTGTCAGACTATCTGTGAATCAAAACCAGGACATCAGGAATGGCTTGAGGCATAAAGTTCTAATTAATCAAAACACTAAGTGTTTGTGCTCCTGGTCATTTAATACCAGTTCAAACTAGCTCAATGTAATAAAAACAAGGCTTTCAAAAAAAGTCTAACTAAAAACTTAACTAGTCTTTTTCTAAATAACTTATTTTGTTATGATTCTGTACTTCAAAATGAAAAAAAATAAATAAATAAATAAAAACAAAGCCCTAAAAGGTTGATTTCGTTGTCGAATTATCTGTGCATCAAAAACCAGAAACTCAGGAATAGCTTGAGGTATAAAGTTGTAATTAATCAACACACTAAGTGTCTGTCCTTCTGGTCATTTAATACTAAAGGCTTACTAAAAATTACTTATTTTGTTAAAACTTCAAATTAAAAAATAAACGGAACCCTAAAAAGACATTTCGTTGTCCGACCAATTTTCGTTGTCTGACAAAATAAAAAACCAGGAACTCAGGGATGGCTTGAGGTATAAAGTTCTAATAAATCAAAACACTAAATGTCTGTCCTCCTGGTCATTTAATGCCAATTCAAACTAGCTAGTATAAAAAAAAGGAATTATTAACTAAAAAAATACTAAATTATATTTTTATTACGATCAAAATATTAAAAAAAACGGCCTAAAAGATATCGTTGTCTATCTGTACATCAAAAACCAGGAACTCAGGAATGGCTTGAAGTATAAAGTTCTAATTAACCTCAACAGACATTTATATGTCTGTCCTCTTGGTCATTTAATACCAATTCAAACTATTTCAAAAGTACTTACTATGAAAACTAAAATAGGCTTACTAAAAATTACTTATTTTGTTATTACGACTTCAAATTAAAAAAATTAATAAACTATGTGGGTCCCAGTCACAGACAATTTTGTCTGTGGTCCAGCGCGACAATGGCGCGATTCCGTGCGTAGTGGTATTATAAGCGCAGTACCAGGATCGCATAAATTAGAGGTAGTTCGGTCGACGTGCATGAAGTGACGTAATCACTCTTAACGATTTATGCACTCCTATTTTCTTGCACTGATTATGAGCGTGAGGTTTTTTTCGTTACGGAATTTTTCGATTCGGTCCCCGCGCTCAAAGGCCCGCGATAGAAGCTATGCAATAGCTTAATAATTACAAAACAGTGTATTTAATTGTAGATTACGCGTTTTTACAAACGCACCTTTTTCAGTCCAAAGTAAGTTCTATATCTTCTTTTTCCTTTGCCCTATAATTCATATATACTGTGTAGGTTTTTTTGTTTTAGAATTAGCAACTTTGTGTATACAAATGTACCTGGTTCAATTTCTTTTCAATGGTACCATTTTGTTAGTTTTTAATGTTTATCTATATAAAAACCTATATTTTTTGCATTTTTTATCATAATTACAAACTTCAGTACATAATCTTACGTCTGTTTTTCAAAGGTATATGCAGATACTATAGATCTGCTTTTGCCACAGTTTTTACATAATATCTTTTTTGTGTCATCCACATTTATCAACCATTTCATGCAGGTTTGTCGGTTTCGGGTGCTTCATTATAATTTATATATTGTTACAAGCTAGGGGTCCACATATATATGTATGCACGAAAACACAATTTTAAGTTGGACTCATACGTTATTTTTTAACAAAATCACAAACTATTGTCGCACTTGTTCGCAGATATGTTCGCTCCTTAACTCTTTAAAAAAAAAAACTTACTAGCGCCGGCGCCCGAACTCAAATATGCGCCGAAATCCCAATTCGAAAGTATCTCAAAATTTCCATCATCAATCATTCGATTTTGAAATTTAAATTGTAATTTATTATGGGAATGATTCACGTTGCCCCGGCGCTTTATCCTTTGGCGCCTGCCGCCTTAAAAATAGAATTTCATCTTCAATTTATTTTTATCTCGGATTTTTCCGTATATGACCGATATGTTTGTGAAATCACATGATCTTTCGAGTACTTTCTAAAATACCGACTTGCTTCTACGCATAAAAGTAACGATATTTTCTTTTTGAAACATCATAAAGCGTTGATTCAAAGTTCGTTTCTTTTTTATATTTTAGTTGTTAAAAGGACATTAATTAAAACAATTATTAATAGGCCAAATGTGAGCGTTATAAATAAGGAATATGGTTAAATCAAATCAAATCAAAATATCTTTATTTCGTAGTTATGTAACATAATCTTGAAATACGTCATAAGATTGAATTTTATTACTTTGTGGAAGAAGGTGACCACAAAGGCGCATTCAAAAATGCTGGTTCCTCTCAGAAGAATGCGCAAGAAACTGAGGGACGCTCTTTTTAACAAAATTATTTAAAAATTTTTAACAATAAGTGCTTAAAAAATAATATTATTGAAACAAACCGATAGGTGAGCGGCTTACACCCATGGATTTTTATCATCTAAGTAGTCTGATACTTTATAATAAGCTTTTGCATAAAGCTTTCGTTTTAGTGTAGTTTTAAACTTATTAAGGGGTAGATCTTGAATGTCAGCTGGGATCTTATTGTAAAAGCGTATACATTGCCCTTTAAAAGATTTCGTGATTTTATTGAGGCGGCTGACATGATTAGCAAGTTTATCTTTGTTTCTTGTATTAATATTATGCCGATCACAATTTTTTTTAAATAATGTAATATTTTTTTTTACGTACATAATGTTTTCAAATATATATTGAGATGGAAATGTTTTAATATTAATTTCCTTAAACTTTTCTCTAAGTGATACTTTAGGTCCCAGTTTATAAATTGCTCGAACAGCTCGCCTCTGCAACACGAAGATTGTATTAACATTAGCAGCATGTCCCCACAGCAGAATGCCATAAGTCATTAAACTATGGAAACCACTGAAATACACCAACCTCGCGGTTTCTATGTCCGAAAGGAAACGAATCCTTTTTACAGCGTAAGCTGCAGAACCGAGCTTTCTCGCCAAGTTAGTGATATGAGGATCCCATTGCAATTTCGCGTCCAATGTGATTCCTAAGAATACAGTAGAATCCACAAGGTCCAATTTCTCGCTTTTAATAACAATATTGGTAGGTGCCTGTTTGACGTTCGGTAGCGAGAATCTTATGCATTTGGTTTTTTTTTCATTTAGTAATAAATTATTAGCCGCGAACCATTCTACTATTTCGGAGATAGCATTGTTTACATCGTCGTAGGTAAATTTCTTTCTATTAACTTTGAATACTAAAGAAGTATCATCAGCAAACATTACTATCTCGTGATTATTTTTTACAAGGTAAGGCAAGTCGTTAACATAAACTAAAAATAGAAATGGACCAAGAATTGAACCCTGTGGGACGCCCATCGACATTGGGGATCCTGATGACCTCTCTCCGCTTACATCTACCCTCTGAACTCTGTTACTTAAGTACGACCTCAGAAGGTCGAGCGCACGGTCTTTAACACCATAATGACACAATTTCCCGACCAATGTATCATGTTGGACACAATCAAAAGCCTTGGAAAGATCACAGAAGATACCTATAGCATCTCCAGAGCCCTCCCAGGCCTCAAAGATGTGCTGAATCAGTTCAACACCAGCATCGGTTGTGGAACGGCCCCGGGTGAAACCAAACTGTTTGCGATGCATTAAATTATTTAAGTTAAAATGTGAAAGTAACTGACCCATTAATATTTTTTCGAAGATTTACTTAACGTTGGTAGTATTGAAATAGGCCGGAAATTAGTGGGGTCAGATGTGCTACCAGCTTTAAATAATGGAATGACTTTACTGTGTTTCATTAGGTCGGGAAAAACGCCATGATCTATACACTTATTAAATAAATAAGCAAGATGAGGTGAGATGCAATCAATGATTGAGCCTATAATTTTAACTGAAAGGCCATGAAGGTCCGCAGTATTTTTCATTTCTAATGATTTGAATACTTTAATAATGACTGTAGGGTCTACGTAAGAAAACTTAAAATCAACCATGCACTCACTGACATTTTGCTTGAGTAATGATTCGGCAAGAGCGGGAGAAGAGTTTAAAGACTTGGTAGTCGAAACTGGAACATCTGAGAAAAATTTCTCGAAAGCTTCGGCTACTTCTAAATTTGATGTTAAAATCTTATCATTAATTTTAAGTTTAAAATCAATATTGCGCGCTTTTACTTTTCCAGTTTCGCTGTTCACAATTTGCCAAGTCGTTTTTGTAATATTCGAGCTATTTTTTATTTTACCGTAAATATAATTTGCTTTAGCTACAGCACAAGCGCGTTTAAACATTTTTGAATAATTCCGAACATAATTTCTAAAATAATCACTTTTATTATATGATCTTTCTTCATAAAGTTCATACAACTTAAGCCTAACTTCATGGATTTCCGCCGTTGCCCAATCATTAAATCGTAACGAATTATTAATTTGTATCGTTTTCGATTTAAACACATTGTCGTATACATTTTTTGTGATATCAAACAATGCACTATACGACTTGTTAATATCATCATAATGGTTTAAGTATGGTAAACTCGCTAATATGCTTTTTCTATAATTGTCAAGCCGGGTCTCATTGACTGGTATACATTTTATTTTGTTTTTAGTCACTTGTAATTCACCTAAATCAAAAACAGCCATTTGACCACAATGATCTGATGCTAATTTATTAATTATGGCTTTATCACAAGGTTCAGCATTAGTAAAAATATTGTCAATACATGTTGCTGTGGTAGAGGTAATTCTTGTAGGCTCAGTAAAGAGGTTCACCAGAACAGAACATCGAAATAGCGATTTGAGCCTACTACTTAGTACACAATTTGAATCTAGTAGATCTATATTGAAATCTCCACATACAATAACATCCTTGCCTTTATTTCTTATTTTAAACAGTGCCTCATCCATTTTCTTTTCAAACAAATCGTATGATGAGGCTGGGGGTCTATACACGCTTATTACAACAAGCCGCTCAAGCTCTATACAGGCTATTTCAATTGTTCGTTCAATAGATAGGCTCACAACGTCAACACGTTCTTTACATTTAATTGTATTACGAGCAAGTATTAAAGAGCCACCGTGTATCGATTTTACTCTGCTGAACGAACTTGCTACCTAGTGATTTTTGAATCCAAACATAAACTGGTGACTTTTGAGCCAATGCTCAGTAATACATAAAATATTGTTACGAACGGACAGAGTAATGACCGCCATCTAGCGTCAACCAGTAAAACCACTTTGTAGAAGGGTTTTACAACAAGGACAACGCGAAACCCCTACTCAATACTAGATGGCGTTAGAAAAAAGAATGTTCTAGGATTATCCAAATTGATCCATTACGTTCGTGCGAGTGGAGTGATTTCTGGAATGTTCTCGAGTTCCTTACGACTCATATAAATAGCCGCAGGAGCGTGAGCGATCTCAGTTCAATTTTGGGCTACATTTACGCGACTTCGAAGCGAAACTAGTGATACCAGTGAAACCTACGACTTGGCTACGACCTAATACATCGTGAGTGCTTAGTGTTTGGACTTAGTGCTTAGTGTTTGGACTTAGTGCTTTGTGTTGGACCTAGTGTTAGTGAATAAAGTCTTCAAAAGAGTCAGCAGGTCTTTCTCTCCGAATATTCGAACCCTAACACGTAACAACTGGTGTCGGAAGTGAAATTTGGAGATGCCATTGACTCCGAGAGAGGACTTTCAGGAGGGCGTCAGGACAAGGGCACGAGCTGCGGAGGCCACGCCTACCGAGGACCAAGCTCCGCCCACTGTGGGCGGAGCCAAACTCACAGGCCCCGCCCACCGGGCTCCGCCCACTGACCACGCCCCTCAGGCTCCGCCCACTTTGGCCCAAGCTCCGCCCACTGTGGGCGGAGCCACACTCACTGGCCCCGCCCACCAGGACACGCCCACTCAGGCCACGCCCACTGGCCCCGCCCACCGAACAAGCCACGCCCACCGGCGACACCGTACTTTCTATAGCCCCTCAAGTGGCTCTTCAATTGGGAAGCTTAATGTAATTGATGCAGGCAATGAAGGATTCACAAGAACGCAAACTCGGCGCTTTACAGGATTCACAAGAACGCAAACTCGGCGCTTTACAGGAATCACAAGAACGCAAGCTCGGCGCTTTACAGGAATCACAAGAACGCAAGCTCGGCGCTTTGCAAGAGTCACAAGAACGCAAGCTGACTACGATTCAAGAGTTTCAAAAGGCTGAAATCAGAGCGATTCGAGAATCACAAGAGCAACAAAAAGACCTCCAAGAAAAAGCGCTTCGGGCTATAAATGACGTTAGTGACATGGTGATTAAGCTGCGAAAAGATGTCGACTTAGATGGAAGAACGAGTCACCGGGTTAGGATTGGATGTCGAAAATGTGAAAGTCGGCCTCGCTGAACTACAGAAGAAAGTAGTGCGCCTTGAAACCACGGGTGTTGCGATGTCTAGTGGAACTACCGGAGTGGTGCAAGGACCGAGAGTGAAGGTGCCGCCATACGACGGCACTACTTCTTGGAACGCTTATCGTCAGCAATTCCAAACTGTTGCTACTGCCCAGGGATGGACGGAAGATCAATGCTTAACCGCTCTCACTGTTGCGCTCAGACGGCAAGCTTTGTCGGTACTGGAAGCACTGCCACATACAGGAAATGGGTTCCAAGACCTAATGGAGGCACTTGAATCCAGATACTGGGAGCGACACCTGGAGCACGTGTTCCGTGCCCAACTGCGTGACCGAGTCCAACGCTCAGGAGAAGGACTACAACAATGGGCGTTGGAAATCCAAAAACTCGTCAGGAAGGCACACCCAGGAGCTGACGCCAGGATGGTAGACACAAATACTGTTCAAGCATTTGTCGACGGAATCAAAGACCTAGAGGTCAGGACTGCAGTGAGGCTTCGTCGCCATACCTCGCTAAAGGAAGCATTGGCCCATGCTTTGGAGGTCGAGGCTGTTCGCCATGACATACGGCAGACCCATAAGATCCGCGCGGTCTCTGAGGAAGTCAAGGAGGTTAAGGCTCCTACGAAGAAAAGTTCTGGAGCCAGGTGCTACAAGTGCGGCGAGAGGGGCCATCTTCAGCTCAACTGTCCGCAGAAGATGACCCAGATGTCAAGAACGAAAAGGATCGAGGAACAAATAAGAGAAGCTAAAGAAGCAAGGGGCTTCGTCTCCTGCTCGGGTGCTGGTGAAACTGCCACCAGCTGGAAAGAAAACGTGTAGTTCGATGACAGGCGCAGACTCAGCAAACAGCAACAACTACGGATTCGTGACTGAGCTACTCGATGACTGCAAGAGTAATCTGACTTATTCGCAGGGCATGAAAGCTAAGAAGTTTTTACAGCGCTACGCGAATATCTTCTCCAGTCAAGAAGGGGACCTTGGAAGAACGTCGATGGTTCAGCACAGAATAGATACCGGAAACGAGAGACCAATTCGTCAACGAGCAAGACGGATACCGATTGCGAAGGAAAAAGAAGTTGAAGGTCTTTTGGAGGACATGAGAAAGAATAAGATTATTGAACCGTCTGCAAGTCCGTGGTGCTCACCTGTGGTATTAGTGAAGAAGAAAGATGGTAGCACGAGATTTTGTGTGGACTATAGGCGTCTCAATTATGTCACTAAGAAGGACAGTTACCCGTTACCTCGAATCGACGACACCTTGGATACCTTGAGTGGAATGAAATGGTTTTCGACCTTAGACCTGAAATCTGGATACTGGCAGGTGGAAATTCATCCAAAAGACAAGGAGAAGACAGCTTTCTCGAGCGGTAAAGGTTTATGGCAATTTAACGTCATGCCCTTCGGATTGTGCAACGCACCTGCCACATTTGAGCGACTCATGGAGTGTGTACTGGCAGGCTTAGTTGGAGAGGCTTGCTTAGTCTATTTGGATGACGTCATCATTGTCGGCCGTGACTTCGAGGACCATTTGCGAAACTTGGAGCGAGTTTTCGTCAAAATAGAGGGAGCCAAATTAAAGTTGAACCCGAAAAAGTGTCGTTTATTCAGGAGTGAGGTCAATTATCTCGGCCATGTTATCTCCAGTGATGGAATCCAGACAGACCCGGAAAAACTGGAAGCAGTTCAAAAATGGCCTACCCCTAAGGACAAAACGGAAGTGCGGGCATTCCTCGGCCTATGCTCATACTACAGGCGTTTTGTTAAGGGATTCTCAGAGATAGCCAAGCCATTACATCGGCTGACAGAAGATAAACGACAATTTAGTTGGGATGAGACTTGTGAAGATTCGTTTCAGAAACTGAAGAAACATCTGTGTGAAACACCAATCCTGGGGTATCCACAAACTGAAGGTCTGTTTATAGTCGATAAGGACGCAAGCAACACGGCCATTGGAGGGGTGTTATCTCAAAAACAGGGTGAAAGAGAAGTTGTTATCGCATATTTCAGCAAATCTTTATCTAGACCAGAGAGAAACTACTGTGTGACAAGAAGAGAACTCTTGGCTGTTGTAAAGACGCTACAACATTTCAACAAATATCTCATCGGCAGACAGTTTTTACTGCGAACTGATCACGCAGCCTTGAAGTGGCTACTGCAATTCAAGAACCCGGAAGGTCAAGTAGCTCGATGGATTGAACAGCTCCAAGAGTATGACTTCAAGACGGAACACCGCAGCGGAAAGACGCATGGGAATGCCGACGCACTCTCACGAAGGCCGTGTTCGGAAGACTGCAAACATTGTGTTAAACAGGAATCTAAGGAAGTAACATTAAAGCTAACGAGAACAAGTCCTTTGGGTCTCTGGGAGAATGATGCCATGAGGGAGGCTCAAGAAAGAGATGACGACCTTCGGCACATCATCACGTGGAAGAAACGGGGTGACGTCAAACCGACCTGGAGTGAGGTTGCACCCACTGGCGCTGTCACTAAAGCGTACTGGGCGCAATGGGACAGTCTGATACTCCAAAACGGAATACTCTACCGGAAATGGGAGAAGACTAACGGCAGAGAGTTCCATCTTCAGATAGTTGTCCCACGAGCGAGAGTACCAGACGTTCTCCGCGAAATACATGATGGCATATCAGGAGGTCATCTAGGTGTCAAGAGAACGTTAACAAAAGTACGAGAACGATTCTACTGGTTGCATTGTCGAGATGATGTACAGGATTGGTGCCGCAAATGTACTACGTGCGCTGCTATAAAAGGACCACAGACCAGGAGCCGTGGGAACCTGCGGTTGTATAACGTCGGTGCACCG
The DNA here is from genome assembly GCA_949709985.1 of Luffia ferchaultella. NCBI lineage: Eukaryota > Metazoa > Arthropoda > Insecta > Lepidoptera > Psychidae > Luffia > Luffia ferchaultella. Next base: position 12,602,028 of record OX453263.1, read on the forward strand.
TGGGAACGAATTGCAGTTGACGTAGCTGGGCCATTACCTGTAACGGAATCGGGAAACAAGTATTTTATGGTCGTCATTGACTACTTCACTAAATGGCCCGAAGTGTTCGCCATACCAAACCAAGAAGCTACAACAGTCGCTTCTAAGTTAGTCGAAGAAGTGATATGTCGCTTTGGTGTGCCTCTAGAAATCCATTCTGATCAGGGCAGGAACTTCGAATCGCAAGTATTCCAGGAAGTGTGCAGAATTTTGGGCATGCATAAGACGAGGACTACCGCGTACCATCCACAGTCTGATGGAATGGTTGAGAGGTTTAACCAGACCCTTGAGAGGCATTTGGCGAAATTGGTAGACGACAAACAAAAGGATTGGGACAAGTATATACCACTCTTCCTTCTGTCGTACCGAACCGCCGAGCATGAGAGCATAAAAGCTACCCCGGCGTATGTGAATTACGGTAGAGAACTACGAATACCAGTAGACCTATTGACAGGAGGGTCACCGGAGGAACCAAAGACCGTACAAGACTATGTCTGCGATTTAAGGAAAAAAATGCGCTATATACACGCCTTGGTTCGGGAAAATGGGTTACAGTCAAGTGAGAACATGAAATCCAGATACGACCGGAAATCGAACACGAGCGGCTTCGAGGAAGGGTCACTGGTGTGGCTGCATAACCCAACTCGCCGGAAAGGAAAATCTCCAAAGTTGCAGACCAAGTGGGACGGTCCATACAAAGTGGTTACCCGACTGAATGATATGACTTATAGGATTCAAAAGCAACCTAGAGGGACATTCAAAGTGGTACACATAGACCGTCTGGCGCGCTACCATGGCAGGAACAACGATGCTTGGGACGAGCATCTCTAAGAGGGGAGTAGTGTTACGAACGGACAGAGTAATGACCGCCATCTAGCGTCAACCAGTAAAACCACTTTGTAGAAGGGTTTTACAACAAGGACAACACGAAACCTCTACTCAATACTAGATGGCGTTAGAAAAAAGAATGTTCTAGGATTATCCAAATTGATCCATTACGTTCGTGCGAGTGGAGTGATTTCTGGAATGTTCTCGAGTTCCTTACGACTCATATAAATAGCCGCAGGAGCGTGAGCGATCTCAGTTCAATTTTGGGCTACATTTACGCGACTTCGAAGCGAAACTAGTGACACCAGTGAAACCTACGACTTAGCTACGACCTAGTGCTTTGTGTTGGACCTAGTGTTAGTGAATAAAGTCTTCAAAAGAGTCAGCAGGTCTTTCTCTCCGAATATTCGAACCCTAACACGTAACAATATCAATATTATTATGATTCAAAAACAATTCCAGTTCGAGTTCCTTACTCCGCATGCCCTGAATGTTTTGATGCACCAGGTTAAGCTTACTATTTTTGTCTTTACAGTTATATTTACGATTACAGGCGGGCATTTGTTTTGGAAATTTTTTGCTTAAAATTATTTTGCCAGAGTTACTCCCTATTGTCTTATTAACTAATTTAAATTATTTGGATCGGATTCCAATGTCTCAATGTTAAAATTATTTTTATGCTCAATAGAAGCAAAAATAATAATAATAGCAGAGTTTTCAAAATGATACTAAAAATGGTGACCCTCACAAGCGGCATCTTGTAAAATACCTCAATGTATGACTCATTAATTAACCCATGAAGTTGTTTTCTAATGTACCTAAAATTTTTTTTTTACATGAGTATGATAAGTTATATCTTAGCAGAAGATTTTCGATTAATATATAGGTGTCTGCCCATTGAGTGTTTTATTGTAAATTTCGAATATTAAATTCAAATAGCATGCGGTAATCATACGCTTATCCGTGGGACCGTGATTGACAGTCCCACAGATTCGAAACTACGTCACAGAACATTTTTATTATCCTTCTTCTTCTTCTTTTGTCTGTGGCAACTACCTTTGGTTTAGATAATTTTGCTAAAGTCCTTTTCGTGAAAGAAGTCCCCCAGACGCAGCGTTGTACTCGCGTGACATAATGTTGCCATTTAAGAGTAAAAAATTTATCTATTTTACATTTAGCATATGTAATTTATCAAATAATACTATTTCCTGCATACTTCGATGAAACAATATAAGCTCTTAAATTGTATTAAGAAATAAATACATTTTAGATAGGCTGTAATTTCATTACTTAAGCCCATAGTATAACAATAGTACAGATTAGTAAAACATGTATATTTCTGATAAGTCAAAAGTATATTTTGGCATTTTTATCAAAATGTCTGCCAACCCACTCATGTGAAGACCCATGCAATAAGTCCAAATAACTAACGTTATTAACTAAACAAAGTAATAAAAGCTGACGATTTTCGGTCATGACCGTTACCGAAAACAAGGGATAGTACTGGGAAACGTAGGGTGCCACATTTCTGAGTTTAATTTTATTACTTTGTTTTAAGTTTCTCCCTCATGTCTCCCCCTAAGTCTCACCTAGCAACATAGTACAAAAGGAAACTTTAGTCATGTGAAACTAAATAATAATAAAATAGGGTAAAGAAAAGCATTACAATTTTTCATTCAGAGTTTTATTGAATAATTGTGATCAGCGGCCATAGGAACATCACTCTCTGAAGAGTGGATGGAATCAGATTCTGTTTCAGTATCACTAGCCGTAGATATAATGATTCGGTCCATCTCTTCATCCATAAGGCCATCATTTTTTAAATATTCCTTCTCTAAATGTTCGACATGCGTACACAGAGCTGTCCAATCTTCCGCCGTAATAGACTCAAAGGCCTCTTCAGTTAATTTCACAATTTCTTTTGGATCTTGTGCCACGTTCTTATCCGCCACCTTTCTTTTTACAAGGCTCCAGATTTTCTCAATCGGGTTGAGGTCGCAATGGTAAGTCGGCAACCTTAATACTTCATGCCTGTGAGCTGTTAATAATTCATCCACTGCAAATGTCGGTGGACCTTTATTTTGTTTGATTAGCTCAAACAGCACAGCTTTTGTCCAGGTGTCTTCGAAATATATACCCTTTTGCCGGAGCCATTCCTGCATACTACTTTTTATATTTGACATTGAAGGGGCTTTGTTTAATTGAGTGCAATGGTAAGGAGCGTTGTCCATTACCACAAGCGACCTTTCAGGTAGATTAGGTATTAGTTTTTCCGTCACCCATTTTAAGAAATTTGCAGAGTTCATGTCATCGTGGTAATCTGAGGACTTTGATTGGGATTTGAACATTAATAATGCACCATTTATGAATCCATCTTTGGTTCCCGCGTGAGCGATTATCCAGCGACTCCCTGATGACTCTGAGACGAACATTCCTGGCTCCTCCTCACTCTGCCAACAACTTTTTGTATGATAAGTATTGTGTATATAGGTCTCATCTAAGTATACAACGGGTCGTTTTTCCACAGTGCGATTTGTTCGTATTTTATCCAAATATCTTGCACGCCATGCGGTAATATCGTGACGTTCCATAAGTAGTTTGCGTCTAGATTGACATCGCTTGTACTTGAAACCAATCCTATTTAATATCCTGTGCAATGTTGTGATGCTTCCATGAAAATTGATGTCTTCTCTTAGAGCTGCCCGTAATTTAGCCAATGTTGGTAATTCTTTACGCACAACGTAAAAACTGTGAATTTTTTGCCGAATAGCGCACAAATCGAATCCGTCTAAGTCGAACTTTTTCGGATGCGGGCGACTCTTCCCCGGGGTGACAATTTTTTTCGAAGTACTCGCCGCTGTTATACCTTCTTTTGTAATTCTTGTTACAGTTTTCTCTGACACACCTGCAATTAAATAATGAACAATTAAAAATAATATTAACTGTAAGTTTATAATGCTTATGTACTATGTAATATATGTTTTAATTTCACTTATCTAGTTTCATCACGTTATGTATTTGTTCAATTTTGTCGCAAAAATGAATTTATATCATAAAAGTCCCATCAATACAGCAAAAAATTATTATATGGCAACTCTAAAAAGTACCTGTTATGGCAGCGACTCTCTTCCGAACATTGTTTAGTGGTATTAAAACACCTTGATTCTTTTGTTCCGCTTCACAGAACTCTTTCACCTTCAATATCATTTCTCGAGCCGAACTTTTTACAACTTTTGGCATTGTAAACAATCTTTAAAATGCACTAAGCTAGTTAAAAACTCACAAAAATCTACCACAACAAACGAACTTGATAACATCGACGAACGACAACATGGCCGAACAGTCAAATTTAGTTCCAAAAATCACCGCGGGACTTCTTTCATGAAAAGGACTTTAATGTCAGGTGCGACTGTTTTTATTATAAAAGAATAAAAAATTCAATTGGCGTTTTTAAAAATCGGGAACAATGACTATTCACGTACGTCATTTTGAAGAAAAAAAAAACTCCAATAGAACACTAATAGGCAATTCGTCAATCGCAAGCACGCAGTCGTCAACTCAGCTCTCATTGGCAATTACCAACTTCTACTGCACCTGTTGCACTATTGTACTATTTGAATGCTGATCCTACTGTTAGTCGTGATTAAGTGTTGCTAGGCAGTGAAGTTTGATTTCGCTTATATCGAAACTCTTTTATTACATTAATTAATCAAGGAATTGAATACCTTGAATATTCAATAATAATAACCACAGTAACGTTTAACATTACTATCATACTATTTTTATACTAAATAGATATCCGAATTATTTATTTAAATTTAAATATGGATGAACACTATTATTATTAATTGTATCTATTTCATGAAGTATAAATTAAAAACATCGCCTCATCCGAAGTTAGTTATTATAAATAGTTGGAAAATAGAAATTCACGTTTGTATAGTGTTGTGACGATTTTAATAACAAAAAAATATTGTCACAGTACATTAAACTCCTACTAACTTCTCTATTTGTTCAGATTTCAGAGGGAAGATATTTTGTCATCACTGTTGTCGCGGATATCAGGTGGAGGTTCTGGAGTGAAGAGAGCTCCTTCTTATATCGGTAAAATAGTTTAGTCTATTTTAAAATACTTGCACCCAATTTTATCAACAACTAACTAACCCGGCGAATTTAGTACCGCCTCAAAACTCAGAACAGCTTTAGAACGTATATGTGACGACTGCTTAGCCTAGCGGGTAGCGACCCTGCCTACAAAGCTGGAGGTCCCGGGTTCGAATCCCAGGTCGGGTCAGTATTTATATGATGAATATCGATACTGGTACCGGGTCTTGGTTGTTATATGTATGTGGTGTCTTCGCTTGGTACCCAAAACACAAGCTAATGCTTAGTTTGGGGCCTAGACGTTGTTGTCATGTATACGTTATTATTATTATTATGTATTGTCGAATTGGTCGAGTGTTAGAGATCTTAACTGTAGAACCAAAGGTCGCGGGTTCGAGTCCCGCCCAGGACCTTTATGTATAAACATGTCTGTCTGTTCTGTGGCTGGGAGTGAAATATATCTTCAAGTATATCAATTATCTAGTACTAATCTAGTACTAGTAATACAGGCGCTGCCTAGTTTGAAACTAGATTGCCATGTGTAAGATGTTCCGAATATTATTATTTTCTTGAATGATTAAAATAAATTATAATCTAATTGTGTGTGCAGCACCAGACTTGGCGAAAGCAATCAGACGTCACATCGCCAACTCAATACGTACCAAAAAGGGCAACTTCCCCTGTCGCTACATCACGGAATTTTGCACATTTTCCTTACCTCCAGGTAAATTACCTTAATTCACTTAACGCTATAGCTTGAACTTTAAAAAAATGTCCAGTACAACAGCATCATGGTGTTTGCAAAGTACATGAAAAAAGTTTTATTAATAGCTTGTAATTGTGAGCTATTATGTTTTCGCGTCGCGCCCTACTAGAGCTAGAATAAGTGAAGCGGTCGAAGGAGAGTCAAATTTAAGTTATATAACGACGCCTTTTCAATAAATAGACTACAAACTTACATACGTTTGACGACCGCTTAGCCTAGTGGGTAGCGACCCTGCCTACGAAGCTAGAGGTCCCGGGTTCGAATCCCAGGTCGGGTCAGTATTAATATGATGAATATTGATACTGGTACCGGGTCTTGGTTGTTATATATATAAAAAAAAAAAAAATTATATATGTATATATTATAAAGAATATTTACGTATGTATATCAGTTGTCTAGTAACCCATAACACAAGCATAATACTTGCTTACTTTGGGACTAGATGGCGCTGTGTGGGAAGTCCCATGTATTATTATTATTATTATTATACGTCGAGCGTGCACCCGAAATTCGCACTTTTCTTTGTCATCTCTTGTACCGGACACGACTACGCCTCCACAGCCTCAAGTACAGGGGTTGTTCCCAGAAAAAAATACACATACTTTTTTACTATTTGTCGAATCTCCGTCTACACACTTAAACCTGCAAAGGAATTCACTGAGAAGTAAAATGGATGAAAGTACTCAGATCGTTTTACTTTTTGAAATAGAAATTTATTTTGAAAGTTTCGGCATCCGTACACGCTACAAAAAGTTTGAGTCATCAAATATAAAAATAACTTACCTCTAAGTAATAAATTTACTAAGCGCGTAATTTTAGAACGGAAAATTGTATTAGTATGCAATAGTTTATGTTCGCTCAGCACGCGGCATTTCGACTCTGCTGCTCCTGACCTGACGCAGCGCGAAAGCATCATGACTCTATGCTTGTGGTATTCGAATTGAAAATATGTATTACGTTTCATACAGACACCAATACAAATTGTTATGTTATATAAATAACTAGCGACCCGCCCCGGCTTCGCACGGGTAGCAAAGCACATAGTCCATAATGTTTTTCTTCGAACATGTAAAGTGGAATTAATTCGATTTAAATGTTACGTAAGTTCATCCTACTTGGAGTATTTTTAATGTATTTTATTTCCAGTTCTATATTTAAAAAATTTAAGAATAAATACATAAAAACAAACTACAATATTTCTTTGTATACAACATAGCGACCGCCCGCAGCTTCGCTTGCGTAGACTACACATTCCTGTTTTAAGTAGTTTTAACATTCGAAATAGTATAAACGTACTTTTTGCTGAAACTAATATTGGGTAGGTACACCCATTCAAACTTTCAATCTTCACTCTCCCCACTCCTTTAAGAAAACCGATACTCCCATACTTTTCACCTCCCGTTACCCATCCTTAAAATGTGGAAATCTAAAAACCCTGAAACACGTCATTATTTATTTATGTTAAAATTTTTATGTTTCTAACTTTAAAGAAAAAAGACTCTCATACAAAGCCCCTCCATCCCTCTGTCCTTAAATTTGAAATTTACAAATATTCCTTTCTTAAAAATTAATACTCACTTTATAAAATAAACCACTGTTTCAATTTTTGGCTTCCTAGACTTAGAAGTTTTGGCTTTATCTACGCCGATAGATCAGTGAGGACAAACGACAGACAGCCACAAAAAGTAGCTGATGTCACTCTTGACAACCTTCATTCACGTCTGCAAAGTTTCATTAAAATCTGTTCAGCCGTTTTGGAGATTAGTTCGAATAGACACAAAGACGTACAGACAGACAGACGAACAAAAAGTAGCGTATGTCACTTTTAAACACCTCCTTTTCATACCCGTGAAATTTCATCAAAATCGGTTAAGCTGTTTTGGAGATTAGCTCGAATAGACAGATGGACGTACATACAGACATACAAAAAGTAGTGAATGTCACTTTTGACCACTTTCTTTCCATATCTGTGAAGTTTCATTAAAATCAGTACAGCCGTTTTGGAAATTTGCTCAAATAGACAGACAGACAGATAGTATTATTTTATATATATAGCCTATAGCCTTCCACAATAAATAAACTATCCAACACAAAAATAATTTTTCAATTCGAACCAGTAGTTCCTGAGATTTGCGCGTTCAAACAAACAAACAGACAAACAAACTCTTCAGCTTTATAATATTAGTATAGATTACAGTTCTTGCGTCATATTTGGCACATGCGTAAAAGTTGAAGAGCGCCGAACTTGCTACGAAATAATAAACGTTTGATGTTTACAACCATAAACTACCGAATGTACAGAATCGTGTTTGCTGATTCGTTCCTTTTAACCGCCTAAACACCAGTTTACTAGTGTTCAAAACGCCGCCGGTCTGTCAACGACAAAGATTGTCCATTGATACCCACGCAACCGCTCTTACACCCATCATTAAGGTGTAAGAGCGGACACCTATCATTCTGCCTCAATTCAATAAATATTTCAAACTGAGAATGTACATGCAACCGACCTGAAGTCAATCACAAAACCGTCTCAGTAACATCATTTCATAAGATCATTGTGGCGGTAAGTATGACGGACCTGCGCAATCGAGCATGGGTAACTTTAGAACCGCACAGTTATGATGCAAGAACTGTAATAATATGAAACCCATATTTTATCTTGTTTAGAAATCGAGGAACTCCCTGCTGCAATACAAGAGCAGTTATTCAGCGAACTATTGGACCGCGACGCTCAGCAAACCCTCGAGGCTGAGCCGGCGCTTATTAATTGGAACCTTGAGCTGACTATGAGACTGGGTAACATTTGAGTTTTATTGTTTATGTACACAGAAAAAACAGACAGACTCGCGCAGCAAAGACTCCGCACCATCAGCATTGTCCCTGACTCGTTTGTCAATAAATACAGCACAAACATAGAATATAAAAGTTGTTTGATTTTCAGAATTTCATCACTTATAAAAATGTTATACTGATAGCACCACTGAAAACATAAGAAAAATTAGAAAAACTGTTTTTTCTAATTACATTCGAAACCCATACTAATCCTGCTTTATTTTTATCGTTAAATATAGAATATATATATATATATATAAATATATATAAATAAACTTTCCGAAAATATAGACCAGTCTATACCCTTCTCTCGAAATAAAAAAAAGTATATCATTCTCTTATCTCTATTTTTTACTATATTTTCTCAAATTTTTTAAATGAAATATCTCTGTGATAATCTGTGATATATGTGATATTATCTTAACAGGTATTTTTATTTGTATCATCTAAGACTAAATAAAGTTATAATATTTTGATTGATTCATCAGAATTACAATTTGATTTGACATAGTGACCAACCTAAATATTTTATTTTTGCTTTTGTTATTTATTGGGAAGCAGTGGAATAAGCTCAATCGTCCAGATGACGTCATAGGGGCAATTCTAACAAATTTTTATAAATATCTGGCAAATTAGTAAAAAAGAAAATAGTTATTTTAAAAGGTTGTTTTAGAACCTTATTCCTTTCAATTTTAATAACTATCAGCACTACTTAAAAATATTAGTCTGAGCCCATTTACGAACAAAAAAGTTTCCATGGATCACTATAAATTTTTTTTGTTTTTTTTTTTTTATAAATGATTTCGAAATATGTGACGATCACTGAAAAGTATCACACAGGATTGGACACAAGATTATTTTACATAGCATAAACCTTTGGTTCATAAACAATGTGGGATGAAGTTATTTTTGATAATAGTACCTAGGACATCCTACACAGCGCTATCTAGTGCCAAAGTATAATGCTTGTATTATGGGGTACTAGAAAACTAATATACATAAATGTTCCATATATAGATACTTTTACACCCAGACATGGAACAAACAGAATTGTTCATGCACACAATTATTTGTCCCAGGCAGGAATCGAAACCGCCACCTTTGGCTCCGCAGTTAGGGTCTTTAGCCACTCGCACAATCGGTCAGTAATTTTTATAAATACCATATACTACCGAGTACTATTTAAAAATATTTACTTTCGCAGTTACTCATACATCAACATTATGAGTACGAAAGCTAAGCACTGATTGGTCCGCCGTTCGCCCCCTATTGTTGAGGCTAGCTGTGCTTACAGAGTTATGATTTTTAGGGATTGACTCTCATCATTCATAAGCAATGTTGATAAAAAACACCTGATTAGGATTTGGAACTAGGATTCCTAGGAGGAATCCTGGTCTTATGCAAAAGATAATAAAGATGCATATACTTAGATATTATACTTGTACAAAAAATAAACATGACTTGAGTATGAATACAAACATCTAATTTTATTAATTTTTTGAATCATACTCATAAATTTTGAACTGCATCTGCTCAAAAACTAGCGGGGTGAGGTAAGCGGGGGAGACATTGTTCGATGAGTTTGAATAGCGGATTCAATAGTCGCGATGAGTCATTGGTCAGGAGCGCACCGCGCGTTGGCGGTTGAGCAATATCTAAAAACGGGTGAATCGTTAGTTCGTGCGCGTCGCAATTTTTGCACGCACTTCAATATTCGCAGACTGAGTGATGGCCCGAGCACGCAACTTATTTGATCGCGGGTGCAAAGGTTTAGGCAAAAAGGGACAGTGGTGAACAGAACTCTGCCAGGTCCATCAACGTCAGCAGCGACACCGGAACGCGTAGCAGAAGTTCGACGCCAAATCTTGCGAAATCCGCGTAAATCCATTAGGAAGATTGCGGCCTCTACAGGAATAAAAAAAATCAACAGTGCACATTATTTTGATGGTCTCGATGGAGAAGCTGAGGCCAATTTTCCCTAACAAATTGATCAGCATGTACGGTGACATATCCTGGCCACCTCGGTCACCGGACCTCACGCCTTGCGACTTTTTCTTATGGGGATATCTCAAATAAAAAGTTTACAACAACAGCCCTCAGACGATTCAAACCCTACAAGAAAATATTCGCCACGAAATTGCTGCCGTTAATCCAGCTCTTTGTTCGCACGTTATTGCAAATGTAAGAGTCCGGCTGCAAGAGTGCCTAAAAAAAACGGACGTCATTTAGACGATATTGTTTTTAAAAATTAAAATCCGTAATTTATCTGTACAATTTGGTAAAATAAAATATAAGCTATAATTTTTAATTTTTGGTTTATTTAATTTTAAAGTTGAAAATTTCCCACTGGACATCCTTTATAATCGGCGAATTGCGCAAAACAAGAAACAAATCATAAAACCAACACGCAGATTTCAGAGACATTTAGTCCCTTCAAAATATATTACTACGCTTTCAGGATCCCGATTATACGCTCTGTGGAATCGTTCTGCCGGCGACTGTCTACTGGACGCTGTGTCGCAGGCCGCCTACGGTGTTTTTGACCGGGACAACACGTTGCGTCGCGCTCTCGCCGATACCCTGCACCATGCTGGACGGAGGTACAATGAGTTTTTTTAACCCATATTATTGTGAGAAATGGAAGGTGGTATATACATTAGGGCAATATGCACGCTAGTTACACTTCTTGTATTTAATTTTAATGCTTATTTGAAAATAATAGGGAATGAAAAAAATAAATGGATATTTCAACATTGAAAGATCTTAATGGACGTTAATCCGAAATGATCCGAAACAGTCATTTTCATTCAGTTGACGGTTTTGGATACATTTTAATATTCGGGTATCCATAGTTTCGGTTATGAAGTTTTATAATATTCCTGATGTAAATTGATCGATCCGTGAAAGCGAGCGCCTGTCACGCCGACGTGTGACCGCAACAGATGCTGAGCATCTGTGAAACAAGTGTCTGTCTCGTTTCACATCATACCAGCATCGAACAATCCAAAAAATATACTACTGCACATATATCTACATAATCTTAGTGAAACCCTTAGTTTAATGGCTTTAACGGTACATTATAATTAATATGTGATATGTCACCTTGAACACTGCCAGTTATTTTTACGAAAGACATTTTCAGCATTCGTACCTGTCATAGACAGTTGTAATATGAGTTTGACAATATTTGGCGTTCACGAGTACAAGTCACATCTTTCCAATGTTCCAGTTTTTATGAACGATGGCATGCGTGGGAGTGCCTCCAAGCGACGTTGTTACAATACACTCCCGAAGAATCACAGCTCCGCAGCGAGTGGTCGCGCCTCGTCGCCGCAGCCGCCATGCCCGGCACGCCGTTACATCAGGTACCGCCTTTGCTTAGATGCATCACGCTAGTACGGGCGTCTCTGCTACAAGATATGCCGTGTTCTAACAATGAGCGTATCCATATGTACGCATGCGAGCGCACAATTAAATCTACCTTTCGTATCCTCGTGCCACGTAGTTAAGTAGAAAGATTTTCAGGATAATTGACATATCTTTAAGGAATTCTAATTTGGGTCAATACACTAGATTACGGCCATCAACTTGATTAGACAATTAAAACAATAGTTGATTAGGGTGACCCTGAACTGGGCTTGTAGTTAGTAGGTATTGGAAACGAGTTAATTTTGTACTTTCCATTTATTTTCTATTATATTATTATATTAGACGACCGCTTAGCCTAGTGGGTAGTGACCCCACCTACGAAGCTGGAGGTCCCGGGTCCGAATCCCAGGTCGGGTCAGTATTTATATGATGAAATATTGGTACCGGGTCTTGGTTGTTATATGTATGTGATGTCTTAGCCTGGTACCCAAAACACAAGCTAATGCTTACTTTGGGGCCTAGACGTTTTTGTGATGTATACGTATGTTATGTTACATATACATTTCATTTTATTATGAAGTAAATATTTCGTCTTAATTGTTGTCTTGACAACAATGAGCTTATGTCTACTATTTCTAAACCTCACTGAATGCTATCCATAGATATATATATGACTACAAATAGATTCATTGTCACCATAGCTAGATATAGGCTGAATTTCGTAAAACTATGAACTTATGTGATGATAAGTCACATAACTGCAAAAATTTGCAGACCATGTGCAACTCTGGTGATGCCGCATCCAAATAATATATCAATTGTAGAATATATAAGACATTAGCAAATTCTACATAAAATGTTATTTATTTATTATTGCTCTTTTTTAAATACATAAATTGACATAATAAACCGATCAGTACAAAGTATTGACGTACCGATCAGTACAATGACGTACGGTGCCGAAACATGGACTCTCACGGCAGGACTGATCCACAAATTTAAAGTCGCTCAGCGTGCTATGGAGCGGGCTATGCTCGGTGTTTCTTTGATGGATAAAATCAGAAACACTGAAATCCGTCAAAGAACTAAAGTTGTCGACATAGCCGAAGCGATCAGCAAGCTGAAGTGGCTATGGGCCGGTCACATTTGCCGTAGAACTGATAACCGATGGGGTAGACGAGTTCTCGAATGGAGGCCACGCACCGGAAAGCGAAGCATTGGACGCCCCCAGGCTAGGTGGACAGATGACCTGAAGCACAATACCGGGGGTAGTTGGATGCGAAAGGCGGAGAACCGTGTGTGGTGGCGAGCCTTGGGAGAGGCCTATATCCTGCAGTGGAGAGACACGGGCTGATGATGATGATGATGATGACAAAGTATTTCTTTGCACTGTCATCCAATTAACCAGCTGATCCATGTCGCAAGACCCACAGTGATTTGTGTGTGAGGTCTCTGATATGGTAGGAGGTATAATCTCATTGCTTGACTAGCTTAACTTGTTTCCAGCTGCACGTGTTCGCGCTGGCGCACGTGATGCGGCGGCCCATCATAGTTTACGGCGTGAACGTTGTGAACTCGTTTAGAGGCGAAGCCATCGGCTATGCCAGGTTTCAAGGTACAGACAATTAATAAAAATTAAGGATTTTTGTACACACTTCAATTAGTTTCATGTATTATACCACATTATACAAAAAGGAAATGTTTCTGATACTATACTAATCTATACATAGAAATAAAATAGGAATGTCTGTGATTCTAAAATACAGGCTTTCTCTGAATAATATGAGATTATTTATCTGATTTTCACTTTAGTTGTGAAATGACAAGCGTAAAATGGAGAATAAAGTGATAACTATAAGAGGATGAAAGGAAATGAATCTCTTTTACCATATTAAGATATGATTAAATTTAATCAAGATGTATACAAATATGTAGTCCATGAGGGCGGAGTTGGGGGCAGTCGCTTGTATATACTATAAAACTATCTTAATACTGGTCGAAGCCATCTTTCGATCATAGCAATTGCATTCCTTGACATCATTTAATAACACCTTGACCTTTTCACAATTAATTATTAATAAACGATTTTAATTTTCGTTAATGTCTAAACAGCTGTCATTTAAAACATGTTTTATTCAGTGAATAGGTTCAGTTACTCTAGTACTTTCCAGAAAACTTTCATGAAATTAGTAGTGACTTGTTTTTCAACATCGTTTTTGGAACAAAACTAGTGGTAATGAAATGTTGACAATATGAATGTACTCAATACAGGTGTATATTTACCATTGCTGTGGGAACCAGAGTTCTGTTCAAAGTCCCCACTGTGCGTGGGTTACACACGGGGTCATTTTTCCGCGCTGGTGCCCTGTGAACCTGATACAAGCCAACGCACACCTTATATATGCCGGTACTTGTTTACAATTTAATACTTTAAGAAAACAAGTTCATAAATCAGAACTGGAATTCGTTTCATTGTCTTTTGTTTCTTTGTACTTCTGTGCACTATCTGTAATTATATAGTAGTTACGATGCTGGGTGCTTGATGTCGATACATGTTTTTTACATAAAGCATAACTTGTTTAAATTCATCATAGCCATCATACTTATGTCCAAAGATTTAGTTTTTTTTTTAGAAATGTATTTATGTGATTTTTTGTAAAAAATTTTTAGATGTTACTTGATTTAGTACAGAAACAAAACAATACATGTTTTTCCATTTCAATTTTTTTGTTTAGTCTGAAAGCGTAACAAAATTTTTAAAATATAAATTTAATATTTATAACTACTCTGGATTCTTTACAATAATTTTATGAATTTCACTCTCGTATTACTAATTTCTTTTATCAAAAAGTAGATTGCATAAATTTTTGCTAATATATCAAATCTAAAAAATAAGAAAAAAAATTACGCTTCAATTTTATTAATTTACAACCGCAGCTAAGTTAATGTGTGGCATGTATGTATATGCCAAATTTTTTTTTATGATAATGACTAAAAATGAAAAATAATTCAGTTCACTAAAAAAAGCCTATATGCACACAAAAAAGCCTTTAACATACATTGCTCGCGTGCGATTGATTACTTGTTCCACGTGACTATCTGTGTGTTATGCTGCGATTGACTGGTGCCATTTCACAGAACAATACTATATCAATTTATCAAACTGGAAATTTTCACCATATAAATATTTTCATTTAAAATGGCCAGTAGCTGGAACGGCAATTTCATTCTTATATGATGCATTTTTTTTTACATAGAGAACAACAAGAGGAGAATGAGGAAATGGTGTTCCTGCCACTCACTGACTCCGAAGGGAAATTATTACCAGTCCACTTCCTGACCTGTGAAGAGGTGACTTATTTTTAAAGAATTATCTTATTTCTTCATTTTTGTGTTTATCAGTTGACTTATACTATATTGTTTTTAAATTACTCTGGTAGCTATCTACACGAGTATGTACAGCTCTGAAGTGCAATTCGCATGCGGTACTTCACCACCGCAACGTTTCTATTGTTATGTTGCTGTGAGGTGTTAGTGGGTTTGTTAGTGAATTGATCGTTCCTAACAGATTTGTGCGTAAGAAACAAACTTTTGTAGCGTTCGTGGCTGTCATTGAATGCGTATGGAACATAGCCATTGTGATTATTACGAAGAACGTTGTAATTAGCGTGCAATGTTACTTGACCATTGATATATCAATTATATTAATAAGGATTTGTAGTCGGTAAACAAGAGTGAAATAAAAGTGCCCGCAAAGTGCGTGGGTCGATGCGGCTTGCGGCCGCTCCGATGTGTGCGTCAGTCCCATAGGTTAGTCCATGGAAATACTTATTACGGGTCAGATGTGTCACACAGTTTACGGGAATGTGACGAGTATTAAATCGAAATAATGTTCAAATTAAATTTAAAAATAATCGAATAACCGTCTGCAGGCATAAATTAATGTTAAATGAAAGTGTTTACTTACCGCAAATACAATATTCAGCTCTTTTTTGCGTCTTTGACGAGTAGTTTTACAATTTTTTACGACATGAGTCGGCATCGCGCACGTTTATTCGGCACTAAGCCATTACACTGACTAAAATCTGGTTGGAGGACTTATTGCGTTTTAGATGACTTCCTGCGCGGACACTTTAGAACGTGGACAGCCCATCCTGTTATATTAGAACATCGAAGTATTTGACACAAAATAAGGGTTCGTGGTGAAAGTGAAGAAAAAATCTCAAAATCGCCAATTTCTAATTTCAAGCGGAATTTTAATATTTCTATTTTTAATACATGCGTTTTCGTGCGACCTAGTGGAGCGTAGCGATAGGGACTGTTTTTTTTTTTTTTTTTTAATTACGTGACTATACGATAATAATATTCAATAACTATATGCATACCAGATGGGTGAGGAAGAAGGCGTACTAAGACGCTGGGTGTCTGCGTGCGTGACGGGCGGAGGCTTACTGGCGGCTCGGCAGCGACTACACACGCGCCCTCTTCTCGTCGCTCAGATGTTAGAAGAGTGGCTCAACCATTATCGTCGACTTGCGTGAGTGTTGGGATCGAGACAATGTGGAACTTATAATGTAATGTAACACTAGTGGACGGCACGAAAGTCGACACGAATCCGTCCACATGTACATTAACTATCACTGACCCGTGCCTCGGAGAGCACATTAAGCAGTCGGTCCCGGACGCTGTCAATAGATGGCGGTCGTTACAGTTCCCAAACCGCAGTGGAGCAGCGTGGTGGACTTAAGCTCCAAGCCCCCCTCCTCACCGTGGGGGAGGCCTAAGTCCCTGCAGTGGGGTAAAAATGGGCTGATGATGATGATGATAGTTTCAAACTTTATGGCGTATGTGAACATAGGCACAAGTCGTAACGGGTTTTAGGTGTAGCGGGACGCAGTGGAACGAGGGGTGTGTGACAGTACCTGCGCAAGCACGCTTATAGCGTTGTATTCCGATCCGCCATAAAGTTTGATGCGAACTATGCGAACGCCGAACGACCATTACGTAATAATCGTAGCGCCTTCCACACGCGAATTTCTCATTACCTTACGTACGTCTGGATCCGAATCAATAAATTAAGATCACGCGGGTTCCGTGTGTGGACGTGAAACGACACGGTCCTCACTCGTAACAGCGACATAAGATAATTGATATCCACCAATATTTCACATGTCGTTCTTTATTTGTACCGTTATTTTTCTTGTTTACATTTGACATTGTTTCTAGGCAGCGAACCCAGTGGCGAATTGAATTTGTTGCAAATTCAATTATTTTCCTATTTATACTCCAGCACTACGCAACGACCGAAGCGCGATTAGCTTCGCCCATGTTTCCATTCAAATTCAAACTGATTCTGAATCTGTATTAATATTATAAATGTACAAGTGTGTTTGTTCCCTGAAGTCCTGTTCCCTCCCGTGTCGTTCCCGCCCGGAACAAATACGTATTGGTGTGTATGGACATGTCTGTTTGTTCCATCCTAAGAGCGAAATGTCTATATATGTATATCTTTTAAAAATAATTTAAGTATGTATATCAGTTGTCTAGTACCCATAATACAAGCTCTGCTTAGTTTGTTTGGGACTAGATGACGCTGTGCTGGATGTCATATAATCACATGAATCAATCGATCGATCGTTTCTTAAACACTCGTCGGTTTTTTCGCCTTTCTTTAGGATGCCGCCTATTCGGTTGACATGCGTCCCTTACGGACCATTCTATCATCTCCATACATTACTTGAGAAGATCTGATTCTATTATGTTTCAGTCAACAGACGCGAGGGCCCTTCCCGCCGCGGCTGCACCCCGCCGCTGATTTCTCGAGCGACGCAGATACGGACGAAGAATGAATAAAACGTACGACATTATGAAATCAAGCTGTGTACCGTAAATTTAGCGAACCCGAATAATCTGATTAAGTCTTAATAGACACATCGGCGAATTCAGGATATCTTTGATGCACCAGATAATGCGTTCAAATGTGATGAGGTGGCCGATTGTTATAAATTTATTGTGTTATAAGCCAACAAGACGAGATAAAAACGATTATTAACTCACCCCTACTGCTATAATGTCTTAAATCTTTAAATTTTAAAATCGGGATTTCGAAAACCGAATGTTCTCATTCGTATTTAGATACTATAGAGGACTTTCACTATTTCACAAAAATGGTAAAATAAATACAATGGTAAATAACTTATTATCGCTTGCGATTGAATTTAACAAATGTTAAGTATAAAAGTGACTTTAGAGTATATGGTACTAGTTTAGTGCCTGATCGTCTTTCTTGTCTCGTCGGCTGCACTGGGAAAGAGATCCGCTAATCACTACATCTAATGCTTAATTTTCCTTTATGGAAAAAAGGTGTTACGGCACATTAATGATTTTTTTTACAGTTGAATAAATTTCAGAATAGTAGCTAAAAAATGAGTAGATTAAATGTATTGTTCTTTTCGATTTTGGTATACGAGTTGTGAAATTGGTATTTGTCGAGACGTATTCGTTTAATTTCCTTCGAAAATGTCCGAGTTGTTTATTGATTTTTTCGAGATAATCGATTTTATTGTTCTTGATAAATTTTGGTCCATGTTTTTGTGATTTATAGTTAGATTCTATTGTATTTGTTAAAAATGAATAAGTTTATTTTGTTTTTCGTTTTACCCTATCTGTTTGAAGTACGCGCCATTAAGAATCACGTCGAGTTTTTTTTTTCTAAATCTACATTTTTAATATACCACACATATTTTGCTAACATAGAATGATTAATTATTAGATTCGTCTCAAAACAAGCAAAGGTGCCTTCACTTCTTTTGAGAACTATCATGAGCCATATGAAGTTTATAAACAAACATATTTATTATGAGTTTTCTAACAACGATAAACATCCAAAGCAAAGAAGTTTTCTGCACTAAAGTCTTTCTGAGAAGTTTCAAGTTCTTTGAGGTTGCATATCTAGAGATGATTTCAGAGAAATTTTCATCGTGGAGTACATTGTAGATAGTATTTATGCAAACTCCACACTGAACAATTATGTCGGAATATGGGAGCCGTCGTTTAAGGCGCCATTGGGGAGTATAACTCAAAGTTATACTCCCCATTGAGTAAGGTTGCAAATTATGTACTGTATTTTTTGCCATGCAGGTTTTAATAAACATTTCAGAAACTCGGAGGAATCATTGATTAAAAAAAAACATGTTTTATCTAAGGATACAATAAAATCCACAGTTTTAATTATTTGAATGACTAATGCATACATAAGTTTGTAAACTTTTCATTTTGTTATCCGATCGCTTTGAATAATCAGAATGATCAATATTGACATTATATAAAATCGTTTAATTTAGATGAACCATTAGATGAAATGAAAGCAAGTGTTTTTAAACTTATATCGCTTTCAATGAAAGAAAACATAGTTTCATTCTGATTAAATTAAGTTATTAAAAATAAGGATTGTTGGATAACATATATGTAACTACGGCATAACATATAAGACCTGAGTTTGATAAAGTAATATGTATTAACAAACAAACAAACAAATATTATTACAAAATGGAAAGGTGTACATAAATTTATTTTATTCTAGATAATTCATTGTTTTTCTTATTTCTAAACCGATTACGATTACTTATACATAGTCTATTTTCATAAAAAAAGAGATGTTTCTAGACCTACAACTGTTATGACATTAAAATTACGTTTTGAGGGAATCAACGCCAGTAAAATTATTCAATTCTTTTCATTTTTTACTTACTTCATGCATTATGGTGCATTCTAGCTTCAAGTAATTAGGTACTTCAAATTGCTTAGTATTATCTGAATAGATATACTACAGTTAAAGGTTTTCACTGTCGTATTTTAATGGCGCTTATTAAGGTTTTAAAATCATTCATAATATAAAAAGTTTTCTGTACTTCATTTAAAACATAATTGCTACATACATCAATGTGTCAAATTGCTATTGCGAAAAGGAAATTTATTTTCATTATAATTTTTAAAATTTAAAAAAAAACGATGATCGATTTCTGTAGATAAAAAAGATCTCAAGGTTTTTTTATATATAAAAATATAAAAACTAATAAATAGACTTCTAATTGTCAATAAAGTACAACAATAGTATGATACGTAGAAGTGATAAAAAGTTATCAAGCTTTCATATTATTCTCAATATTTGAATTGAGGTTACCTCCGCTTAAGCTAATGATGAGCAGAAGTAGGAAACTTTATAACGAATAGGGTATTTGACTAATATTGAAAATATTATATTTATCAAAAAATATAACGAATAGACTTTACACGATAACACAATTGAAGGGGTGAGTGGACAAAGATGTTATCTGAGAAAAAATAAATCGACTTTTTACATGGAATTAGATTTTAATTGATCATAAATCGACTGCGCAAATTTTGATTCGTGTCAAAAATGAAAACCTATAGCAAAGGTATTAACTGACAAACATGCATAAATTTCAGGCTTGCAAATGTGGTATAAGCAACATAAAAACACTCATAACTCATTTTGATCTTTTTGTTAGTTTACACCGTTGTCCATTTACCCCTTCAATTTATAAATTAAATTATATTCGGTTGAAGAATATGGAACATAAGCTATTAGAAGATAGCTTATCGTATCGAAATTGCTATAGGCAGAAAACACCATTAATTAAGAAGAAGTAGAACTTTATCTCTGTCTTTTTCTTGAAGAAAAAAGTTTAAAATTATTTTAAACGGCTTGACGTCACACCGTGCGGTATTGCTTTGTCTGTCTAAAAAGACATTTTAAACATTCGTATATTTAGAAACATATGAAATTAAAAAAAAAAATTGTCAACTACCCTATTGTTCAAAATGATTTAAATTTACAAATAATACTGAAGTAATAAATCTGACATTTCTCTCACTCTTGCATCAATTTATCTCCTATAGGGATGTAATTAGTAACTAAGATGTTGTTACACTTTGGTTATTTTGCAAATTGATGCACACTAATTTTATGTTGAATGAGTAGGAATGTTTTTTTTTTTCTTATAGTTTTTCCTCGTGTGCAATCGCTTATTTTAAAATTAAAAAAAAGATCTGTTTAAAATGCGTACATCATTATATGTTTCATACAGAGAAATATAGAATGTTACGAGTTTGTTGTTCATGTGAATGTAAAACATCATTTGAGACTAAATAGTGTTGATCTAGCAATAAAAAAAGATAGAATTTTCACAATATTACAATAGTATCTTTAATATGAAGTAATTTTAAACAAAATGCAATGTTTTTGTACCAAACACGACTTTAAGAATAATTATGGTAATATTATATTTATCTATGGCAGCATGCCATGTTATGATTTTATGTAGATATCACTGTGAAATTGTAAATACCGTTTGACTATACTTTATCTCATGAGATTGTAAACTGTCTTTTGATGAAATTTGTTTTATATCAATTTAATAGGTTAGGTTAATTCTTGGTTGCCTCAATGCGAGGAGCGACGGGCCACCCATAGAGCTCAAAAAATTCTGATTTTTCTAAAATCACGTAGTATATACAATTTCACAAGATAGACTGTAATCTAACGGTTTTTACAATCTTACGGTGACATATATATCTGTTTGAGAAACCTAAACAACATAACTTTCCATGTTTAAATAATAGCCCAAAGCCAATTTATCACAGAGTATATAAATATAAAAATATGAACCAGTGTACAGAGAATATGAGCTGAATATTTATTATGTTCTTTTGTTTGTACTTGAAATTTATAGTATAATATTTTGTTTAGGTGTACAGATGCTGATTAGCCCAAAAGGTTTTGAACTAGTGACTGGTCACTGGTGAGTGACGCGCCCGCAGTTTAAGCATTAAAAAATGTTCAAATTGGCTACAGTTGTGATTTTGTAAATAGATAAATAATTGGAGAGAATCTGTTAAGAAATTATTTTTATTCAATGCTTTAACTTTTAAATGTAATAAAAGCTATGTTACTAATCAATAAAGCACTTATTTTGGGAAATATCGCAAAGCGGTTATTATTTTATTTAGTCCTTTGTAATTTTTTTCGCCTCCGATTTTAGCGGCCGTCTCACAGGTGCCCGTTAGCCTCTGTCCAACATTTGAAATTAAATAATTACACTCCTTTGTTATGATTTGGAGATTTTTCTATACCTTTTTTTGTAAATTGTATAAGTACTTCTTTTAAATTTATTTCACCTATATAATGATAATACCTGGGACATCCCACACAGCGCCACTTAAGAGATAATAAATAAAATAATTAAAGTCTTGCATAGTTAATTTCTCCATGTCAATAAATAAATTTAAGTAAAATACTTAGCATGGTCATCAAGATGAAGTGTCTCAATTTGAATTTTTTTCCTTTACAAATTTCACATGTGGGAAATACGAATTTCTACTTCACAGTAAATAATAGTTTATCGAAAGGTCAGTTGTTTGTGTTTGGTCTACAGACTACATTTTTTGTTCACATTTGTGTTGTCACTCCGTGGTAGGTCTGAACATCCATGGTAAAATAGAACTAATTTCGAATTGTTCACTGAAATGGATTCAAGATGGTAACCGAAAGTTAATTTTTTGATTCTCATACTTGGAATAGGTACCTACTTGGAAAGAAATTTGAAGTTATCTGACCAGAGGGATAAAACCTACATTTTGTCCTTAGGAAACGATTTTCCCAACTCAAAAAATTTAAGAACTATGCAAGCCATGTCCTAACTTTTTAATTTTTTTATACAGCCAATCTGTTAAATCGAGGCGTTAAGTTGAACTAAAAAATATTAAATCAATGTTGTTAATTAATTTAAATGTTAAATTAATTTACATACATTTGAGCTTTTATCATCATTAAATGATAAAAAAATATTGGCTGGTAGAATGCCACAAAAAAGAAACAGCGGCAATCAGATCTTCGTTCTTTTAATAATAATAATAATACATGGGACTTCCCACACAGCGTCATCTAGTCCCAAAGTAAGCAAGTATTATGCTTGTGTTATGGGTTACTAGACAACTGATATACATACTTAAATATTCTTTATAATATATACATATATAAATAATTTTTTTTTTTGCAAAGACGCCACACACATATAACAACCAAGACCCGGTACCAGTATCAATATTCATCATATTAATACTGACCCGACCTGGGATTCGAACCCGGCACCTCCAGCTTCGTAGGCAGGGTCGCTACCCACTAGGCTAAGCGGTCGTTCTTTTGTCAAGTGCCAATTACTTACGTTATTTATATGAAATGAGTTCATCAAATTCAGATATGGATTTAAAGAGTTTTTATTTCCTTTCCTCATAGGTATTCGAAATGAAAAACAAAGTGTACGCGAGGGCGCTAAACCATTGTCTAAATAGGTCCCTTTCATCAACTAGGAATTCCCGAACGTAGGCACATTGCGAACTAACTAGGTACAGTACATACCTAGTAAGTCAGCTGGATAGTAAGTCTACCGACCC
The DNA here is from genome assembly GCA_949709985.1 of Luffia ferchaultella. Classification (NCBI taxonomy): domain Eukaryota; kingdom Metazoa; phylum Arthropoda; class Insecta; order Lepidoptera; family Psychidae; genus Luffia; species Luffia ferchaultella. The sequence continues at coordinate 12,625,441 of OX453263.1, forward strand.
CCAAATAAGTACCTAAGTTGCAAAGTCACACGCGGCCGCAATTTATTACGTCTGTGTTTTTTTTTACATTTCAAAACGAGTAACATCCAGAGCTAAAACCATATAAAACATTAAAAAATTGTATTGCTAATTTCTTTGGCGGGCTTTTTCGAAAATATTGATAAGGTACTAAATAATCATATAAATTTAGTAATAAATTGTGTAAAAGGGTCTCTATTCATAGAATTGGGCGCTGATCTTGAATTTGGTGATTTTTAGTCATAAACATATTATGAGGAGTGTAAAAGCAAAAGTTACATGTCCAAAATTCAATATTTTACAGGAGTATTAAAAAACAATTTCGAATTGTTTCGAATAGAATAATCCAAGTCGGGTCTAATTTATTTTAATCTGTGATTTATTTTTTGTTTTAGTTGATGACGTTGAAGATGTGTTTAAAAATTCTTGTTGATTATAAATTTTCAATCGAATAAATATCAACCCGCTTGTTTGTAGATGGCGTTATCGGCGAATGTACCATTACAAATTGTGACATATTCCGTGAATGTTTTTTATTGCTCGTCCTATACAGCAATCATACGTATTTTAAAGTAATTTCTATTTTTTTGTATTTTTTTGCTGTAAATATGGTGTATTATGACCGCAATTGGGGATTTGTTAACACGAAAAGTAATAAAGATAATTTCGTATCTTTTTGACCAATTTTTATAATTCTGAAAAATTGTTATTTATGTTCTAAAACAAGTTGGTGCAAGACTTTGAAAAAAAAGTGATGTGTTCTTTATATTACAACTGTATACTTTAAGGCGTGAATCAAATATAATATTTTTTTCGAAGTGTTGTACAACCTTTTTTGTCACACAATTTTTATGGTCAATAGTGCATATAAAGAAGGATAACATATTTTATTTTCATGATTGTAAGTCTCAGAGAACATGAAAAGCAAATTTATTATTTATTTATTTTTGTGTATTAAAAGTTCTTCTTAAAGTTTAAAAAAGTATATATGATATACCTACTCAGTGGCGTAGCTAGGGGAAAGGGCGGGGGGGGGGGGGGGCGCCCCGTCCCCTAAAGGGTGACACCCGGATCGGCCGACCCTTGATGTCGATGCCAGCGCAACCTGTTACTCTGAAAAACTCTAATCGGTACCAGATGATGGAATAACGTCGACGATCTAGTAGTCCTCAAAGAAGAAAATGTCGCGCCTTTAAATTGGAGGATGACAAGAATTCATCAACTCTTTCTTGGAACTGACGGTGTGTCCTGAATCACAGACTTCAAAACGCAAAAGAGACTTGTACGACCAGTTATCAACCGTGTCTGTCTCCTACCTACCACACATCAATTTGAAAGCCAAAGATTGTAGCTTCTAGTTTTCTCAAGTGGTACCTACACAATTTATTTTGACTTTCAATATGTGGGCGTAAACATCTTATATTAAATAAAAACTTTAAAAAAGAACAATAAAAAAAAGTTTTCAAGGGGGGTCAAGATGTTAACGTCATGAAGAGACGTCATGAGTCATATTTACATCATGCGGATGAGGCAGGGTGAGCGCGCCTCAGGGGTAACACCCACCTTATACAGACCGATGTGCAAAAATAATAAAAAACGCATATATAAGTGTGAAATTACGCACAATAATAAAATTTATAAAATCGTGTTTAGTACATAACAACATACCTAATACTAAAAATAGGTAACATATTGTTTGGCCTCATGAAACAAAATTGTTTCACACAGTGTCTGGGACCGTTAATTATTAGGTATTTTCAGTTTACTTAGCGGTCCCCGACGCCTTTAAGGATCAAAAATCATTTGAAAATGAACAAACCTGTATTATTTCAGACTTTTTAAATGTTAGTTTTTTCTTTGTCGGGGGTTTTTTAAATTTTCAATTTAAGTTTTATTTCAAAAGTTTTAAACTTAGTTATTGAATTAAGTAAATTAATTCATACATGATCAGACAAAAAAATAATTTTCAAGTTTTTGCTTTGTCATTTCGTTAGTTAATATTCCTTATTTTTCAATATAGTGTACATTATTCTACGAGTCAAGCCCTTTCATTTGATAACCATATTGAGGGAATTGTGAAAAAAATATGTAAACCATCATTTGTGGCGGCGGCCATCTTGGATTTGAAATTTGTCATAGTGTATAGTATTTTACTAGTTAAGCCCTTTCATTTGATACCCATATTGAGGGAGTTGTGAAAAAAATATGTCGGCTATCTTGGATTTGTTTGTCAAGTGTATAGTATTTCACGAGTCAAGCCCTTTCTTTTGATACCTATATTGAGGGAGTTGTGAAAAAATATAAGTAAACCGCTATTTGTGGTGGCGGCCATCTTGGATTTGAAATTTGTGATAGTGTATAGTATTCTATTTGTCAAGCACTTTCATTTCATACCCATATTGATGGAGTAGGGCAAAAATATGATATCCGCCATTTTGTGGCGGCGGCCATCTTGGACTGATTGTCATCAAACATAGCTAAAAACACTCGCGATTAATTCATCTTTCAAAACAAAAAAAAAAAAACAAAATCGAACCGTTTGGGAGCTACGATGCCACGGACAGATACACAGATACACACACACTCAAACTTATAACCCCCCTCTTGTTTCGTCGGGGGTTAAAAATAGGTAGGTAACATATTTTTAAGCAAAAAACTATTTCATAAATTATAATATTTCATAGTGGAACACAACTATTCTTTATGTTGATTGTCTATGGTCGGGAATTTCCCCGAAATTATTTTTATATTTGACTTGCCTGAGGTACCGATACTGAAATGTATTTAACGTCATTTGTTTTCAATCAATTCAGTTGTGGCACTTGTGACGCAATTACAGAATTGACACAGATTTTTCCCGTACTTAAAACAACTATACGCGGTTTATTTAAAATTATTCTCGTGAATGAAACATTATTGTGACAAACACCCTATTTTTAATTAATAAGAGGAATTGATTCTGTAAGTAAGTACTGCTTATTTATTTAACGCTAAATATATACCTAGTCTGGTCATAAATACTGTTAGAATTAAAAATAAAAAATATTACATTTGAATTTGGAATCTGTCATTTTTATACGATTGTTCATTGTGTTTCCGTATTTTGGCGCCAATACATTATACAATATTTTGCGATATTAAAATGGAGTGGGGTGATAAAGAGAACCGAATCGCTGTGATTGCATTACGCAAAGTAGGTATGGAGCCAAATATAATTTTTAAAACTCTCCAATACGCTTGGTATTAGTGGTACATACGCTAGGTAGTACAAATGTATGTGAACCGGGCTATTAATAGGTACAATGAGACCTCTTCTGTTCGTGACAGAAAAAGATCTGGCTGTTCACGTAGTGTTCGTACGAAAAAGGTGGTCAAAGCGGCAAGGGAAAGAATTCGAACAAATCCTGTCCGAAAGCAAAAGATTTTATCTCGAGAGATGAAGATAGCACCTAGAACCATGTCGCGTATTTTAAAAGATGACTTAGGACTTGCAGCCTATAAAAGGCGCACTGGTCATTTCTTAACTGATAATTTAAAAAAAGAATAGGGAGGTAAAATCAAAACGACTATTGAAGCGGTACGCAAAGGGAGGTCACCGAAAAATTTTGTTTACGGATGAGAAAATTTTTACAATTGAGCAACATTTTACCAAACAAAATGGCCGTATTTATGCTCAAAGCTTTAAGAAAGCTTCCCAATCAGCCGACAGAGTGCAACGTGGGCATTATTCGACATCAGTGATGGTTTGGTGGGGTGTTAGCTATGAAGGAGTGACTGAGCCATATTTTGTGAAAAAGGTGTCAAAACCTCAGCAAAAGTGTATCAGGATACCATTCTTGAGACGGTAGTTAAGCCCCTTAACAACAGCATGTTCAATAACCAAGTATGGTCCTTCCAGCAAGAAACGTTTAAAGGATTATATTGCAGCCAATGGAAGCCACTTCGAATAAGCTTTTTATATTTTAAATTGTTTTTTTTTTTATTTTAAAAAACATTATTGATTCATTGAGAATATCAATTGACAAAAAAATTAAACAACGAAATGAAATTAAAGAAATTAATTGCTTGCACGTCATTTTCAAAAGTAATATACATATTTCTGAAATATAAATAGTATATATGGGGTGACACCATCATCTCCCGCACCGGGTACCACCACCCCTAGCGCCGCCACTGTACCTACTCTACAATGTCTCCTAAAGCCTCGCGTTGGTCTCACTTCTCTAGCTTATTTAGTTTTTGAGCTATTACTTTGGCCGATCAAGCCGATATTAAAACATGAGTTTCGATATAGTTTCCCCTTTGGGGGCCGACTCGTCATATACCTGTCTATATACCCGTTAAATGTTTCTTTGTAGTTTTCATTTTCTGTTAGGAATACCTAGGTAAAATTCGATTGCGAAAATTTTAAAATTTTATATAGGTCCAAGACTTAAAATTGTATTTTTAAGCAGGAGACTAGAATAAGCAAATGAGCTCAGTCATTTCTCTTAAACAAACGGATTCGTGTTTTATTAGTAATCTTACTAATTTATACAGTCACATCATTTAATATAAGTGGACCTGTATTGTGACCATTTTAATTTAATTAAAATTACTAAGTTACTAATAAAATATGAAACTACCAATGAAAGAAAAGTGATTGAGGTCATTTAAATAGCCTCGAAGGTCGTTTTTCAAGTGTTGTGAAAGTAGAAGAACTTTGTCTGAACAAAAAAATACGATGTAGTATTTTTAACCGATGTATGTAGTATGTTTGCAATTCTAAAACATGGCAACACTCGCTGTGCTTTGGATTTGGGATTTGGATTTTATTTGATTTGTTAGGGATGTGATGCGTTGTTCCACAGATTATGGTTCTGTTTGTGTTCTGTTCTGTCGTCTGTTTTGAAGTGTTCTATTCTGTCGTCTGATCTGAAGTGTTCTGTGGCGCACATTTGTCTTTGTGCTGCTTTGTGCCACTTTGTGCTTTAGGCTTTAGCTTTAGTAGTTTTTATGTACACTTGGTGAGTTTTATTAGTTGTTAGTATAATTTTAATTTGTATATAGAGATAGTTTCATAGTAAACTGATTATTTTTGTGTAAAACAGTGGTATTTTGTAAACTTTGCTACAGTTAAGATGCCGAGGTGATCACTAAGTGCTTTCCGATTTCGGGATTTCTCACATTTTGCTGAATGAAGATGGGTAAGTTTTACCGGCGCACCATTATTTATTGATTTTTACGTGTAAATAAATGAATATATGCGTTAGTAATGACATTACGTTGTATTATAATCCTTTATTACTTTCCTATTAGTATTATAACCATGGTTCCCATTTTGTAACTGTTGAAAAAATTATTGATTTTTCGTGCCGTTTTCCGAGTAATTTCATTCTTAGGTTAAATCTTGCGACATTACGGTGTTTTATAAAAATAATACTTAATACATTTAAAGCCTTTTCTTATTTGATGCAATAAAAAGTACTTAGAGGTACGTATACCTTAAATTTCATGACAATCTATTTTTAATGCAGTAAGTTTCAAAAGAGTTAGTCGTGCCTTACGTGGTGATTATTAAGCTAATTAACTTTGCAGATGTGTCTAATCACTCTATCCTTGAATGCTCAGTGTAACCATTGTTACTAGGAAGGTAGGAAGCCAATGAATTGGTACATAATTTAGCACTAAAAATATTTACACCTGTTTCAAATGTAAAATAATGTATGTCATCATAGTATCAATTTGCGAAATTACATGCAATCAAGTTCATAAAACTTAGCTAAAAGTTTCCTATTAGTTATTCTATAAAAATATTTCCATTTAAAATTTATGTTCCTAGGTAATGCAGGTAGGTGCCACTTAGTTTGGGACTAGATAACTGTCAGATGTTCTAGTTATTATTACTAATAATTTATGTTCAATATTTAAAAGTTTATTGTATTATTAAGTATATCAGCTAATTACTCAGATTTATGGTCATATTAATTTTATTAGGCATTAGAATATATGCCTATCTTTATTTAGTCAGTTTTGTAGATCACTTTAATCCCCCAAAAATGATTCAGTATATTATGAATTATTTTATGAAAAAATTATGTATTTTTAAGTTGTTCTAGCACATAATTAATGGCTCAATACAATCTCAATAACAAAAAATATTTCTTATGAGGATTTGATCAGTGTATTACTATTGTTTGTAGATTGCAACATGCAATACAAAGTAACTGGATACTTTCAGATGTCAGTGAGATCATTATAGAAATATGTACAATAAATTTACTGACTGACTGGGTGACATATCTACGCACAGTCTAACCCACTGAGTTTAAAAACTTGGAAAATTATTACCTATACTGCATACGCAAGTAATACTGACTGACGACTGCTTAGCCTAGTGGGTAGCGACCCTGCCTACGGGGCTAGAGGTCTCGGGTTCGAATCCCAGGTCGGGTCAGTATTAATATGATGAATATTGATACTGGTACCGGGTCTTGGTTGTTATATATAAAAAAAAAATATTTATATAAGTATATATTATAAAGAATATTTAAGTATGTATATCAGTTGTCTAGTAACCCATAACACAAGCATACTACTTGCTTACTTTGGGACTAGATGGCGCTGTGTGGGAAGTCCCATGTATTATTAGTATTATTATTATAATAATAAAAGATTTTTTAATATTTAATATTGGCACATACAATTTACTTTTAAACAAATAAACACATATTTTACAGATTATTTCAATTCAATCTCTAATGGAGTGAAAAGAGATTTTAAAGTTTGTAAATTAACACACAGCCCAAACTGCAGGGTCTGGTAACTTGAAATATTATACAAGGAATCTGTATTTACTTTTTTCCTCATGTGATGTAGGTACCAATCCAATTTTTTTTAAATTTAAATTCTAAGGGGATGAAAAAAAGTTAAAAAATTTATATCAATGCACAGCCCAAATCATTAAGGATCGAGAAACTTAAATATAATGCAGACATCATGGGCACCTTTGCGTCGAGATGACAAGGATGGATTATTAAACTAGTTTTATTTCAGTTTGTGTAATAACTGAGAATACTGCATTTTCATGCAGACATCAAAATAAAATAAATCAAAATATTTTTTTCAAATGTATTTATTTTTTATTTTTTATTTATCATAACTCATATACTGTTAAACATGTATTGATTGACATATTGTTATGTGAATGCGGTGTCACAATAGTTGCACATGGTTTGATAATTTTTGTGATAAATCGTTTCATAACTTCTTAGTCTCAATTGTCTATATCTTAGTCTTTCTGTTTTGCTTGAATGAAATTTGGCTCATACCTACTTATGGTAACAATGATCTATATGATCCATACATATATTTATGCACAGTTAAATATTTTCTTGATTTTCACTAGACAAAATTATTTCTTTAATGAATATATTATTACTGGGAACTGACTTAGTTACTTACATCAGTGTCAATGACATTGCAAAATGTTCCCATACTTCAATAAGTAGTCTATAATAAAAAGATTTTAATGTTCAGCTCAATTGAGTAAATTAGAATTTACTTAAATAGAAAAATAATAGGTATTCTGTTTTTCTACAAGTTTATTGCCATTTGCATCTGAATTTCACCTTGACTTAGATAATTACATGATGTATTTGGCAAATTTATTGGTTTAACTAATAAATTGTGCTATTTCTATGAATAGTACAGTACAGTAGCTATTAAAATAAATGTTAGATTACTAAAGACAGTTTATACTAATCCTCCCGACTTGGTTTGAACTAACTACCTATCAAAAATTATGTTCGAACCCTTGATAGAAGGAACTGGCTTCTAACTTCATTAATTCTGGTATTAATATTCTCACTTTAAGCAGCTGTCAATGTTATTTTAAAGTCCAATATATTATGAAACAGTACCTACACCTAACAGCAGCATTGTAGATATTCATGTACCTTGTTTCTTAATATATGAAATGTATTTTATAATAGGAAGCTCTTAACTATGTAGAGTAGGTAGGCCATGTCTAGTAGAGCATTGATGCATTACAATATCAAATAACAAGTGTCAGGTCTCATGATATTATCTATCATATAATGTTGCATGTACAGACATATTCCAAAGTCTATGACACATAATTATCATTTATGTGGGACTACTTAATATAAAATTTTAATGCATATTCTTGTCACATTTGTATCTTATACAGGGTGAGAAAAAGGGAATTGAGGCATTAAACATATCTACGGAAACCATAGTCGCCACACTAAAACATTCTCAAACAGGTATCCCTAAATCAAATAATATCATATATCTTTAATTTCATAGTTATGTGACATATAATCTTGGAATATGTCACAAGAGTGAATTTATCACTTTGTGGGAAAACGCCCCTATGTGTTGTTTAGTAGGGTGTGATTTAAGATGAGGCATGTTTTAAAAATGTAAGCCTGAGATACATATCTGATTAGCTAAGATCAATTTTAAACAGCATAACATAACAGCATAAACATTTTTTTGTTTTTAAAACATAGTGTAGCTTAAATGCAAGGGCACAAAACTATAAACATAAATAAGTCAATGTATTTAATAGCAAAGACACAGTAAATTAATTTAAAAAATCACAGTTACTGGATCGAAAATAAGATGTAATGCATATTTAATCGTTTTATTTATCAAAAAGCTAGGTATGTCACATCGGTAAATTCATAAAAGGAAAAAAATAACATCATGATAATTCAGTAACCATATATGGCATTTGACCATTAGTTTTATTCTGCTTGACTGCATTACTATCTCGAATAATTATGACCACAAAATAATTAAAATTTTATGTCTGCAGATAACACGTTGCTAAGGCTGCTTAATGTATTTTAATTTATAATATTACCACAGTTTATATTACATACTTTTAAATGTAAATTCAAGGCTAAGTGGTATTTTGATTTTACGAATAATATGTTTTTTATTGATACTTTTAGTTTGAATTGCTGATTCGTTTTAATACAAATGACTATGAAACCTTATGTATGTAATCTAATTTAAAACAACCAAAGACTTTTCTATAGATTTCTGGAGTAACTTTCAGGAATGTGGCACAAATTCGGGAAGCCAGACCGTATCAACTGGTAAACTTGCTTTTGCTGATTAGTATTGTATCTCATGTGAATCTCTGGCCAGCCTACGTTACTTTCCGTCCCTTCAATTTTCTCTATGCAAAAAATCACGTCGTTTCTTTATGCCAGAAGATGGATCAAACATGTGAAGTTTCTCATTTATTATGTTATTAGTTAGAATTGCTTGGCATAAATTGTCTAAATACTACTTGGTAAAATTTCAAGGGTATGCCAGTTGTATAGCTTGTCTTTAAATGAACAATGCTTATTCCTATGACATAGTGACCTTCATGCTGTTTTGTGACAGCAATTGTCTTTCAAACTTCATTGTCTACATTATTGATTATGGAGTGATGTATATTGCCTTACTGGTTTTGTCTCATGGAGCTTGATTGTTGTGAATAACTTTTAAACTTCTGTACATTTAGAAATAACTGGCCAAGTGCGAGTCGGACTCGCACACGAAGGGTTCCGTACAACCGTACAATATTTAAAAAAACCCCGTTTATTGTATGGGGACCCCCTTTCATTTTGAATTTCATTGTATTTTTACTATTTGTTGTTATGGCGGCCGTAGTAGTACATATTACATGAAAATTTTAAGTGTATGCAATGATCTCACTGTGTCGTGATAGCCCAAACGCAGCAAACCTGTTTCAAATCTATAAAGCCATGTGGCCGTGGTTTGAATCTGGGTGTGTACCAATGAGTTTTTTCTGGCTTAAGTACATTAACTATCACTGACTCCGTGCCTCGGAGAGCACGTTAAGCAGTCGGTCCCGGTTGCTGTCAATAAAGGGCGGTCGTTACAATCCGCCAACCCGCATTGAAGCAGCGTGGTGTATGTAAGCTCTAAGCCCCTGCAGTGGGGTATAAAAAAGGCTGATGGTATGGAATGGAAATGATCTCACAACACAACCACCACAGACCAAAACGTCGAAAAAAACACGTTTCTTGTATCGGAACCCCCTTTAACTTTATATTTTTTTTTATTTATTTTATTTTTAATTGTTGTCATAGCAGCTATAGATACGCTGTGAAAATTCCAGTTATCTATCTATTACGGTTCAAATTATATAGTCGTGTGACAGGCGGACGGACGGACCGACGGACGGTCGTACGGACAGCTGAGGCTTAGCAATAGGGTTCCCGTTTGTACCATTTGGGTACGGAACCCTAAAAATTTATAACTAGCGTTTGCTCACAGGTCTGTGGGCAACGTTATACATATAGTACCCTTTACCTTTTGCTTTACCTAATGTTTTCCGATTCCCGTGCCCTCAGTTTTACATCACTTATACGTGTTATTTATTTTGGGAAGTGAGAATGTGTATTTTTTTTATTATTCTTTTTTAGTTCACTACAGAACTAAGTAGTTCATATTTAACTGTACAATTAAAAGGCTTTTTCTTTTAATAAAATGTTAATAGCTTTTTTTTCTAACTGCTCTGTTCGTAAAAATAGCAGCATGAAAAATGAAAACGAATGAAAATCAAAATTGGTTCAGCGGTTCTTGGATTCGTGGATATCTAATTAGTTGTTTGAATTGTCATGTTTTGAAACGATCGAAAACATGACCTTAAATGTCAGACACATTGATTAGACAGACCATACGTAGGTAATTATCATTGTTTCAAACAAACATTTTGTTATATTACACATTATATGTATTTTTAGAATTTTCATTTTCTTTTAAAGTACGAATTTTACATGTGAGTCACACAAAATCCTGCTTCACAGTGAATATTTCGAAAACTCAACTGGTATATATTTGTTCTGCGTGGTGTATTTTTCTGCTCACATTGTTTCTGCCAGAATGCCGTATCTCTATAAACATCCACAGTTCATTCCAATATGTTTTTACAACATATCTTCTGTATGGATAAATAATAATAATAATAATATTTGCGACATCCCTAATAATAAATATGACCCTGTTACACTTTCATTATAGTTGTAGGTTAGTTATTTTTTCAGCTTTTACTGCAGTGAAATTGAATCTTACGTTTTAGTAGAATAAAGCCCAAAATACAATTTACACATGGTACTTTACGTAGTATTTAGGAGCTCTTTAGAAAATCGGCCTAATTCATTGACTTGATATCAAAGATATATTTTTTATATCTTCAATAGAAAACTATTAAACTGACCCATGGCCGAGTGCTTAGAGACCCTAACTGCAGAACCACTTGCCTACTTTGGGATTAGATGGCCATGTGTGAAAAGTCCTACTAGGTACCTATTATTATTATTTACATATCGTACAAAAGTGATTCCTTAAATAAAATATGCCCATGACGTGGTTTTTGTAAAAATCCAATTTAATTGAGCTTACAGTTTCCATTTTAGTATTTTGTATCTTAGATATCTATTATGTAAATTCTATTTAGCAAAACAATAAAAATGTTTTATTGTAGTACATAAACTCATTACAATATAACAGAGGTGTCCCTGGCCCCCACACTAGGGTCTTCTAGGTGTTGTGGGGTCCCGTCTCAGCAGATGGTAATTAAATATATTATTCCATCCATATACCGCTTTACCGCTTTATATGAAGGCCACGAAATAACTTTCCGACGTGGCGCCACTAGAGACTCAGGTGCTCAGGTATCTGTCAAAATTATACAAATAGGCTTTCTATTTTATTTATTAGCATAGAAAGCAATTACGTGTTTTATAATTATTTTGTCTTTTTTAAGCGACTTCAAAAAAGAAGGAGGTTACTCAATTCGACCGTATATATGTTTTTTTTTTTTTTTATGTGTGTTCAGAGATAACTTCGTTGTTTATGAACCGAATTGGATGATATTTTTTTTGTGAAAGGGAGGTACCATGATAAGGAAACCAGGATCTGATGATGGCATCCCAGAGAAATCGAGGGCAACCTTCGAAAATCGTATTTTAAAGTATCGTATTTTAAGTATTTTGATAAAATACTACTACTAGTACTATTTAATGAAGATCGGGAGTCGATCTGATGATGGAGCTGAAAGACAGTCGAGGGAACTCCTCAACGACTTACAGCAATTACCTGGTGTTTGGACTTAATTCATTTCTATTGATGAGATCTTTGCACCCATGTGGATTATAAGTGCCATTACAGGTCTGATGATGGAGACCATACACAATCGAGGGAACTCCTCAACGATTTACAGCAATTACCTGGTGTTTGGACTTAATTCATTTCTATTAATGAGAACTTTGCACCCATAAAGGTTATAAGTACCATTACAGATCTGATGATAGAGACCATACACAGTCGAAGGAACTCCTTAACGATTTATAGCAATTACCTGGTGTTTGGACTTGATTCATTTCTATTGATGAGATCTTTGCACCCATATGGGTTATAAGTACCATTACAGATCTGATGATGGAGACCATACACAAGCGAGGGAACTCCTTAACGATTTACAGCAATTACCTGGTGTTTGGACTTAATTCATTTCTATTGAAGAGAACTTTGCACTCATATGGGTTATAAGTGCCATTACAGGTCTGATGATGAAGACCATAAACAATCGAGGGAATTCCTCAACGATTTACAGCAGTTACTTTTTGTTGGGCTTCCTTCATACGGTTGAATATGCCAAAATGTTCAGTTCGCACAAAAATAATAATTAAGATTGAAGTTTTACATAGGAATACCACTGCCTACTAGGCATGCTGATGCGTCAATTTGACACTGAATTTACGTTGCGTAATCGCGGTTCTGTCTCATTAGAGTAGCGCGTTTAGTAGCCCCATTTATACTAAATACAAATAAGTTACAGATGCGTTCAACTAAAAATTGAAAATAAAATAATTTTCAAAAAAAAAAAAATCGACTTCAAAAACATAAACTAAAAAGTTAAAAATAAAATTTTCACTTTAAAGAAAGGAGCATTAACAGGCGGCATATAGTTAATGAAGTCGGTGCCAACTCACACACTTTGAAAGGGTACTTATTAGGTAATAACAATTACAACAATGATATATTTATAACTATAACAAATATAGAACACAATTTAAAGTGTCTGAGTGAGTAGGCACCGACTTCATTAACTATATGCCGCCTGTTAATGCTCCTTTCTTTAAAGTGAAAATTTTATTTTTAACTTTTTAGTTTATGTTTTTGAAGTCGATTTTTATTTTAGGTGGTTTAGATTTCTCATTTCAATATTGTGCTTGTCAATGAAGAATGAACAAAAAGTTAATAAAATAAAACCATTTTTCTATAAATGCACCTGAAAATGAGTAAAAACTGCAAGAAATATCATCGAAAACAAACGCAATCGTATGAATTTGACAGGTACCTGGGTTGCAAGTGGCGCCGCCTGGTAACAGGACTGGATAAGACCGTTAAATTGGACCTTAGCGTTAAAATAATAAAAGCCGACATACCAGCAGCTGTCCAAAATAGCCGTCGCTTCATCATACATATAAGTTAGCCTATACCAATTTATAAAAACATATGGAAGGTGTAATAACTCTCGCTTTTAACTAGTTACGTGGCCGCATTAGTCTGTTAACACTTCGGTTGCCGTCCGTATTCTGCAGCTTAATTTTTCACTGGTATGTTTCGTCGTGTTGGAATTGTTGGATGAATATGCGGTTCTGCGAGTGTACACGTGTGGTATTTATATACCCACTCGTAAAAACGGGAATCTATGCATCACGACAACAGATTGACCCGAGTGTCGTGACTGAAAAATTGAGCTAACAACAGAGATCGTAATTAGTGAACTTCTGAAATTGTATTTTATGGGAGGCAGCGCTCATGAGCCACACAGCTCTGCTCCAACGGTAAATCCAGGGTTAATACTAACGTAGCAATTGACCTAGATGGAGTTATTAATAGTTTTGCTAGAAGAGAAAAAACATTCATTGTATAGGCGGACAGACTGCTTAATTCAGTGATGACATGGTTACATATTTGGAATCTGTGGCTAATATTAATAAATCCTATTCAAAAACGGTACCACTAGATGTCAGTGCGTATCGGGTATTCAAACACGATATCGATCTTTTAGACCGGCATCAATAAATCATATTCAAAGATCATCTTAAAAACGAGATCAGCTGAGTGCTAGTTCAAGCATAAAATCTATTTTTAAATTCGGATGATTTCAGTTAAAGAGCGTACTGATTCGTTCTCAATTGTGTATTCAAGATGCGTTTTTTAAAACGTTAGTCGATGAGCGCATACTCAGTGGCTCCCAGTCATGTACTCAATATGCGTTTAATAAAATTAATACAGACTTGAGATGGTTTTAGGATCAATCTGAAACTTGAGTATGATTTACTAATACGGGCCTGTAAACCTATGACAATAACTCGAAGGTTAAACTCGCCCTTACTATGTACTGACCGCCATGTTTCTTAATAGGTATTTATTAACCACCTAAAGTAGAGACTATATTAATACGATCAGTGAAAGTGTTAACTCTCAGCGAGCCGAAACGAGACGAGAGCGGAGTGATCGGTTTTACGAATTTTAATATGTGGGCTAAGGCCGACGACCACACGCCCTCGCTGTCTGCCATTAGACTTGTTTTTTAGATAATGTCGTTTGTGACGATATATTAAACTTAAAACTATACGAATTTACGATATCGCACGATGCGTCTCTAGACGAGGCGACGACGACGCGCGGTATCGAGATCCGGCAAGACGATTATTCTTAACGTTTTACAAATATCAATCTATGTTGTTTGACTAAATTAATCGTAAAAATCCATCCCAATTGTAAAAATATATTATTAAACATTATTTTTTTTTTTAAATCAAAGCGTATTTTTAAACAAAATGAAGAAAATAATCGAATTTTACATTAACTTCTCAGTTTTTTATGATGAACGAACCCATCGAGTTTTAAATAGTTAAAAGCCCTTCACATAAATCCGTGAAAAGTATTTTCTATATATTTAACAATTTTTTTTTCTCACAAATAATATTTGACTAAGTAAAATTGGTTCAGACGTCTGCGACGTGATTTTATGAATATACGCAATAAATCCACTTAATGTGTGTGAGCCCCGGGGTCATGCGAACACCCGGCGGGCCCCCTTCGGTAGTGGACTGTATAGATTGAAACGACTGGCTTCAGTATTTCACTGCACCGGCTTCACTTCACCGCGCCGCGCCACTGTCTGCTTTTCTGTCTTGCTGGTCCGTTGGTCTCCGTGCCTTGTCACCGTATTTATGCTCTCGTCGGCACTGTAGCATAGCGGACCGATCGCGGCGTAAAATGAGCACTGTGTGAGGAGAGTGTCCATCTCTCCTCTCTTTCTTTGCAGACGCCAGTGGCGCGGGGGGAAATGAAAAACCGTTACAAAACCGTTTATTTTAAAATCCTTATGTACAACATATCTCTTATATACATTGACAACGGACAACTTATAAATCTTATATACACTCGCATAGTCAAAACTCGCACTTCACTGATTTTACAGTTCAATGTTCGGTCCGTCGTTGACAATGTGAATAAAGCAGCGAGTAACAGATAGTAATATATATTTGAAATGTTCTAATTCTTAAAAATGGTGATCAAATAAAACTAATCTAATAATCCACCCCTCGTTGCCCCCGACGCAAATGTGCCCATGACGCTCATCGCATTGCCGCAATGAATTGCAATGGCAATTCTTTGCACCAGGAAGGAACCGGAACGGGGGTCGAGTCCCCTTTCTCTCAGACGACGGCCGATGCCCGCGACGAAACGTTTGGCTTCACTCCCCCAACAGCCAGCAATGTTCTAATTAAACCCTTACATTTAAGACACAACACGGCACCTTAAAAAAAACTTTTAATTAATGACTTTATGTACTCTAATGGGCGCCATATTGCATTTAATATGACGTCACATAGCCTATAGTCACCGAATGCCGTTGCCGTCTGCCGTGCCGATCGTCGCGTCGATATATAAGTATTAAAAAAAATAGTTTAAAAGTTATACGGAAACACATGAATACGAGTATACATAAATAAGGGCTGAAATCATGACCCTCCTTTTGGCTTCGTCGTAGTCGGGTAAAAAATTATTCCTAAACACATGAATGATTTATGGTGAACACTGCAAATTAACAATAATTAACGCAACATATTTTCTAGTTTAACGCCAAAATTAACCTATTAATAAACGTAACTTTTTTTTCACTATTTAAGCTAGTTAGATAAAATTATGTGTAAAAGTTTGACGATATCTAAAGTACATTCTGCGATTCTACGAAATTAATAAATAAATAATACCAATCGTGAAAACTTGTTTGTGGTTAAAGATCCTAACTGCACAACTCAAACGGTTCGATTCCTGCTCGAGTAAAAATTCTTTGTGCATGAACATGTCTATTTGTTCCTGCATGTAAAATATCTACATAAGTATGTATTACAAAAATATAAGTATCGTTAACATGTACCCATAATACGGTCTCTGCCTAGTTTTGGACTAGAGGCCATGACGTGTGAAATGTCCGAGGTAATATTCTATTATTATTATTAAGAATTTTTATTTCTATTGGATAATTAAAAATATTTATACATGGCAGATTCACAGGAACAAACAGTTTTGTAATTTTTCCGGCAATTTGGTATCTAATAACAAATCGTTCGTAAATCGTAACACGCAAAGAAGATAATCTCCAATGAAGGCACCGGAAATTTGTTCGCTTTAAACATCCTTCGTGACATGTATTCATTCACAATACGGTCACTTCATTGTATTAATGAAACTGTGTCACAATACACGTCGACTGTAATTTTTCAAAGCCATTTTAATGGTTTTCTGCGTTTTGACCTTTTTTGCAAGCACAGAGTTTGTATTTGTATGGGCTGCGCGCTCTTTTATAGAGGCACCATATAGCTCGCTCGTCTCTTCCACGCATACATGACTTTGCGTTGGCGAAACGACAACAGCTGTCATAACGGCTTTGTATTGGGCTGCTAGGACCGTCTTATGCATGCAGGATTTCCACGCGCCCGCCTTCACACCCGCAGAGTCGAGTTGGTCTCGTTCCATAGTTAAAAAGACACCGAACACTAACATGGTGTTGGCTACTTTATTATGCTATGAATCTATTCGAAAGATGTCTATATTTGTGTGTTAAAATATTAGGCTTTGATTAGTTTGGGAATGAAATGAATGAAATTTTTTTTTCCTTAGGTAATTACACTGAATTGGGGTTAACAATAAGCTCTCCACGTAGGGAAAGGTTTGTTAGTCTGCCTGTTTGGTTCAGTAGTCTGTGTTAGGCATCTCAGGTATTATTATTGTTATTTAATTAAATTTAGACCCCTGAATAATAAATACATCCAATAGTCGCAGCAAAATAATCCGAAATCCGATTGTTTGCGTACATGAATATGTCTATTTGTTCCGTGCCTGAATGTTAAATATTTATATATGTATTATAAAAAAATAAAGTATTTATATCAGTTGCCTAGTACCCTTGATGCAGACTCCGCTTGCTTTCGGACTAAATGGCCCTATGTGAAATGTCGTAGGTATTATTATTACTATCATAAAAATGATAAATCATATTAATATTAACAAACCCAATCAAGACGATATTATTGAACAATTATTTGATAATTGGGTGACTATGTTTAGCATATTAAAGCCGCGAATTTTAAAATTGTTAATGCACTTGGACGCAATGTGTTTAGTACGTACCTCGCTTGCTTGGCGATAAGATAAAGTAGAAGTGATGGCACGCCAAGCGATATAGGGCTCGTATGAAATACCTTTTCGGTCGGCATGCGTACCAAGGTCACGTACATTTTATTAGATAAATTATGAACATGTGCTATTAACTTACCTACTTTACGATTCAAATGTTTAATAGTTTTTTGGTTTCTAAGTAATTTGCGTTTTTCTTCTCATTGCTGGTTGTCATTTGGAGTCAGCCCTCCTTGCCGTTTTACGTTCATAACCTCTTTCTATCGTAGGTGGTTTGAGAAGTAATTATATCTGTTGTCCTCAAATCAATGAACATGCTATGTCACCTTACGGCATCCTGAAAAGTTTTTTCTCCTTAATGCTTGTTGTTATTTGGGGTCAGCCCTTCATGTCTTTTTGCATAACCTAGTCATATCGTAAGTGCTTTTAGAACTTTTAGAAGTAGGTACCCAACCTGTTATCCCCAAATCAATAAACATTTTCTGGTAACTTATCTGCTATACGTCATCCTAAGAGATTATTTTTCTCCTCTTTGTAAGTTGTCAGTTTTTGTCAGCACTTCTTGTATTTCTACTTAACCCGTCATTTATCGTGAGTGGTTTTATAAGTAATAATAATAATAATAACACACACAATCACAACAACGTCTAGGTCCCAAACTAAGCATTAGCTTGTATTTTGGGTACCAAGCGAAGATAACACATACATATAACAACCAAGACCCGGTGCCAGTACTAATATTTATCATATAAATACTGACCCGACCTGGGATTCGACCCCGGGACCTCCAGCTTCGCAGGCAGGGTCGCTGCGCCCACTAGGCTAAGCGGTCGTCAAGTACTTAAATCTTGTGATCATCAAATCAATGAACATGTTTATTGGTAACACTACATGGACTTTAAAAACCCTATCAGTAACTGAAAAATATTTTTTACACACATTTCAATATTCAGCACAAAATTTTCGAAATTTTACTGTAAATTGCTAAAGATAACTTATAACTACTAATTTCATTGATAAATCCGATACAGCGTTTTCGTGACACCGAGTCAGCAGCACGCTCGCCAAAGTTGCAAGGCGCCTCCGAGTTCTGCACGGTTAGCAGTATACAGTTTTTTTTTTAAACATCGTTACCATGGTAAACAGAAACTAAAAATTACACTGTAGATCCTCTATACTTAATTTGTGTTCCATGTAAAGTAGCAAGTCATCTGAAAATTTTAATTCCTGTTGGTACAGCAATAATTATTGTTGTTGAGGTGAAATAAGCTCGAGTATCAATATCTACAAGTTTAAAAATAAGTAAAATACTTACGCAGGAAAGGAAAAAAATAATAATAATTTATTTTCAAAAAAGAAACTTAAGCAATTCAAATGTATAAGTTAAGCATAAACATTTAATCAAATTGGACAGATCGCTGATGCCTAAACTAGGATACCCTGTATGTCACACTCTTATATATTTTACTGTTATATAAAATCAAAAACTTAGGAAAATCTATTTGAGATTATATATATCATGATAATATGATAATCCTGAAAGTGTTCTGGAACATTTAATATTTTTTATTTTAAAAATCAGGCATTTTGTTAGACAATCAAAATGTTTATAGCCAATTTTTAACGAATTTGTTGTAATGTTTTGAATATTAAAACTATATAAAAAATTTGATGTGGGGAAAATGAATGGGCACCCCGTTCGAAATGGGTTTTTTAAAAATTAGCACGTTGAGTTTCCGAGGATAACCGGCTCGAGAACTGCGAGACCGTTGCGTTGACATGTTGTTGAAATAAACAGTCTTGTGTTATGTTTGTTGTGTCTTTGTCGTTTGTTTTGGTTATTCTCTTAGATTACCGCAAACGCGTCCCGACGTGACTCTACCTCGTACAAATTTTTTATTTCATGACGATAAGTTAAAACTAGTTAAACATTTGACGACCGCTTAGCCTAGTGGGTAGCGACCCTGCCTACGAAACTGGAGGTCCCGGTTTCGAATCCCAGGTCGGGTCAGCATTTATATGATGAATATCGATACTGGTACCGGGTCTTGGTTGTTATATGTTTGTCGTGTCTTCGCTTGGTACCCAAAACACAAGCTAAGGCTTAGTTTGGAGCCTAGACGTTGTTGTCATGTGTACGTTATTATTATTACTATTTTCTTTCAAACCAATGACGTTAAAGACAATACAATTATAGTATAGAGGAACAAAGCAAAAAAAAAACCATAATTTACGTCTCCCCGTGAACTATACGCTGTATCAATCGTCATATTCCTAACTACAGTTTGATGGCGTATTGACGTGTGAGTTTTTTTTTTGTTGAAAAAATTCCTGAGATTATTTAATATAATGTTTCATCTCATCGTTAGAAAAATGTCTATAATTATGAACCCTAACATTAAAATGCTTAGCAAAATTTAAAAAAAAATCTTCGTTACTTAAATGAGCTTGAGGGATGAGCCAAAACTAAAATTTTCGTTATCTTACCATATCATACTATTATGGTCTTATCAACACAACTTAAAGTCTTTAATATTGTGCGCGTTGCTTGTCTAATACCGCGGGTTCCTGCAGCGGTCACTGCTCCCGGGTTCAGGAAGAAATCTTATATGGCGTGTCACGTCGGGAATCGAACATACGTACTTCACGTATATACTTTTATGACCTGAACTCACCTAGCTTATTACGTTATAAAGTAATTTAGATTATAACTATTCTTATTTTCAGGACTAGAAAAATAAATGTGTCAATTAATTGTTAATTCTTCTAAAATACCTTCTAGATCATCCTCCTACCCGCTGTTTGCAAGAGCAAGAATCGAAAAATTTTGAGGCTCCCAGAAAATGCATTTAATTCACATAATTTTGTAAGACGGTATTCCCAAGCTTTTCTTAGCTAAGTCAATATATCATGATTGATAGTGACCGACCCTGTACGGTCTGCCGCGAGTTTTAAAGGTCATCAATTGCTGAATTGCGTATTTTCGAGATCTTGTATTTGGTAGTGTCAAGTAGGACTTCGTATTATTGCAATATAGAAATAAAATTTTCTTAATCTCCAAGCACGAAGCGTGGAATCTTGCTTACTTTCATGCGCATGTCGGTTATTTTTCATTTTATTATTCTTTATATTTGATTTTTATATAAAAATGGTTTATAAATATGAAAACCGGACCGGACCGGAAAAAAGAAAAGCAAAATGTGTTAGAAAAAAGGAGCTCTATAAGCTGTGAAGCACTTTGAAGTTGGACCAATGAGGCTCTTAATTAGTTTTTGGTTAATTAGTTTAATTTATTAGCGACTTTATTATTAAGTTAATTAAATTTAATATTATTTTTCGCGACTATGGCACAGTAAAATTAAAACAATACCTTTAAATTGGTTACAATAATTCATATTAGATTTTAAAATTATTCTTCTGACTTTAGAAATACTTTCTGTAATCCATTATTTAACTTGAACACTTAACCGAAAATCTGTGGATTTTTAAAATCTGTGCTACATTTGTTATTCGTATTGATAAAGTAACATTTCTCATTCATAATGTTGTTTTTAGATTGAATGCGTTTGACAGAAATAAAAACTTCACGGAAAGCAATGATCGCATCACCATAGATGGAAATGAAGTAGTTGGCTTGCTTTGGCTTTGTGACGAATTATTTGAAAGTAAACAAAAGTCTACAAACAAACAACAAAGGTCGTGCAACAGCTGGATATAATCCATTTAAAACAATATTTGAAAATGTGATATTTATATTTATAAAAATTAGGTTCCGAATTCGAATAAATTATGAAGTAAAATTAAAATTACACATCTACACTAGCGCCAACGTGGTGACAATTTGTCAAATTATTCTGCAAATATTATAGATTGTTTCGAAAAAATGAGTCTCCCTACCACTACTACTACTAAAAAATGAGACTAGGTACCAGTTTTATTAAAACGTAAACGTTGCTGCTCCATGAAACAGTTACAGACTTTCTGGCTTTAGTGTCGTTTCTAACTTTAAGGCTAATGATGTGTGACGAAGTTATTTCTTTCAAAACAGTACGCAATATCATTAAATGTTACAAAATAAAGTCCTTACATTATTATCGGCGTGTAACGATTGCCATAATTTCACAATCGCCAAATGTCTGCGGCCGTAGACTGTACAGTTGCCAAGTGACTTATAAAGCATCAGGGGAAAGTGAGCTACGCCCTACTTGGCCATTTATTACCGATGTCCCGACCGAACAACCAGCTCTTCTGGCAAATGGATTTATAGGAAAGCGTTTGATGCGGGTCAGATTGACATTTATCTAAATTTGTTGCGGTCAGGATGATTAAGCGTAACCAGCTTCGTTATAGGTACATCTTGTTCAGTTATAAACAATGAATTTAGAGTAGGCTGGATATGTCATGTTAACATATATTTATGGAAACAAACCTGGTAGTTTCTTTTGAATATATTAGTTTCAAGAAGCTTTCAAAATTATGAAATACCACAATTAATTATACCACAAAGTATTTATAATTTTACGATCAACTTGTAGGCATTAAAATATCCAATGACATCCTAACAAAATGTTCACAAGGTTTTCTGTTTAGTTAGTCAGACAGTAACTCTACTGAAAATCTTCGTGCAGTCAGCATCCTGTTAAAATAGCATTGACTATTTCACCTTAAATTTAAATTCTTTTTTCTTTTAATTGTATATTTAATAAATATGGATTACAAGTTGAAAGTAAAAATTATTGTCACCACTCATCTGCTAGAAAATACTTGAATAAAAAGAGTCCGCAAGAACTCCTTTTAACTTATTTTATTTTCTCTGATTTTTAAAACTGTTACACCGATGCGATGTCCATACTTTATTATAATTCACATAAATATTTAAATCTTCATTATGACAATATTAAAATTCTTCACTGTGTAACTACTATAAAGAAAATTGGTTAAATTTTTTTATTGTCATCCTTATGGAATTCTATTATGAAAACTATTATAGTAGAAAGACTCATAAATTTTTGACAATTTGAACCTGGGAATTATAAGCATATGCGTACATTTAGTATTTATATTGTGGCCGTCATGTGTTGAAGAAATTTCATTACAATACATTATAGAATATGTACCGGCACCAGCATCTCTGCACTGGCGGTAGTGACAATAAAACTTGGCAGCGACCTGGGCAAACAGCGGCAAGGTGAGCTTGTCTTACCATTCGGTGAGCGCTTCTTAGTCATCCTCCGCGAAAAGCTTTTCACGGGTTCAATGTCCATAAATTGTGGTATGATACCATACTGTATAGGAATAGGAAGTATACACTGTTATTTATAGAGGCGGTTCTCACTCGCTCGCGACGCACGCGCAACTCGCTACCGGCAAACGCGGGGCGCGGGCTGCAGTCAGTGCCTTCTGCGACGTCGTCACGAGCGGTGCTCCGATAGTAACCGAAGGTTTTATTACGTTACACGGATCGCTCTCGAATCACGTTCGTAGCGAAATCGGTGTCTCATTCCAGTTTCGAAACTGTTCACAAGTGCCGGCGATAATTCCGATACACTTGTGCCGATAGCGGCCCGCGATCGGACTACGTGTACCGATAAGTACCGCGTCACTGTGCCGAATCGAAAATTTTCACGCTCAGATAAATCCTTTCACGGTGCGTTCGCTCAGGGGCGTATCGCCGCGATCAAGCCCCCCGTTTAGCTCCAGTGATTTCGCTGTGAAAGATGAGGCCGAAAGAAGAGGCCCCGACTGTGAAGGTGCAGTCCACTGCCTTCATTTTGTCCGAAAAGATCGACGACCCGAAGTCAAGAAAGAGCGAGAAAGAATTGAAGAAGGAGCTCAAGAGGCAGGAGAAGGAGAAACTGGAGCGAGAAAAGAAGGAAAAGAAATTCCGCGAAAAGGACAAGGAGAGGGAGAAACAAGGAAAGAAAGGTTAGAGTAGTATCTATATAAGATGTAGTAAGACTGAAATAGTTGCTAAATGGGGTAAAGCTTTCATTATCTGGTCATTTAGCCATTGCCGCCTCTTATGTTCGTTGATTATAGGAATATAGTATTTTATCGTTTTTATTTTAAATTTCAAACATTGTTAGGGAATTATGATAGAACGATAACTTCGTATAATCAGCGAAGATATGAGGCGACAATGGATAGATGACCAGATGAACATTATTAAAATAACAGCTGATATATTCATCAGCCTTTACTTTAATGCTCAGCTACATTACATCATTCAAATTGATAATGCTTTATCGAATGAGATTCGTTTCGTATTAGTCATACATAATTGTTGGTTTTTGTGAGCGCCCCCCAAAATTTACATGGTAAACAAAATAATTGTACCTATTTTAAATCTTATAGTCGTATGATGTCTATTTTAACAATTTTAACGTGCCTTTCTTTCAGTCTTTTGCTATAAATTAGATAATTTGTCTTGTTATTTTTTACTTTTTAGCATTTTATAGTACTTCTTTATTAAATAATTTTAATTTTATGATTTTTAGCTAACTTTTCATGAATCACACTTTCTTTGCCACTTGGCATTTGGAATTATATTCCGAGAAACATGCTTTTATTTATACTTTTATTATTCTTGCTATTAGGTAGTTTGTGGGTTCATAAACGAGTTGTCTGCCATTAAATTGTGTCATGCGGTTAAATATGACGATGTTATCTCGTCGAATGTTTTTTTGGGGTCTGGCGAGGTCAAGGCGTTCTGCTTTTGTGAGTGGCTTAAATAATTTATTTCACAATAATTACGAATACTTTACTACTCCTCCTTTTTTGAAGTCGGTTAAAAAATGAAGAAGGTTCTCAATCCGACTGAATATTTTTTTTTTGTATTTTACTCGATATATTCGCCGATTCTGAATGTATTTGATTGATTCTTTTTTCTGAAATAGGATATATCTCGCGATTAGTCCCATTTATATATGAAGAAAATATCCCACCCCTAGGGGTAGAAAATTAGAGGATGAAACTCGTTTATTTGAAATTCACCCACTTCCTGCTAATCGATTTTAATAAAACTTGGCACATAGATGTAAAATACAATATTATGGTGACCTAGAAGTCTAGAACTGATCTGATAATGGAAATGGAAGACATGTGAGGGGAACTCCGCAACGGTGTAGTGCAACTACCTCGTGTTATGGCGTCATATGATTTGTTTTGTTGTGGACTTTTATTTATGTTTTGACTTTCATCTTGGAGGCCATGGCTAGGAATACAGCAGAGGCAGAAGCGGGTCGGGAACAGTAAGAAACATTGTATGCATTTGTATAGAGCCGTTATTTGTTTCTGCTACTGCTCTGCTTCCACTGTATTCATGGCTACGGCCAAACAC
The DNA here is from genome assembly GCA_949709985.1 of Luffia ferchaultella. Taxonomy (NCBI): domain Eukaryota; kingdom Metazoa; phylum Arthropoda; class Insecta; order Lepidoptera; family Psychidae; genus Luffia; species Luffia ferchaultella. Next base: position 12,650,552 of record OX453263.1, read on the forward strand.
CCAACCCACAAATATTCCATTTCTTACCCAATTTATTTTAAACGATCATCCTTTTTGTCCCTAGTTTTTTCTAAACGGCGCTATTTCGTTTTAGCATTGCGTTTAGAAGGCGTCCTACCTTAACTAAATACAAATAAGCTACACTTACTACTAAAAATTTAAAAAGAAAGTAATATTTGTTGTACTTTCGAGTCAAGTTTAATTCTTGTTTTTATTTTATCGAATAACTTTCGAATTCAGTGTAGAGTTTTCCGAGAACGTGACTCCATAAATAAAACGAAGTTGTATCGCCACGTTGTGAGAGAAGATTAAAACATACAAAAGGACGAAATGCCACAGTAATACACGAAGCACCTCACTGATATGGCATCTGGGGCATCACTATTAATAAGTTTAATTTTAAGTCTGTTTCTAGTTACGTGTGTTGGAGACGCTACTACAAACAAATTCGTTGTCCGACCAAGTCCTTTCTATTCTATGTTTGTCGTTGACATTATCGTGGGGGACGAGTCTATCTCACGCGCACAGAAATAGAGCGCATGCATGACAGCAATTATGTATTCATATTCTTTTATTCAGTCATTTTCTATCAATAATACAAATGTAATAATAATTTACGGGAATATTGTGTAAATAGGTTGCATTCTATTATCAGTCAAATGTCAATCCCACAGTCTTAAATCTCGCAGACTTTCTCCATCTTGCGTCTGCGGCCAGAGCACAGTCCACTGTTATTCATGCTCTGGTTGAACTGATTCTGTTCGGAGTAGGGTTTCTAGTAAGCGCTACAAAATGGAGTCACACAACTTAAACATTACTTTTACTTTGTTAGCACGATCGTCCAAATTTTTGTTTAATTATGTTCACAATTTATATCAGGTATTATTAAGAACCAACCTTATAGGATTTGTTTGTATTCCTTTTAATCTGTTTTTACTTCTTATGGTATTGTCTATTATGGACACTTGGCCTGCTTGACTGTTTTCTTATTTATTTACTTGCGCGACTTGGTACAGCTAATGGTTGCTCTGAATTAATTCCAGTTCATTTCTGTTAGTTCGTTTATCCCCACTTTTGATATGTGGATGTAGATAGACACACGAATAAACATTTAATTTTTAAATTGCATTAGCGACATCTTTATGTAAAGCAAAGGTCATACATACATTTGACGACCGCTTAGCCTAGTGGGTAGCGACCCTGCCTACGGGGCTAGAGGTCCCGGGTTCGAATCCCAGGTTGGGTCAGTATTAATATGATGAATATTGATACTGGTACCGGGTCTTGGTTGTTATATATAAAAAAAATAAAAATATTTATATAAGTATATATTATAAAGAATATTTAAGTATGTATATCAGTTGTCTAGTAACCCATAACACAAGCATAATACTTGCTTACTTTGGGACTAGATTGCGCTGTGTGGGAAGTCCCATGTATTATTATACATTGAAGTTTACAAGTGTTAGGGAATTGCCCGTTATTATAAATGCCTACCTTAAAGTCTGTGGAATATAAGAATATCCGTGGAACCCTGAATGAAAATAAAAATATAGAAAATTCTTGTAGGTACATTGAAATCCAATAACATAACCTAAAAAATTAAGTAAATATTGTTCGTTTTTTTCGGTGTCAGTATGTGAACAGATTTAGTAAAAAACTGGTTCCGACTTGCTTGGTAGGTGTCGACTTCATTATGTCATCACATGTTGACAAATAACCGGCTATTTTTATGAACTGTACGATATTGGAAATAACATTATGTGTTTTATTATTTAAGTGAATTATACAGCTGACGTAATGAAATTTTAAATACCTACATACAAAATGTTTGTTCATAAATTGTTGTATCGATAGCAACTATTTGTATTTTTCCCTGTGTAACATTGTAAAAAAATATTTCAAAGGTTATTATATATATTAGGGTATTATATATACACCAAGGTAACATATCCCAATTTTATAAATCGTAATACTACTTTTTAGTGGGAAATTTTACATATTGTGCTTTTCTTTATATACTCCTCTCCAAGAGCAGAGATTCTGTCAATAATATACTTTTGTTATTAAAGTTATCTTTTATCATTATGCTTAGAATTCTATTGTACTATCAACATAAGAGTGCACACTGTAGTGGATCTTTTTTTTTACTTTCGAAAAGTGAAAGTCCATCAAAACCGAAATAAACCAATAAGACATGGTAGGTATTCTGTCGATCGATATCGTCTAACGTAGTGTTGTGACCTATTATTTTCGCAATAATAACAAAATTTGTCATGCTATTTCTCATTTATTGCTATAAAATCGTTTAGTGCCTTGTTGCCCATAGTAATAACTTTAAATATTTTTATTTTTTTATTTTTATTATCTTAGGAAAACCAACAGCTATACAATACTTATAGTAAACCATTATTTCCAGTAATGTTTCCTTTATTTCCTCATTCTATTAAATCCACCCATGCGATGTGCCTGTAAACCGATGTGGCACATTCTACTGTTATGAGTAGGAAATCACCGGATGGTGTATAATTACCCGCGCGGCGCCGGCGCCGGCGCTTCGGAAATAGAACCGTTTGCCCGTTTACTGGGACTTCCTATGGTATTTATATTTATGTACAGTGAGCTTGGTTTAGGTATGTCACGATTATAATAAATTTCAAGCATCGCTCGGTTTTCATATAGTGAGAAAAAGTTTTAGTCAAGTATTAATATTTCAATTGTGTGATTTGTGCTTTGAAAGTATAGCGCATATGTGTGTGATGGAATGGTTTCTAAGAAGCGTCCCAAAAAAAAATCTATGTCGTCTATATAGGCGACATCTTAAGACAGACAAAATTTTTAGCATCTGAAACCAACCAGCTTGTAGGAAACGATTGATGGATGTCCACGACGGGAAAGAATTGTCTAAGAACCTTATAAAAGTGCATGAGTTCGTGTATTTATGCTTTATACTATCTAAACTAGAAATGTCGATTGCAGTGAATTGCTTCTAGTACTTCTCAATTTTATACAATAATGCAGATGTTTGAAATACTTAGCGTGTGTCTGCTTCATAGAAGTGAAAACATAAGATTTGCGGTAAGCAAATTGTTCTTGACCAGGCTGCTTGATATGATTTATTGAAATTACAAATATCCGCACAATTTGCAAGCTTCACTTCGATGAACAACATAGAATAATATTTATCTTTGAGAGTTCCGTAATCTACTATAAAAACTTGTCAGAACAGTTAAGTACCAGACTAATCCAATACATATACAGTATATGTATAAACATATGTACGGGAGATTTTTTTATCATAACTATAATAATAATAATAACAACGTTCACATCACAACAACGTCTAAGCCCCAAACTAAGCATTAGCTTATGTTTTGGGTACCAAGCGAAGACACCACATACATTTAACAACCAAGACCCGGTACCAGTATCAATATTCATCATATAAATACTGATCCGACCCTGACTATATTTCATAATATTCCAACTTTTTTAGGCATGAGGTATTATTTATTCACTCCATTTTAAAACAAAAAAGATAGGTCAATTTTCACAGTGAAATATTTTTCTGGATAGAATTATCGCTACAGCGTGGTTACTAAGTCAAACATAAACCCTAGGTATGTGATAAGGGCGCTCTCAAAAGAGATGTAGCGAAGAGGGGTGTGCCGCCGGTGGCCGCTGACCGCCGTGGCTTTTAGTCGTCTGCACATCGCCACGGTAATACGACAAGTTCTACGCGCTATACCTGAATATTTTAATACTAAATGATAGTCGAAAAAAAGCACGTATTTTAATACTTAGCAAGAGATAATATTTAGCAAAGAGTAAAATTTAGAAGGCACGTGAAAATGATCCGGTAGATATATATGCCTACAATAAAATTGAATTTAAAAGATGACTTCCTAGCAGTTGCTTTAATCAAGATGGTTGAGGTTTATATCCTGGCGGGGGCTAGAACAATTTCCCGAATGAGGTTACATCGACAACATCCTGTACTCGCGTTCGGAGCGTTTGTAGAAAGATATATTGGTCTTCTTGAATACCTGTGTGCAATATTGGTCACACAGGGATAATACATAGTGTAGTTCCTTAATCCTTGTCTCCCTAATATTTCGTATATTTTATTGATTTACATCCAAAGTTGTAACATGACTATCGAATACCTGCATTTGTCTAACTATTTATGAGATGAACCTTGTAAGTTTTACTATGCGACTGTAAAGAAAGAAAGATTTTATTTGACATGCTAACATACAAATCATAATTTATTTCTCTTGAACATTGCCTCCAACAAAATTGACTGTGCTCAGCTTCTAGTGCTGCTGTCCTTGAATGCGCCTGCTAGATGTCTTCGTTCAATCAATACTTTCTATATTCCTGTTGTATCGAGCAATTACAGACGTAATTCTTTTCTATGGCGTGCGAGCACTAATTTCAATATTATCTGCAAAGATCTTGCCTTAGATCTATTCAATACAGATTTTGTAAAGGCAAAGGCACTTGTTAACTGGGCAATTCCTGTTGGAATGACCAATTTGAGAATTTAACAATGGTCTTGTTGTTTGGTCTGTCTGTCTGTCTGTCTGTCTGTCTGTCTGTCTGTCTGTCTGTCTGTCTGTCTGTCTATCTGGGTCTTGGTTGTTACATGTATGTGGTGTCTTCGCAAAAATATTTATATATGAATATATTATAAAGAATATTTAAGTATGTATATCAGTCATCTAGTAACCCATAACACAAGCATAATACTTGCTTACTTTGGGACTAGATGGCGCTGTGTGGGAAGTCCCATGTATTATTATTATTATTAACAGTTTTACACGGGTGAATCTTTAATGATATAATTTTGTTAATTTAAGTACCTATAACTTGTAATTTATACTTAAGTAGTCGAAATTCTATTGTGAGCTGACATGTGATGTGCTACGAAGGTATTGCTGCTGTTGCGGCGTTGGAATAGGTAATTTTATAATTCCATCACTACCTGTGAGAACCTCTAATTGGTTTCTGTTTTTATTAATGTTTACTATAAGTATTGTGTGGCTGTTGGTTTTCCTAAGATAATAAAAATAAATTAAATACAATAACTAAAAGACAACAAATAAGGGCAATGCCAAAATGGCCACGACTCAGCTGACGTCCAGTGCCCAGCTGTACATTGCACAGCTGATTTTCAGTCGTAGCCAAGTACATCGCATCGCACATATTTATTGGATAATTCTAGGTTTTCGTATGAATGTATCTCTCTCTATATACCTATATCATTTTACTCGATAGCGAAAACATCTGGACAAATATGAACTTGAATAATATTCACAATATATGAATCGCTTCGACGTCAAATTGAATTTAAATCAACTTCAAAAAGTCTTTATCCCATCGGCTGCAAAGAAAGCGGTTACGCTAGGATGGGTACTGTACCTACCCTCAATTAGGGCTACCATGCCAGTAATATGCATCTGTCAAATTTATACGATTGTTTGGTTAGTTTGGTTATATTCCTTACGGATCGACCTCTATCTATCGATCTGTTGGAAGCTAATTCGATAGCCCTTATATCTTATTATTAGTACTTAGGCCAAATTATATCCAAGCCATATTCAAACATTCGAAACCGACGAGACTGCTCCACGATTGATAAATGTCGAAGGAACGAAAGACCCCATAAACGATCACGTAAGCGGAAACTGTCGACTTTGAGACTGTAGTTTTGTATTTGTACGAGTATAAAGAAAATGTATCTACAATAAATTGGCAATTTTATCCAAATGAAATAAAAATTATAATCAAACAATTGTAATTTTATCGGTGTTGCCGTGAATCATCAGTATAGTTTTGCGATTATTATGATTTTTTAATGAATTTCATGAATTATGATTTTAATATCACCATAATTCCGCTCAACGCTCCAAGAATTATTATTGTCGATGATCAACCTTAATAATAATTGTTTTTCGCGAAAAACCGTACACAAAAAGCAGACGTAATTATCATAAGAACCTATTTATTTCACCGTAAGATACATATACAAAGTTATTTACATAATTATGACGCTATAGAAATATCGTACATTATATGGGTATCATTGTAAGGAATTTGTGAAAAACAAATACTAGGATAACGCTCATTTTTTTAGTTCTCTCTGTGTGTCGCTGTATACACTATTTGTTATGTCGGTTTAGTATTTCATGTTTTTGTTTGCCTACCAAAAACATGGCTGATCGGAATTACCTACTGATCTAAATGTGTTATAAGCACAGTGCATGAAAACTAAGATGCCACAGTTGCAGTAATACTTAATACGTCAATTGACCAAGAAGCAGATTGCCTACATTGTATTGTGACTATAAATATTGAGATGCAGATTATGTACCTAAAATGTATGGTGAGTATAATGTTGACGACCGCTTAGCCTAGTGGGTAGCGACCCTGCCTACAAAGCTGGAGGTCCCGGGTTCGAATCCCAGGTCGGGTCACTATTTATATGATGAATATTGATACTGGTACCGGGTCTTGGTTGTTATATGTATGTGGTGTCTCCGCTTGGTACCCAAAATACAAGCTAATGCTTAGTTTGGGGCCTAGACGTTGTTGTGATGTATACGCCATTATATTGTTGACTGCATTACTGACACTGTGTAGCATCGGCGGGGCTGTATTCCGCACCTGTTCTGATTTTCTAGACATAAAGCTAAAATGTGTATTACTAACAATAAATAAAAGGTTTTTTTGTGTTACTAACATCTATGGATCTCGTCTGATATTAAGTTTTATTATTATTACATTTATCAATTTAATATCTTTAAATAATGATACGGGTTTGATGAAACTTGAACGGTGTTAGAATTCAGAGTGAAACTTTTTTCACACGAAAACTATAACATGCTAAATTTAAAAAAAAAAATTGACCTAATAGTGACGTGTAACCAAAAGTGGATTCTTTACGATAATCGTAAGAGTTGCATTTTCTTTTTCAAGTGCCAGTATCTAATAATAATTTATATGTATTTTTTTATATATTAATGTGTTCGTTGATCTTAGAAGAATGTTAAGTATGAATGTGGAAGGACGTAGAAGGAGGGGAAGACCGAGGAAGAGATGGATAGATTGTGTGAAGGAGGATATGATAGTGAAATGAGTGAGTGATGAACTGACGAGTGACAGAGAGGAGTGGAAGAAAAAAACATGGGCCGACCCCGCCTAGAGTGGGATAAGGGCAGGAGAGAGAGAGAGAGAGAGAGAGAGTGTTTGTTGATCTTGATTTATAGATAGTATAATCGAGTTACAACATAAGAGTTTTCAAACGAATTGGCATATTAGGCATTGGAGAAATTTATTGCTGTTTTTAGGTATTTCGATCTATAGACAAAATAACATATAGGCAATTACAATGTTAAGGCCTTTACGGTTAAGCAATCTGTTGCAGTGGCATCTTACGTTTTAGGCACTGTACTTATAACTCATCTAAATTACCCCACTCCACCCCTACGTATTTCAATCTGGTTTTTGGATGCGATTTACTTCGGACTTGCGTAGGCCGAAAGCCGTTATACGTACAAATGTATAGACAGTGCATATCCTGTCAACAAAATGTAGATATTTATTCTGCAGTGTCCAAGTGAATGGATCGCAAGGTCATCTGTAGAGCTGCTTACGTCACCGCTCGTTATCTGGCGATTTCTATTTGTTTTCCTGTTCGCGTTAAAGATAATATACTTGAAACGATGAACGGAATTCATTACTTTTCGAGGTTCGCGAGAATTCAGTGTTGTTTTTAAATGGATGTAGGCTTTGAAAAACTATTAAACACACCACCGCTGATTTACAGTCGAAGCTTGGCCGTAGCAAAGAAATTTAAACATTCAACAGTAATAAAGTGCAACGCTCTATAGTGTGATTAAATTTACTGGCACGCTCTTCACAATAAATCAATTAAAAAGTAGAGATTTTTATATTAAAAAAAATTGTTTAATTTAAAAAATAATGTTCGATAATAGTTCTAAAACAATAAATTATCTTTAAAATGAGCCAATAAGTTATACAGCAATCCTGCAAAATAGAGTTTGAATACGGATACAAAATTTAGAAGGGGGTTTTTTTTTTTGCGATTTTTTAAATTCGCTTATATTCGTTTCGATTGCACCTATAGTTTTATTACATGCAATTACATCCTTCTGTATTCATGTAATTTTTTTCATGTAGGGTTTTAATTTACAATTTGACGGCCAAAAATCAGATATTTTCACCTAAAGCAGAGCTAATAATATCTTGACGCCCGGCCCGTATTTTGCGGTTTATTCTACTTGACTTATAAAATAGAGTCGATAATTGTTTATTTCTGCAATTTCAGCAACGCCCTACACTTTTTATCTGACATGTGGTCATTTATAACTTTTTTTTCTTTAATACCCGTGTGTTCATACTAAAACATTAAAAAAAATCAAGGCTTTAATTAAAAGCAAATTATATCATTAGGTACTATTATAAATCTATCGTAACGATGTTTGTCCATGGAAGATATTGTCGGCGATTTTATTGTGATCGACTGTGACTAAAAATACGAAAACAATTTTTTTCCTTTTTAGGGTTCCGCAGCAAATGACAAAACACGAAATCATTATAATTTTGTCCTTTGTGTCTGTCACAGTCATTTCACTCTGAATCGATTGGCACTACGTATACGTAGAGTAAAGGAAGATAAGTGTTATCTATGAACCGCTATCTATGGCAAATTTCCATACAAACGGCGTTAACAGTTGCAACAAAAAGAAAAAAAAATGCACGGGTTTTTTTTGCGAAATTGCTACATACTTAAGCTCTAAACATGTATCAACTATATAGGATGGAAGTTACGAGTAGTACAACTCATTGTACACTTTCAAACACCTATTTGGTTTAGAACTTATTATTTGATTTTTAATCATGAACGGTTATCCTGACCACGGAACCCTCCACTGTGCATAGTCCGACATGCACTTGGATATTATTTTCTGTTTTTTATTTTATAGCTCTTTCTTTAATTCAAAAATTTTTTAGGAGACTTTTATCCCTTGTGAGATATGTTAGCCTCGTCGGTAGCTATTCTAATAAGTGTTCATATATGCCTTCAGTAATGAACTCCGCGGGCCAATACATATTTATGTACATAATTATATATAATGTCAGCAAAGTCGGACCAGGCTCAGTCAGGATGCTGTGGAAAGATCCCAGATTCGAATTATCAGCGCCTAATTTTGTCGTCATTGGTATTCTCTCCGTCTCTCATCGTTCACACTCCATCAATACATGGGTTACATCCTCAACCCTTTGACAAATATCTTTCATATCTCAAGAACCACTAAACCGCTTTTGATGATCTTCAAATATACGATATGATTTAACGCCTAGGATCTCCGATATTTTTAGGAGTAGAGCACTAACTAGAAATGTACTCGTATAATGTGAGTCTTATCTTAAATGTGTGAAACAAGCTTTAATATATATATAGGTTAAAAATTCAATATTGGGAGTCGTGAATATAAGCGAGCAAAGTTGCGGACAAAATGTAGTATAAAATAGAATCAGTAATTAATTTATTTTATTTTAAAGTATATGAGCATGTGACGCGCCAAAACAATCAAAAACAATCGTAGCTGGAGTTCTGTTTTTATCTTTGAGGACTAAAAATATAACTTCCAGGTGATATTATTGCAATATCCCTTGATTTATTTTGTTTAATATCTATATATCTATATAATGATTAGCAATAATATCAACTGGAAGCTCCATATTTTGTCCTCAGGGATGTAAATGGAAGTTCCAATTGATGTGGTTGCTATATTGTGTTTGTTCATGTGAAGAGTTTTATTTACATGAAAAATATACAAGTAACATATTACATTTGATTCCGAAAATATCGCTTTGTTCAAGAATAAATAAATTGATAAGTATGATAAACTTGACCCGCTTTCGTCTAGGGGACTCTTTGAATACAGATAGATGCAACCAATGCTTGTATGATAATTGAATGCGAATAGTTAGTACCTATGTGATAGCTCGAAGGCAGCGAATCTGTAGCGAACCTGTTGCAAATCTATAAGGCCATATGGCCGTGGTGGGTCGAATCCGGGCGTGTACCAATGAGATTTATGTGGCTTAAGTACATTAACTATCACTGACTCCGTGCCTCGGTGAGCACGTTAAGCAGTCAGTCCCGGTTGCTGTCAATAGACGGCGGTCGTTACAATCCGCCAACCCGCATTGAAGCAGCGTGATAGATTTAAGCTCCAAGCCCCCTCATCTTGAGGGTAGACTTAAGCCCCTGCAGTGGGGTATGAAAAGGACTGATGGAATGGAAAATGGAAGTTAGTATTTCTTCTTTGAACAATACTTGCTAACAGAGTTAGCTATGAACTACAACACGGTGTCTAACACTGTTGTGAATTAATAATAATAATAATAATAATAACTGGGATTACGGTAATAATAATTGACGGTTACGATGCTTTGCGAGCGAGAAATTACGGGCGAAAGTCGATTTTTGCTAGTTCACGTAACATAACATTTTGTCTAGCGAGCTGGGCGCGAGTGTTTATGAGGTAGTTTTACGTGAAATCAGTTATGTTTCGAGGTGAGGCCCGTCCGAGCAATGTTTAATGTCACCGCATCATAATAGGGTGCGTTAATGTGTTTCAAGGGTTCAAACAAAACTATGCGGCGGCGACGAATGTAGGGGCGTGCGTTGTGAAAACACGAGTTATATTTAGCATATAGGATTGTTTCGTATAACAATAATTGTTAAGAGAAATACAGTTTCACGTGCGAATATTTGACTTCCGGCGACTAATAGAATAGATTAATGTAATTTGTGGCCATCTTGCCGACTCGAGTTTTCGTTTTTCGTATGAATATTTAGGTATAATAATGACAAAAATAAAGCCTTTATTGCTAGTTAATTTCAAAAGTTAAAAAAATAAACCTAGTACTAAGTTAAATTATTTAAATGTCGGTAATCAGGTTATCCTGAGACATATGCCTCTTTAGAAGTTTCCAATTTTTTTCTGTTTTTGGTGAGACGAGGCCATGTTGCAGAATCTGTTCTCTAGGTTATTGTTTGCCAGACAAGTCATATTTGTGTTCTCTTACTTTTTTTTATCAGTTCTCCGATACCACTCTGTTAGTGCTGCTGTCCATTTGAGTTGCTTGTGCCTCTGGCGGGCCGCCATGTCGTCGCCGCGCCGCCGCGCCGCCCGCCTCACAGCTGCTACCGCTCAGACGCCTCCGATTGCGTGCCCGCAGGCTTAGTTTAAGCCCAGTTCATTGTCTCTTTAGTTTTCTAATTATTTTTATGATTCTATATTTTATATGCCTAAACCTAATTTCGTCTATTAATCGAACTCTTAAAATATTTCTTTCTGTACTATTTTGATATGTTCTTGTTTATTTTTTTTTTCAGTGAGTCACTAGTTTTATTGAAGTCTGGCTTCCATATGTTAGACAAGGTAGTCAACAAGCGTTAAAAAGCTTTCTTTTTTCAGTATTGGTACAGCTCTGTTTTTCATTACTTCTCTTAGCAATCGATATCTTTTATCATTTTTTTGTTTATAGAGTCATTAATAGATATTTGCTTTAGACAAATAAATTCCTATATATTTTGAACTGGTGTTTGGTTCACAGTTATTACAGTTTTAATGGAGCCACTCTTCCCTTTTGTTTTATCGTTGCTTATAGAAAGACCCATTTTGCCATTTTCATTCGCTAGTCTGTTGTAGCATTTTTTTCCTAAGTTTTTGGAATCGCTTTGTTCGCTGACGACCTTGTGTTGTTTTTTGAATGTTCAAAACTTAGGTATACTTCATCTAAATAAAAGCGACTTTGTTTATTTTATTCAAGTTCTTGTGAAACAAGACAGTTTTTTTTAAATAATAACATAATGGTCCATTTACACGAGCCCAATCTTTGAGAAAATCTACTGAGCCAAGCCATAAACAAAAATGCAACATTAGTTTCGTTCAGTTTACACATAGACCAGCCGATGAGGCTATTTCAGATTCGCACGCATATAGATATGAACTTGATGTCATATCGGTATTCCATTTTGTTAAAACCATGGTTATGGTTATCACCATCAGAACTTGGAAAAATAGCTACTTTATCCAAAATCAAAAACACGTGCGGCTGGCTAATGAAAACAATTAGTGGAATGGCTAACTGGCGCGGACGGAAACACGAGTTCACACGAAGCCAATAGACGAGCCAATCCACTGCGAGAGTGGTGGGGAAAACTATGGCCCCAGCAAATTTGAAATGGTTCTATTGCAATGGACTAGCTTCGTCAATGGCATGAGAACAATCCAGTGCAGTAGCTGTCTCTATTTACACGACACCATTATTAGATTAACTCAGTAGATTGGCCTCATATTAATGGGCCCTTAGTTTTGGCTCTAAATGAATAATTTTCACATTTTTTTAAACCTTTAGTTTCAGAAGGCAAATCGCCGTGACACTTCCTGCGCTGAGTATTTAATAGTCTTCGTAAAAAACGGATTGGCTTTCAAAAGGTTAATAGAGTGGCCAGTAAGTAGTTGCTAGTTAATGGCATCATTAACTTAATGCCAATAATTAATGACTACTAACGCCTAATTAGTTTATCCAAATAGATAACAATTAGTAAGGCACATATTCCAATACTTAACAGATTTGTATTCCGTATATAAGTTGGTCGGTAATATTGCTGCAGGAAGCAGTATTGAAATATGTTTTGAAGCAAATCTTCTAATTTCATCTTTTTCAAGGATTGTTCATTCTATGCCTACATAATTCTAAGTTCTAACTTCTCATCTCCTTCTTAACGTTGAATCCAAAGTTGGACGTCGTTTTTTAATTTAAATCCACTCACCATATGTTTGTACGCGTCGCTTCCGTCATCGTGGTGTTTTAGCTTTATATATATGCGCAACATCAAAGAGGTCTCACACGTTTTTTTTTCTTAACTCTGTCAAGATCATGGTAACACTGCCATCGTAGCATTATTTTGCCAATTTTCGTCATATAACGAATAATTATTTGTTATCTCTATAACAGAAAGACAGTCGCTTACAAGCTCTTCTCCACTTGCTTAATCTGCGTGGTCTATCGGTCATTGTAATTATATATGGTGATTCAAGAGTTCTATAGATATATGTGTATTTTGTAGTTTACAACAAATAATTCGATAAATCGGCGTTGATTTTTCTTTAGACATCATCCTAGCGTAAAACTCTACCTATGGTGTAGCGTTACTTTTTTAAATACCCTGCTAACTACAGCATAATTTTGGTATGGTAGTTTCTCCGTCTTTTCGTTCGCGCTTTACTGCTGTGAGTTTTATCTGCAAAAACAAATTGACTACCGTAACCAAACGGCCTGTTTTGTTATTCGGCAACAATTAACCACCGAATACCATATTTACGAACAGACAAATTCACGTAACCCTGTTTTAAATCTAGAAATGATTAGTTTATTCACCAACGAGTAGTTAATTCTATGCCGGTTTTCGTATGATAACGCAAGAAAAATATAACCTTTTAATTAATAATTAAAAGCAAATAATATGCTTTCCATTTTAAAAGATAACTTTCATATTGATTCAACATTAAAATTGAAAATATTTCTCTATAAGTACCAGATTTTGGAAAAAAAGTTTTTCATTACCATTTTTTTTTGTTGTGTCCTCAATTTTCCTTCCAAGAATCCGATTCGTTATGCATCACGATTTCTGTCAAAACTTTGTATTCATATTTTTTTATGGCCATTGGTTGGTTGGATGAAATATGATTTATATTTCTTTGAAATAAACAAAGACCTTTCACTACAATCACTATTATTGTTGCAGAGAACAATTTGACAGAAACTATTTCTCTTTTTAAATACCACATGTCAGTCAGTCCATAGTCCCGATTTCATCCATCAAGTCGGTGTTTAATGTAATGGTGAGGCTTTGGTGAGGAGATGTCATGGAGATACCGGCAATTATTTTTGGTATGGTGTGCTAAAACCATACTCGTAGAGTAAATTAATTTGACAGCAGCTTTTGGTTTTAATAGAGTCATGTCAGTTCACAGTGGTATCGAAGTGACATTACGCAATTTTGCGGGGTCGGTGGGGATTTCTCGGGAATGAAAAGAGACGCGGGGACCTTGCGCACTGACACTTGGACTAAAACTCGCCATCTTGCGCTAGTTAGCTAGAGTATGAGTGGTTAGACCCGGGTTAGACGGTAAACACAAAAGATGGCTTCTAGTCAATTCAAAACAATTTCTATCGAGCATTTTTGTGTCATGCAGAGAACCCAATAGATTTCGTGTATTAGTGACGTTCAGAACCGCGCCGACAATTGTTTCACTTGTTATGTTCACTTCGCATTGTGGCCTTTGTGTAAGTAACTGTCGCAGGTGTAGGACCAACAGAATCTGAATTCCAAGCGAATAATATATATTAGCTAGTGCTATAGCCGTATCGCCTGAAAAAAGTCCATAACTGTGTTATGGGACAAAGTGTACGCGTTCAAAAATATTAAAGCCATTATATAAAATTAAAATTATTCTAAAAAGAATTTTTACTCAAAGAGCCATTACACATTATTTTATTATTTTTTATTATTATTTTTATTTATTATTATATTTATTTATATATATATATTATATTTATTTATTATTATTATTTTATAGATTATTTGAGTGACCCACAAGTCTGGACGTAATAATTAAGTAGTTGGAAAGTTTTGATTTTTTTTTTTCTTTTTCATTTGTCGAAGTGTTAAAGTTATGTATGCTATTTCGTATACTTATTGTTGATGCTTATAACATTTAGAAAAGAGTACCTGTTGAGTTCCTTGTCGGTTCTTCTTGGTAAAAGCTGCATTCCGAACAGATACTAACTAAAAAATAAAAACAATAACTATAATTGTAAATCTTAACGATTCAATAGTGCTTGCGTAAGTCGACGTGAAGATCGAAACGCGATTGCGAATTGATGAGCACAGATTTAATATGTTTTCTTTACTTTAAATTTCAAAATACACATAATAAACATTATCAGTATACAAAATTATAATATTTATGAGTCCTAGATAAATAAATACGTCACTATCTGTTGGCCGTCATTCCAACTGATTGATCCAAAATTAATTTACGATAATAGCTTAATGCACGATAAGGACGAAACAGCGACCGTCATTTGAATATATTAGGTCTTAACCTATGAAGTTACCGTTCTTCAGTACTGGCCATTTCAAACAAAAAAAAAATTTTGATTGGCTATGAAGTATAAAATGGCATGAGCATTTCTACAGATGTGTACTGTGAAATACTCAATATAATAGTAAATTATTTACACCACCAAAGTACCTAATACAATTAAATAGATACAGTGTTTATTGAATGCTGACCACATTTTACTTAATTAGATCTGTTCAAACATGGCATTTTTAAAGTAAAACCATACAATCGGTGTTAACGGTGGCATCTTGGTTGCACCCTATTAAACCCAAACCGAATAGCGCAAAAAATATATGGTATTCAGATCAGCAAAAATTGGTTTACCTATACGTTTTACCATTGAAAATGGTTATCAGATCCTTTTTTTGTGAGACGTAAAGGCCATATCTTCGAGGATGACGGAGAGATTCGGATCCTAAGGGTTTTAAAAGTTGCAAATTTTATTGGGACACCTATATCCGTTAGAGTTTTGAAAATCGGTTAGTATTTTTTTTATTGAAAAAAATTGTGAAAAAATGGTGGTTTTTGGGTATCCTTTTTTACAAAAATATGTATATTTAAAAAAATATTTGAGTCATCAAAAATTGGCCAAAAATGCATGAGAGGAATTGAATTGTCTAACGAATGGTGAAAACATAGAAGCACATCAACGTGTCATCGAATATACTCGAAAAGTTCACACGGCCATTCATAGAAACAAAAACACCGAGATAAAAAATAAATTCCATGAATTTATAAAAGCATTTGTGATTTTGTTCTTTATTAAAATAACTTTTAGTAGAATCAGTGTTTTGGTGCATCCCTAATATCCGGACGGATAGCCCGTAACAATAATTTCATAACCGCTACATAGGTACGCGCGTCCATAGAGCAAATTATGACTTCATAAAGTTCGGCCTTCGCACGGCCGCGGAAAGAGGCTCCAATTTAGATGTTACGTGTTCGAGTTATCTCGGACACTGAGCATGCGTATCTCGGACAAACTTGTATTCTATTTACCATGCTATTTACTATTTTAAGATGAAACATAAGGGATGCTTCATAAACTCACGCCTCTTTCCCAGAGGGGTAGGTATTCACTATAGCTCGCAATTTGATACGGTCCTTACATACCTCTTTCGCATTATCGAGATTTATCACTGTTTGAGGGTTCAGCGTTTCAAAATGGATAAATGAGAAGCATAGGTTTCGAATACCAAAAAGCTGTAATTATTAAAAAAAAACTTTACTATAATCGCAATTACTGTATAATTATAAAATGTATATCCAATAAAATGTATAAGAAAAATTTGACTTGAAACTTGTATAAAATAATCTGTATTGTAATTGTCGTACATATAAAAAATTTTATGATTTGGACATTTGAACATACTAGGGAAACAATGAGAATGGATTGTATTCAAATTCTTATTGACGTTATTTTGCGCATTTTATTGACATTTGAACTTGTCTAAATTAATGTTTCTTCATTTTATAAGACGCATTGCCGTCGTTATTTCTTGCTAGGTAATGTTCTATTGGATATGAGTTATAATATTACTTTTCATTGGAATGAGTTAAGTCCGTATATTTCTGTTGGTAAAATGGGGCTATCTCTAGTTTGGATGCTCATTCTTCTTTATTACGTGTAGAAACGATAATATAACGACAAAATATTTTACAATGGAAATAAGGGTGCGTTTTATGAAGTACGAAATTGTAACTATTTTTAGGTACTGTACTTAAATATCGTGATCGGAAGAAAATGTAATTTTCATTTCAGTACAGCTGAAAGACTCGATTAAGTTGTGATTCGAAGACACTACAAAAATTATTTTTACTTTGGAATGGGCTTATTTCTAATTTAACCATTAAACAATTTTAAATTACTATTGTAATAAACTTGAGTCCGATATACTGCAGCACATAAAGAACTAAGTGTTTGAACAGTGTGTGCTATCAGTGATGACTTTGGGAAATGAGACTTAGCACGCGGTCTCTGAATGTTGGGTACGTCAACAAGCTCACAGACGCTCAATGTGCCGTAATAGCTATCTTTGTTTGGAGTTTCTCTGTGGGATATAAATGGAATTCGTAACGATGAAATCCGCAGAAGAACTGGATTGACCGACGTAGCGCATAAAGTTAGCACGTTGAAGTGGCTATAGGACCGTAGGTATGTTGTGGAGATCTATGACGGAGGTTCAGGGTTCAGGGGTGACTGGTTAATTGATTACGATAAATTTTCCGACATGGAAGTGATAATGATGATTGGAATTTATTGGTAGATATGACTAATCAGTTAACGATGCGACTCGTAGAGTGCGCAAGCTGCTGGTTAGTTGTATTGGTAGCACCATTATACTAAGTACTCTCTTGTAAAGGAAAAAAAAGTTTTTTTTTTCAATCTATTTGTTACAAATTCTTATCGTCTCTCATTTAATCATCATCATCATCAGCCCGTGTCTCTCCACTGCAGGATGTAGGCCTCTCCCAAGGCTCGCCACCACACACGGTCCTCCGCCTTTCGCATCCAACTACCCCCGGTATGGTGCTTCTTTTAAAATCAGAGAAAATTCAATTCCCTGTGCACAAAATGGTCATTTGCAGTATTACGTGATGATGTGGCGACCGATGCCATTAAATGCAGTAGGTAAATGCTACTTGTTTTAAGTATTTTGATTATCCCTGCTCGGGCATTACAGTAGTCGGTTACTGAAAGTTAGGTGAAGAGCGTCAAGCGAGCTGTAGGTGCGGAGCTTGCTAAGCGTCCGATGTGCTGGCTCTGTCGAAGCCCCAAAACACATCGAAATCGGCCGACTCATCCTCTACACCACTCTTGAACATATGATGCAAGCGCTGAATAGTGCTTAATAGCAGGTAGCTCTTCTGTTAAATCTTATAACTTATGGAGTATGCTGGTAAACTTAAGGGCTTAAGAATCAAATTGAAAGTGGAAACAAAATGGGTTGTACCTATATTATTACGCTCTTTTACAATACAACTCATTTTGATACATAAATTCATTAAATCACTAGACTCTAATAAAGATAGTAAGTAGGTCCTGGTGGTTTGCATCTTCTCCTACAAAATTGTGCCGATTTTCTTTACTTTCTCTTGTCTTATACATTTAACTATTCTTTAAAATCTGTCAGTTTCCGTCCAAATGCAAAAAATTCGCCTGGTTGCTACACAATTCATTTTACCTATACTCCTAAAAATTTTATTATACACTCTTCATCACTATTAATAATAATATGCTCGGTTTCATAATGAAAAACTTAAAAGTTTTCAAAGAGTCTAATTTTTGAAATTATATCTTATGTAACGTCGTATAATACGCGTCGACTGTTTGGAATCTGCAAAACGATATTTGTATCAATAAAATTGAAAGCATACATAGATAATTTCTTTTCGATATTTAGGGAACCGATGAAAAAGGCAATAAATGAAAATAATCATTTGAAGTTTTAAAATGTTATGAGTGAATTGCATCACATTTCTTTACTATTCCCAAACTTTTATTTCAGTCGAATATTTATAATAATAAAAAATACAAATCACATTCAATGGCCATTGTTCTATAATGACCTTACTCCAATGTAATCAAAAACCGGTAATTATTATTTTTAATTTATAAACTCTGTCGTCCGGTTTTATGTAATTTTGTTATCAGCGTGCGATAAAACCAAGTGGTGTTAAATGTATAAATCTACAAAGCAGTCAAGGTTGTAGGCTATATATATATTTGCTTTGGAATTTTAGTAAATGATAAAATTTAAATGTAAGGTGAAGGTATGTTTAAAATTATAAACTCAATGCCACTTATATCTTAAGGCGGCAAATCGAAGGAGTTTGATTTTTGTATTTTTTTACGATCGACATATTTGAAAAACTAGAAAATAGGAAAATAGACTGTCAGAAAAGTTTAAAAAGTTTTAACTATATTTTTTTGGAATATACGCGAGATGATTTGGATTGATTGATTTGGGAGCTGAATATCTTCGAAGCGAAGAGACTTTTTTTTCATATTAAGAATAATTCTGTTGCCAAGGGCAACTGTTGTTCGAAATTTTGAATTTCACTTTATATTTATATAAAATAAAATAATGACATGAAATTGGTTGTACGTGTAAAGGGAAAAATACTCTAATGGTACATAACAGAAACAACAGAAGTATTCTTTTATTGGTGTAACGACGCTGTAACATTTCAGTAGGGATTTAGCAGCCGACAAGATCGCACGAGGATTTTATGATAGTTCCGTTACGTTCCCGACATCGTTTGTCAGTGAATGAATGTAAGCGGTTAATGTACATGGCTATGCCTCTAGCTACTTTATGGCGATTGCGCCCATATGGTACTTTTTCTGAAGTTTTAGCCACCGCACCCGTCTTGGTTAGACTGGAACTAAACTAGTGATGGGCGATTATCGACGCTGAGAATGTGCACGTAACTTTATTACGAGTACATTGATGTACTTACTATCGAAATATCTGATAGTTACAATGAATAAACTAGGATGTTTATATAGTTATGTGACTGGCGTATGTACGTCATTCGGGTCAATTTGTCGTTACGTAAGAGCAAACACAGCAGCGGGCTGTGTCACTCGTTAACTGTTTGAAACGATGCGGTTGGTTGACTTGTAATTTGTGAATTTCAACATATTATTTTAAATATATAATTGGTTAGAAATTATAATAGGTAATATAGGAATTTACCGACTACATGGTCCTTTTTTGCCTTGCATTAATTTGTCGAAGTCGCGCGTATCTACAGCTCGAGCAGTTGATGTGTGTCGCTCGATATGCGGTCTCTGTTTGGTGCTGTTGCTCCGAATTAACATTTTTAGGGCTCCGTAGCCACATGGCAAAAAAGGAACCCTTATAGTTTCGCTATGTCCGTCCGTTCGTTTGTCTGTCTGTCTGTGTGTGGTTTTTCTCGAAACTATTGGCAATACATAGATGAAATTTGAAAGGCAGGTGTAGTCTATGAACCGCTACACAACGACGCGACGTAGTGAAATTAAGAATTTTTTTTGGGTTAGGTCGCCATCCATGTAACTGAAGTACGAAAAAAAAAATTCATCGTATATTAATGCGAGAGGTACCAAATGATATCAAGATTTCAAATAATTTTTTTTTTTTAAGTCAACAGTTGTTGAGATATGCATTCCTAAATTCCAAATTTTTGTTAAAGTCATGTGTGTGCCCCCTCTACCAGCTAAACCGTTGTTTTTGGTTATGTGGAAAAAATTTATGACAGGAGTATATATGACGTAGTTAAAAAGAAAATTATCACAGCTAACTAGACTCTATTATTTAACAAGTAATAGATTAACTTATGAAATGTACTCTTATGAGTAAAAGTTTTGTAAAAATTCAATAGAACACGACAGATAGCGTTTAGCCAATAAGCGAAAATTAGATGAATTTTGTCTTTGTGATGTTATTGTAAAAGATAATTTTAAAACAAACATTTATGATGAAAACTACATTGTATTACTAGGTAAGTACTATAAATTTACACTTTCTTTTGCAGAGCTTATTCTCTTCACAATCGATACTAAAAGTCAAAGGTTCACTGTGATAAGTAATAAAAATTGTCTCTAGCTATCAGTGCACTAATGTTATTACTTTTTGGATTAGCCAGAGGATCGAACGTCTTCTAAATTACTGACGAAATAAAAATGAAATATATTTATACAGTAATTCTTAAATTTCATAATAACGTATAATGGTTAAGTTCGATTGACGTCGCGCTCGTTTTTATATATTGTATGGTGGTACGAAACCCTTCGTGTGCGAGTTCGAGTCGCACTTGGTCGGTTTTTTATTTTTTATTATCGCAACCGGATATTGGCCAAAAGTCTACAACTATACATCCATTCCCGCAGTGTAGCAGGCTATTGGATTGTCGTTGGATAAATTTCGACAGTTGGTTACGTTTGGACACTGTTTTGGTCGGTGTCGAGTTTTTTGCGGAATCGAGTCCAAACGTAGCAAATCGATGAGCTGGACTCCAGTGGGTAGGCAACTACTTAGCTTGGTTTTAAAGAGGGGTCTCCGAGGTTTAATATTAGGTTGTTGTGTTTTTGCACAGTCGAGTTTTCTTAAATAATTGTTGTAGCTTTTAAGTACTTATTTCGTTCAACGCAGTTTCAACAATCGGTAGGTGTTTTTTAGTAATATTTTTTCTGTCTCAAACGGTTAACTTTATAACCTTTTTTCAATAAATCATACTGTTATAGCCGAACGAAACGTGACTATTGTGTTATTTTCTTGCAACATTGCAGTCGGTGGCGCAGGGTCGGTGACCGGCCCGCCCTGCCGTGCTGCTGAGCGCCCGCTGTTGCCTAACTAGGGCTCACTGTCTGAGACCGTACAAATAATTTAATTCTCGATTCATAAACGACAGGCAGGTGCATACATTTTTGTACTGTACAGAATATTGTTGATAGTTTTTAGAACCGATGAACTTTGATTCACTTTTTTTTTTATGCTATCATTCATGTTTAAAGTGTTAGACTTTAAAAATCCTTGAACCGTGTCTAAAAAAATCCGTGTTCTTGGCTAACACGATTTTTCTATCGAGAATCGCACATTTTCTTGAAGTTTGTAATCACGAACTATACGAGTTTATGGTGACTCGATTACAACTGAAACTTCCGGAAGGTGATTTTCAATGCGATAATCGAAAGTGGCCGTGTAATTACAACGCCAAAGATTTGATAAAATACCTGTGCTTTTAATTTTGAAAGGCCGTCAACTAAAATGACCTGAAACTTTGATTTTAAAAAGAAGTTCCTAAAATGCAACGTCAATTTCAAATGCAATCTAGATAAGCTAATCTGAATTGATGAGTCATTCAAAACGTCTATCAGTTGCACCTTAAAAATGCACCAAAACGAACCAAGTCCACAGGGTAACTGCCATAGAGGTAACTAACTGCACTGTTCCAACAGACTTGAGTCCAGTGAGCTAATTCACTTTCGCATATTGTGCGAAAGGCGGAGGACCGTGTGTGGTGGCGAGCCTTGGGAGAGGCCTATATCCTGCAGTGGAGAGACACGGGCTGATGATGATGATGATGATGATATTGTGCGTAATTTCGTAATTGCCATTCTGTCCGTTGTCACACTGCATACAGATGTGTGACACGTTTTATCTAAAAAGTTACATAGTATACATACATACGCCTTCGCGTCGCGCCACGATGACGCTATCCGCCCTTGGCATTATTTGCTCGACAGTGCACGAGTGACATCATCTCTAATGTTTGTTTGTTTTTATCACGAGCTGAACTAACAGTGAGATTGATACACGAAATGTTGAGATATTTTCTTCTTATAAATTATAGTAATTACAATATTGTTGGTACACTTTTTCTATGATACAAATGGATGAATGTCAAATCCATGATATTGCTCATCATCATCATCCTCATCATCATCAGCCCGTGTCTCTCCACTGCAGGATATAGGCCTCTCCCAAGGCTCGCCACCACACACGGTCCTCCGCCTTCCGCATCCAATTACCCCCGGTATGGTGCTTCAGGTCATCAGTCCACCTTGACGGAAGGCGTCCAACGCTTCGCTTCCCAATACGTGGCCTCCACTCGAGAACCCGTCTACCCCATCGGTTGTCGGTTCTACGGCAAATGTGACCGGCCCATTGCCACTTCAGCTTGCTAATTACTTCGGCTATGTCGACAACTTTAGTTCTTCGACGGATTTCAGTATTCCTGATTTTGTCCATCAAGGAAATGCCGAGCATAGCCCGCTCCATAGCGCGCTGAGCGACTTTAAATTTGTGAACCAGTCCTGCCGTGAGAGTCCATGTTTCGGCACCGTATGTCATTGTAGGCAGGACGCTCATGACAACAACATGATATTGCTCACAGAATTTAAAATATTTTTAAAGTGTGGCATACGGAAATTCAGTTTAGTAGTAGTAGTAGTAAGTACTATAATAAAACTAAAACTAAATAAAGTGATGTTTGAATGCATACGACTCAAGAATCAGTCAGTCGATTTTGATGTTTTTTTTTTCACATTTAACCCAGGCACTACACATTAACCCATTTGGGTTAGAACCAAGGTCTCGAGCATTTGAACGTCAGGGACAATTGATTCATAATGATTGATGACAGGTTGATAGGTTAAGGTAACGTCAAGTCCCAACTCCTAAATAACTCATTTAGTTGTAATAACTTTTTAGGAGAGAACTGCAATTCAAATATGTTACTTTTTAATAAATCTACAAGATGAAAACCTGCAACTTATCGAAGCTATTTTCCTTAACGCTTCATATAATTTTTTTTAAAACAAATACCAAGATAAGGTCTCAGTAGTTTCTACTTTAATTCTATTCATCGAAAAGTTTTTTTTTAAACAGGGTTTCACTTTTTAATTATAATGTATTTCTGCAATAAGACTTACAAAACTGGCTTTTGCCTAGTTGTCGTCATCACTAAAATAACTCAAGATGTCTGTCAAAATTATACGAATGACTCTTAGTTAGCCATTTACATTTTAAGGAAATGATTTTTTTGTAATTTACATGAAAAATAATAATACCTCAATGGTGTTTTATTCTTTGATGCTTGTCAACTTAAGGCTGAATAAAACAACCGGACAAGTGCGAGTTGTACTCGTGTGGAGAGTGTTCCGTACTGTAAATTATATATCGCATTATATTTTTAAAATTTTTTTTAAAATTTTAATTTTATTTAATTAAATTTAATATTAATTTTAAATTTTAATTTAAAGAATTTAAAATAAAATTTAAAAGATACGTTAATTTAGATTTTTAAGAGCTGTGGTTTTTGTCATTAAATAAATAAATAAATAAATAAATCTAACTCAAACTTTGGCCTGTGCTTTGACTAAAATTTGCACCCGATTCCTTTGTATAAGTAGGCTACAATAGCAATAACCAGATTAATTGAACTTTGAATCTCGGTGAAATCACACAACAACACTGCTCTTTCATTTCACATGATGCTCTTGACAAAAGGTTCAGTTAGGATCAGTTTATGTATGCCGTGCAACCGTGATTGGGTCACCAAAGTGTGTGTACCAAATTTCAACGTTTTTCGTCAATTGTGTTTGGAGAAAATAGTCTGTGGTAGACGGACAAAGAGACAAATCTAAATTAAATAGTCACTAAAAGCCTAATCATTGTATTTTTAAAAATGTGTATAATGATACTACAATGTACACGATGGGGCGAGCGGAAAAAAATAATTTAATAATTTATTTTCATAAATACTATAAAATTTTATGGCGGGTCACATATGACATCTGGTTGCCAAATTTGATCAGGATCGATTTAAAAAAAAAGCGGAGATATAAGCTTGTGACATACGGCTAGACAGACGGACAGGACGAAATTATAAGGGTTCAGTTTTTTCCCATTTGGCTTCTAAACCCTAAAAAGTATATTCAGATGTATATATTTTAATTTTGAAACTAGTTTCTTATGACTAAAATTCATAAAACTCTATATAACGTGTAATAATGAAATCAAATTCAGTACCTACTTATTGGTATATATCCGTTTGAGCATAATATTATTATTAAATACTAAGCATTTGATTGACCAAACAGCCGAGTGGGTAGAGACCCTAACTGCGAAGTCAAAAGTTGCGGGTTCGATTCCCGCCTGGGGCTAATATTTGTGTGCATGAACATGTCTATTTGTTACGTATCTGCCTGTAAAATTATATAAAAAGAATATTTAAGTAAGTATATCAGTTGTCTAGTAACCCATAACACAAGCATAATACTTGCTTACTTTGAGTCTAGATGGCTCTGTGTGGGATGTTCCATTTATTAAACAGATTACCTCCGTTGTGTCAGCCTGGTCAAAATAAAATTTTCAATTTAAATTTTTTATAATTTTTTTTAATGTTAGTTTTTAGTAAAGTTGCATTAGCACGCGAACTTTAACGCAGTTCGCTACTACGGTAATGAATCGATGTCGAAATTAGAAAGTTCCTACCTATGATTATTTCATACTTTTTGTTCTATCCGATACCAAAAGTGTAATAAGGTGTTCGCGAGATCGTAACACAGAGTTTGTTTATTATAGTGATTTATATTATAAATGCGAAACACTGTTTTTTTATTTCTTCGCTTGTATTTTCTTTCATCACGTTGTTGTTGTACTGAATCAGTTTTACGGACGGAGACTAATATGGGCTGGTGTTTGTCGTAGGTTTCCATGTATTATGAAACTTTAGATTCGAAATTAAAAGGCTAACGATACTAGTCGTGTGTTGTAATAGTAGGGAACAGGGTTCAGAGTGATAATTATCACCAATAATTATCTTGATGAATTTACAAGGATAAATATATAGGTTGATAATTATCTTTGATGACTATAATCACAGACATTTAATTTTGCTATGTTCAATTTGTCACATTCAGCGACTGCGTGTATCATTAGCGTAACTTGAGTTGTGTAAAAAAAGTATAGAATAAATTGTTTCCTCGATGTTACATAATACCACAAAACAGGAACTCTGTTCGCACACTTTGATTGTGATCCGTGTGACCGTATGACCAAAAACACTGGGTTTTGGGCTTTATGCGAAGGTATAAAAAAGAAATGTAGGGGACTTAAGATCGATTGAAAATAAATAAAAGAATAGTTACCTTGATTGTTAAATGTGTATAATTCATTAATAAACTACTTGTATCTAATGTAAATGTTGATATGTAGTTAATACCAGTGAAAAGGGATCTTCACTTCACTTCATCAGCCTATTTTTACCCCACTGCAGGGGTTTAGGCCTCCCCCAGGTTGAGGAGGGGGGCCTGGAGTTTAAATCCACCACGCTGCTCCACTGCGGGTTGGGAAATGTAACGACCGCCATCTATTGACAGCGCCCGGGACCGACTGCTTAACGTGCTCTCCGAGGCACGGAGTCAGTGATAGTTGTGTACTTAAGTCAGAAAAACTCATTAGTACACGCCCGGATTCGAACCATGGCCCTATGGGGCCTTATAAATTGAGACAGGTTCGTTGCACTTTGGGCTATCACGACAACTGAAAAGGGATCATTTGTTTGATATTTATCTTGATAATTTCAAACCGTGGCGTGCTAAACAAGTCTTAGTCAAAAAGTGAAATAGAAATGGTACTGCTGCTGGAATGCTAACAGGAAAATCGAATTATTGGCAAAGATGTCAACTGTATGCACGCGGTTGGCACCGCGGGCAAAAACCAACGTTTAAAATATATTGCCAATAGTTTCCGAGAAAAACCCCAGACAGACAGACAGACGGATGGACATGGCGATACTATAAGGGTTCCTTTATTGGCATTTGACTACGAAACCCTAAAATGCCGGCCAAGTGCGAGTTAGATTTGCGCACCGTAGGTTTCATACACAATATGTTTGTTTTATGTATTAAAAAGCGTGCTATGGAGCGGGTATTTCTTTGATGGATAAAATCAGAAACACAGAAATCCATCGACGAACCGAAGTGGTCGACATAGCCGAAGCGATCAGCAAGCTGAAGTGGCAATGGGCATGACATTTGCCATAGAACTGATAACCGTTGAGGTAGACGAGTTCTCGAATGGAGGTCACGTACCGGAAGGCGAAGCGTTGCACGCCCGGTCAGGTGGACAGATGACCTGAAGCATCATACCGGGGGGTAGTTGGATGCGAAAGGCAGAGGACCGTATGTGGTGGTGAGCTTTGGGAGAGGCCTATATCCTGCAGTGGAGAAACACGGGCTGATGATGATGATGATGACGTATTAAAATGTTTGTAATCGCAAAAAAATATATTTATGCTATATAAATACAAATAAACGTTTTTCGGATTTTTTTCTTTACTTGTGCTGTAAGACCTTAAATCTTAGTCACGATTTTAAGTCAACGGGAAGTGCATACCCTGTTTTAATTTAGTTGTGAGTGTCAAAATATACAGCGTGCCTTAGAAGCTTTATTTATTTTTTACAGCTTCGAGGAACCATGCACCATGCACTTAATTATTTGATATAAATTTCAACTTCACTCCTATGTGTAGGTAATCCTAGTTCCTGAAAAAATTGTTTTGAAATTGACAGATAGACAACCAAGTAATAGATAAGAGTTTCTTTTTTTTTTTAAATTCAGAACCCTAAAAACCTAATTATTTCGTCCGTGGAAGAGACTTATCACTTGTAATATATTTTTTCCATTTGTAGGGTGCTTTTCCCAAAAGGCATTCAGTCACTGTTGTCTGTCTGTTCGTCCGTCCGTCCGTAGCTCGTAAACGGAATGAGTTACAAATTTGAAATTTGGATAACCGAATATAGAATCAAAAATTCAATTAAATATTTTTCAGGCGGTTTTATACATGAAAAATGAGCCGAAAATTTGTTTTTTTTTGTTCCGGCTATGGGATATAATTTAATCATTTTATTTTCAAAAATAATTTTGACTAATTTTTTCCCAGATAATTATGAAGTTTATCTGGGAAACTAAACTAGTCGAGAATATGGAATTGATGTATATTAAGTATGTATGTACTTTAATATTTACACACCAAATACTGAAAACGACAATTCTTGATGTAGTTTGTAAACTGTGAGCAAAATGAACCAATATTTTCTCTGTTACGGATTGTTGCAATGTCTGTCTTGGTGAAAACTGTTTTTATTTAAACGACTTAAAAAAAGAATGAGGTTTCTCAATTTCAATCAGTGTTCGGGGATAACTTCGTTGTTTATAAACCGAATTGGATGATATTTTTTTTGGAAAGGAGGTATCCCTGGCGTGGTAATAAGGCAACCAGGATCTGATGATGGCATCCCAGAGAAATCGAGGGGAAGCTTCGAAAATCGTATTTTATTTGTAAATACAACACAAATATATTACGTGGTGTGTATAGCCTCCGTGCGCGAGTCTGACTCGCATTTGCCCGTATTTTATTATTGTAATGTCTGGCGTCAGAACAAGATTGGGTTTACAATTAGCTTCTTAAAATTTGCGAATGTAACTCTGTGTCGCGTGTAGCGTGTAGTTTTGCTATTGGTATTCTGTTTTAACTCTATTTTTACGTGAATAAATCGATTAAAGTATGAGTGGACATTGTCGTTAGTCACCCGTGCACTCTCACGCTAATAGAATAGAATATAGAATAGAACAGAAAAAAACTGTACTTTATACAATTCATACAATACTTATTGGCCTTCTAGGTTTGGGCGGTGTTACATATATTTCTTCAGTGAGATCTAACTGTAAAATATATGGGGCTCAGTTATATTACACTGGCTCACGCTTACGCTATTTATTTTATTTTATATTTTATTTTTAGTTTAGTGAATATAGATAAAACAGAAAGACTGTCATGCATAAACATTGTCTACATGGGCCTCCCAAAATACTTCGATGTGTGTCTATTATTAGATTGTTTCCGGGAGAGAGTCGAGAGGGTAATGATTGTGTTTTTTTTTGTTATGTTTGAAAATAATCACCGACACGAGGCAATAACAGCCCATCAGACGTAACTCGATGGCCAATAGAGCAGTGAAAGTGCCCCCAAGTTTATAAGCGAAGTCCGATGCTCACAATAGATTTGCACGATAAAAACGCACAAAAATTGCGCGTAAATTTAAAAGAAAATCGATTAAGCAGAAAAAGTCATATGAAAAGAGTATAGTAGAAAGTCTATACTCTATTACCGGAGCGGCTTCAACAGGCACAATAAATTAGCTAAAGAACGGTCGTCGATCTCGTTTGATATAGATTATTGTGCTATTTACAACATTAACCACGAAAATTAATCTGGAAAAGAATAATTAAATATTTTGGTTTTGGTCTATAGGCGCTTTAGTATCAATAGGGTTCATATTAAAATTAAAAGAACAGCATTTATATTTTACAAGTGAAATGTATTTTGTTCTATTTTGGTCTATTTAGGACAGATTGTCCAGTTAGGCAAACACAACTTCAACAAAGAGGCCGACCGAAGAATTCAGCTGGGCTGGGCTGCTTTCGGGAAGCTTCGTCATCTGTTCTCGTCGCCACTACCACAATGTCTGAAGACCAAGGTCTTCAACCAGTGCGTCCTATCTACAATGACGTACGGTGCCGAAACATGGGCTCTCACGGCAGGACTGATCCATAAATTCAAAGTCGCTCAGCGTGCTATGGAGCGGGCTATGCTTGGTGTTTCTTTGATGGATAAAATCAGAAACACTGAAATCCGTCAAAGAACTAAAGTTGTTGACATAGCCGAAGCGATCAGCAGGCTGAAGTGGCAATGGGCCGGTCATATTTGCCGTAGAACTGATAACCGATGGGGTAGACGAGTTCTCGAATGGAGGCCACGTACCGGAAAGCGAAGCGTTGGACGCCCCCCGGCCAGGTGGACAGATGACCTGAAGCGCCATACCGGGGGTAGTTGGATGCGAAAGGCGGAGGACCGTGTGTGGTGGCGAGCCTTGGGAGAGGCCTATATCCTGCAGTGGAGAGACACGGGCTGATGATGATGATGATGATAATGTATTTTGTTAGAAAATTATTGGACATAGTTTTTACGAAAAACCATATTGAATATTTTTTTGTAAAAATGACCTAAACGAGCACTAATGAATGATGGGCGAAGCTTTCTATTTTTTTCCCTTCGAATAAATTCAAAAGAAATACGCTTTATTTTAATGAATGATTGACAACTGATAGATGTGCAGACGCCCGCTCTGAATATCTAGGTGGGATTGTTGTATCGATTTTGTTACCTACTAAAATGGTATCGAATTAATCGACACGTATTAATTATTTTGGATTATACGTTGTATCAATAATAGTTTTTAGTTTTAAATGTAACAGTTGTAAATAAAACGGCCTGATGTTCATTGAACTTTAGTTATTTAGTTGCACATATTATGTGTTAAAAATATTAATAATAATAACGCATACATCACAACAACGTCCAGGCCCCAAACTAAGCACTAGCTTGTGTTTTGGGTACCAAGCGATGACACCACATACATATAACAACCAAGACCCGGTACCAGAATCAATATTCATCATATAAATACTGACCCGACCTGGGATTCGAACCCGGGACCTCTAGCTTCGTAGGCAGGGTCGCTACCCACTGGGCTAAGCGGTCGTATTGTATGAAAATCATCGATTATGAAAATGGAATGATATTGTATGCTCACTTTTGGATTGCAGGTTAAAATTTTTTCTTAAGTTGTGCAAAATTAACTTTACAGCTTTACAATTTTTCCAAAGGACGAAAATATTTCCCCACGGTAAAAGTAGACGATGTTATTGTTCGTCTATCCTTTCAGTTATTTGTGTGTGAAATAGAGAGTGATGCTGTCTCCTTCATTTGTATGGAGTAATGATTTATCTGATTTTTCCATCACTAATGACCTAACCTATCATTACCTGCCCGCATTATTTATGATTGTGTATCATCATATGTCAGTGTCCTTCTCTCACAACATTTCATTAACACATTATTGTAAAGAATACCGGGTTTAATGAACTGTGAATGAATATTTTAACCGAGCTTTGCCTTACTATGATTTATAAACGTGGTAGTCACGTATCACACCATATATGTAGAGAATCCTTTAGAATGTCTTGAGGTCGGAATATGAAATCAATTTTTAAGCAAGTAGGTACTTTACTTTTTTCTCATAAATCGGGTACTATCTAAAAAACATCACAATGACAGCCGTAGATGATAAAATAAATAGGTAATGGTCTTCATTTTAAATTTTCAAAACCAAATAGATTTTAGAAGCATCGATATCCGAACTACCTGTCTGCGAAGCTTCAAACTCTATAATGTAAAATTTTTCCCTCATATCTCGCGCAGTGACATAGATGGACGGACAAATAAGTAATCCTATATAGCTTTAGTTATAAACCTTAGTTAAGACAAGTAGCTGCCTACGCATTGGACATTGAACCGAATGGGCATTGTTCAAAATTTTCTAATTTTTTTATGTGTTTATAGTAAGTCCTATTTCCGGTGTCCTATTTCAACTGAAAAATATGAAATTTTTCAAAGGCGTAATATATACAAAAAACGTTAACTCTACTACATGCAGCGGTCGACGACGACGATACATGCGAGTGCAATACGTAGAACGTCGTAGGTATAATAATAGTGACGTTATCCGCTATCAATTTTTAATAATCGATTATTCTTTAAAATCAATTCACAAAATTAAAAAAAAAAAATAAAAATTAAAATACTCTAGATTGTCTATATTTCCATAAAAAAAATATTCAAGTGTAATGTAAAAATTTTTGGTCAATATATCGTCCCTGGAATTCCTAATCGACGTAACTCACAAATTGCACATTTTTCGTTTAAGACATTTAAAAAATGTACAGAGTTTATTCTATGGCCGAGCCAAATGGCGTATCTGTAAAAAAAAATAATTAAATACTTATTAGCAGTAAATCCTTAAGGACGTAACTTGTTCTAAAACAGTAAAATACTATAATGAAATGAATAATAATTATTATCATAAAAATAAGACATTGCCTAAACTTATTTTTCTTAAATAATAACTAATATTTTACTAAAAAGTATAAAATAACAGACGAAACAAATTTTGCAGTAGTAAACCCATAACACTTTTTTGCATTTTACTGACAATTACAGTATTTTAGTTACGTCTATTAGGAATTCCAGGGACGATATATTCGGGAAGGAGTCCGGTACCAGACAGAAAAGCAGTCTAGCTTGACTTACCGTCAACTATACTTTATCTAACAAAGGTCCAAGTGCAACTTCACTAGATATTTGGCGCGGCTTTGTCTTAAGGGTGCCGTCTTTTGAGTACGAAACCCTAAAAACCAGTGTGGCGATTGTTTTGAATCTTACAAGTAATAAAGACCTTTGTTTTAACATGTGCCCATTGTAAAATAAACGAAATCTCTATAAACTTGCCAAAACATTCCTTCAATTACGTCCGCAATACGTGATCGCTACAACATCAAACAAATCGCTTGTTCGATCGTTGCTTTCGGGTTATTTCGATTCAACACTGGCGGCTTTACTACGGGCTATTTTCGACTATTTTGCGGTCATCGGGTGACGTAAGCCTGCGTGCGCGCAAGGCCGTAACTATTTGTCTGCAATAAATAATCTAGGATACATCCTGTGAATGTTTACTAACGTACACTACACTTGTATTACCAAAACCTTTGATAGTGGATCATTAAATTTTAGATTAATCCCCGACGCGGTCTATTCCCGCTGTTATTTAGGCTAGGTACATTTATTTGGTCTTTTTTTTTACATTAGTTTTTTGTTAAAGGAGGCTGGCAGTAATAGGTATGCTTATTTACCCACAGTCGGCGAAGCGAGAAAATGACTCATGAACTTTGGTAAAAAAAAAACTAACAATTTTCTCTCATCGCTCGTACGTGAAATTGCCTTATAATTTTAGAATAATCTCATAGAATTATAAGATGAATGGTACTATGCAATTCGTGTTGCGCGATAGAATAACATTCAAATACCTATCCAGTAACAAATTATACGCGACACGCGAGTGTGTAACGAACAAAAAACCACAGTGAATAACTTTGGATTGGACCCGATTTCACTGTTCAATATTTGATGAGGTACTTTGTGTCGGAAAAGTGAATATCGCTGATTACAGTCGCACACCGCTATTCGTATGGTTTTTTTTTATGAGTGACGGGGCGCATACCATGAGATATCGATAGTTTTTATCGATATTATCGATAGACAGTAGATGGGGCGTACGAATGTGTTACTTTAAAGTTTTAAATGTCTCCTGCATCGATCTATCGTATTATAAAACATAACGTTTCTCTGTCCGTTTGTACGCTTAGAACTCGAGAACCACTGGTCCTATTTACATGATGTTTTTTTTAGTATGGAAATACGCCACAGGTTTTAGTGTATATTTGGTTATGTATGGTGGTATCCGAGGCGCCAGAGCCGGATGAGAGAGAAGGGCCGTAGGTACTCACTGTTCTATACCGGCATCACTAACTATTGCCCGACGGCGACGGTACAAACATGTAGTCCGCGCGGGGAAAGCTGCGTGCGGAAAGCTTGTATGAAAATTAATCACTTCAACAAACCCCTTCCTAAAAATTTTACGTCCTGTTTTTGTCCTAGACGCAAATATTAAGTACAATCATCTTATTGAATTTTGTTTAAGTATGTAACAAATTTTAACTTAATTCGCATAAACATCAGGAACTTAAAAGAGTGTTTCCGTAACCGGCGAAGTGGATTTTCAGTACATATATCTTGTTTTGGACAGACCACAAATTCATCTCTATGAGAGGGCTATATTGACGTATTCTCCTAAAATCGCAAAATAATTTGCAAACATTTGATAATCGATCTAAAGGAAACCACCGGTGGCATTCGTTTCCGAACAAATGTCAATATAATTTTTATTTGCTATTTGCAAACCCTACATCCCAGTCTTCGGTACGTGAAAAAATTGAAGAATGAATTTATCAATTTAAAAGGTTATGTGATTTAAAGAAAGATAAAACTTTAATGAAGAACTTAAAAAGGGTTAGTTTATGTAGAAGTGTATTTATTCACTTCAATCACTTATCAGCCATATGAGTGCGCTATAGAATGGTCATACATGTTTTAAAAAAGACTACTAAGCCATTGCGAACGTTTAATGTATAAGGACTTTTATTAATAAACCAATGTAATGTTCATCCACTGGGAAATAATTGGTGTGATTAAAGAGACACGTTTTCATAATGAAATTCAGTATTACGACAAGTAATTCGTTGGGATTATAATAATATACAGAGTTATAATTTTCATTATAATTAGTTTAATTAATTATCAGGTAATCCTATAGGATAGGTAATCCTATAGGAGTAGAACATAGTTTATTATGAAATACGTAAAGCTCAAGTGGCTTTCAATTAAAACCTTTAAATAGTGTAAATGTTAAATGACAAAATTTAGAAAAATCCTTTAATTTTGCTCATTTAGTATTGTTTGCGGGTTTTTACTTTAGTTTTGAAGGCAAGAATGGGGTAAGGTAATTTGAGATGTAAAAATAAAGAAGAATCAACTTCAAATATGACATAGGCGGGCGATCACACTCTCCCTCTCTCTCTATGTGTTAAAGCTTAATAAACATCAACGTGTAGGCTACGCAGGCGTAGCCACAACCTGATAGCTAGTTTGACTGATTTGTAACGTGTTAGCTATTTTCCAATGCATCCTCAAAATAAAAAATAAAACTAAAGCAGCCACTCATGCTCCAACCGACAATATCTTGACAGGCCATTTAAAAAGAATTTCACATAACTACACCTAATTATAGACGCGAAATGTGTGGTCAAGCTTTCAAAATAGAAACCGTAAGATCGGTTTCAATCGGAATAAAAGTATAATGATTTCGTTTTTTTTGCCCCCAATCGATTATGATATAGCAGACGTGACTGCGGCGCGGCGGGCGGCGGCGGCTTTTTGATTCTTTGATTGGATCTTCTTTATCGCGTGCGCTAAAGCTCGAAGAAATCTCTACTAATCAAGCTTTTACATGAGGTTATTCGTGATCCGTATAGTAAGTGGACTTACCAAGGATAATCAAGTTTCATTGCTGACAGCCGCTTTGTAGCTAATTCTTCTGACTCGCGCGTATCATTCATAGTTTTTCGTGGTTGATTATCTTCCTGATGTGGTGGCGTTATTGTATTTGTATTTTATTTTAACTTTAAGTGTACTACGTACTAATAAACTTTTTATTGAATAATGTGTAAGTTCTAAGCATTGTCTCTGTTGCAGGTCTTGTATATAATACTCAAATTATGGATTTTATTTAATTATTTTTTACTGTGTTTAAGATGTGATACCTGTCAATTATGAACTATGTATCCTATGAGTTTTTTAAGTTGTTGAAGCCTGAAAGAGTAACAAACAAACAAACAGTCATCATTTTGCTTAGTATATTAATAAGGATAAATTTTTATTTTCCATGTTGTATGTGCATATGGTTTTTTCTACAACCTTCGCACGCAAAGATTTTTTTTATTTTCGAGTTCGCAATACACGGTCTGACTCACAGAACCACAAACGAGAGACAGCTTTTTGTGCCAATTTTTTTTTGTAACCGTTCATTTGAACTTGGTTCAAACGTAATTTGTACTGATGTCGATTATACAAACGTCAAACTAATCATACTCAATTTTATCACCTGTTGCGTCTAATTTATTATAATTTATGGTACCCACATGAATCAATGGCTTTTGATTTATTTAGATTTGTTGTTTTTATTTTAAGGTACTGTCTTTGCCTTGTATTTATTTTTATACCGAGAATAGTATTCAAGTAAGAAGAGGAAGAAGGAAATTCTTTTACATTTTAAGAGGACGACCATTAGGCGACTGATGACTTTATACGCGTCCGTTTGTTTTATAGTCATAATATGTGTAACAATATTATAACCGAATAGGAAAATATTTGAAAATAGTAGTTCAGCGAGATATGGAACGATCTTTGCTCGGGATCTCCCTGATGGACAGTACTAGAAATGAAGAAATCTCTCTAAAAGTTTATTAAGCTGCAGTGAACCGATCATATTTGTAAAAGCACTGTGCACCATTAGGGTAGACAAGTTTAAAAATGGAGATCAAGGCGTGAAAGGTGGAATGTATGACGACCCCCCTGCAAGGTCTAAGTCCAGATTAGACTACCTGAAGAATCTGGCTAAAGTGGATGGAAACGGAAGATGAAGGACTATATAGTTGAGAGTCTTGGAGGGAATCTAGCTCCAGAAATGGACAGAATAAAATCAAATGAAACGGTATCTTAATGAAAAATTTACATGGTTGAATTATAATACAATATTGGTCTTCAGGGAGTCCTTGGTCCTTACGAAAACCCGACGTCGACAGTGATTCCGTATTCGTTTTCGCATTGATGCACAGGTTGTAAATATCCTGGCGCTTCTTTATAAATAGTTTGTTCAGACGTACCAAAGTACCTGATTGTCTGCGGAATGCGCGCGCCGAGGTAAATATAGCTGGAATTATTTGGCACTCAGCCAGCTACGACCGCTACCAGGTTTCCATATGAGGCCTTATATGTGACGAGATGGAAACGGTACTAATTATTTTACTTTAAACATGTAATTCAAGACTAGCACTTTATGGGCGGTCTGGAGGTCTGGGAAACCTCGAGTTGAATTCACGATGCATGTAGGACACATTTTTTTCATGTTTCGCGTATAGCAAAATTTTGCAAACACTATTCGTAGCTAAGCTTTAACATCTTTCGAAAGTACGAAGATCCTATCCACCACAACATTGTTCGTTTTCGCCCAATAATCGTACTTTGGTTTTCATTTTAATAACAAAACAGTTATTTCCAATTATATTTCTTATTTTCAAAATAGACATTGATGA
Organism: Luffia ferchaultella; assembly: GCA_949709985.1. Classification (NCBI taxonomy): domain Eukaryota; kingdom Metazoa; phylum Arthropoda; class Insecta; order Lepidoptera; family Psychidae; genus Luffia; species Luffia ferchaultella. The sequence continues at coordinate 12,687,174 of OX453263.1, forward strand.
AGCGGTTCGTACGATTATAAAAAAAATATTTATGTAACCGTACAACGAAAATTATTTTTAGTAGTAACCGAAAATCTCGTTACAGATATATCGTTTCTTTCATCATATCAACAAAATCATCATCCTTCGATACTGAAGTTCAGTTGCATGAAAAATCATACTTCCGGCGAGAATCTTATGGGACCAGTTATAAGGGAGTTATTAAAAAAAAAATCAAGTTTGACGTGTCGATAGAATTGTTTTTTAATGCTGTTTTTTTCCTATACCCAATCAACAGTGTCTTCATATTTTAAAGAGTTACTTTCTATCATACTGCGCCATTGTAGTGTGACTCCCCACGCATAATAAGCAATCACCAATAATCAGATGTTTTCTTTATTTCTTAGCAATTTTTAATAATAAATATATTTTAGATAAGTTCTGAAATTCAAAGTGTATATTTAACGTGAGTGGCTGTCTAAGCTTTTAGGAGAAGCAGTCGCCTACGTTGCAACCCACGTTTCATTGGTCACGTTTCCAATTTAGTACTTAACGCTTTCACATGTTTGCATAAAAATGTAGTTATTGAGAATTGTTTTTTACTTTTTAAGTTGCCTTAAGTAGTTTCTTGTTAAGATTTTCGAATATTGTCGCGATAATTTTCATTTACGGATTCTTAAGAAGGTCCATTGTGTGCGAACGACAGTTGATTTCTACGCTCCAAGTAATATACTATAATATTCCATGAGCCTTGACCAAAAAGGTCACGATATTCCAGTACCTAAATTTTTTTATAGGTGCCTATCTAGGTATGCATGCGTGTAAGTACTGTAGGTAGGCGCAGCTCCTTTCTGATTAAGTAAATAAAAATGAAAACAACATTTTCCAAAACCTATTTGTCTAAGTTACGACCACATTAGCTCGCAGTCAGCCAGCGTTACGCTATACATATATTTTTGTACTAATATAGACTTTGATCAAATTAGTTTAGTAGTAGACATTTGGTTAAGTCGTGGAGTAATGTGGTTGGTTGGGCCCATATAAGTCCATGGTTGGGCCTAGTGAAAATCTGCTGACGAACTAGTGCTACCGTAGCCGTCTGCTAGTTTTTACATAAACAAAAAATGCGGTGTCTATTTAGGGGCCGTCCCACGTTAGGAGATATTCGATTCCTGATCGCAGCTCGAGAACATTTCTTCCCTAGTGATTATCGGTTTAGCGAGCGATGTGGCCTGCTCTTTGTCGCTTCAACTTGCTTATTCTGTTGGCTAGGTCGGTCACTCCCTGCGGGTTTCTTTTTCTGCAAGTCATCATTGGTATGACAACGCACGCTGTTCAAAGTCTTTGGTCTTTGGGCACTAAGGTACATTGGATTCAAACACGGTGCGTAACTATCAAACTCTATCAAGCCGTGTCGGATTCTTCATGTGACTTTGTCGATGTCGGACTTACCGAATCGGGCAGTTTGGGCTCTGGCGGAGATATATGTATTCCACCAGGTTAGACTATCTAGGCTTTTGACACGATTTTCGTCTGTATTTTATCGTACGGCGACCCCCCCCCCACCCCTCTATTGTGTTGTATTTTGTATGTTACCTGCATTGGCTAGTGCGGCTTGGTGACCGTAGCGGTGTGACATTTTTACTCAGATGGACGCTCCTGGCCATCACTTTGAGGACCGGATTAGTCGCCTTTTACGACACGCTTCCCGATTAGCGGTGGAGATAAGTAATATTTCGCTGTCTCCACAAAATCCTATATGCTTTGGTACCAGTCGATGTACCGATCGCTCAACAAAATCTAAGTATTCGGCTGGTAAGCAACGGTATGTCATGAAACCACAGTACTTTAAACTATTATTTAAAAGCGGGTAAGACTGGTATTTGTTATGCTCATCGCGAAATGACACTTGAATACGGTTGGTGTCATCCGGTGTCTCTGACATTCAGTTACTTAAAAGTGTCAAAAGTCAAAGAACCGAGTACGTACTAAATGTATTGAAATGCGGCGATTGTTTCGCGCGGACAAACAAATCTTTTGTCTGGCTTTTTGTTTGTATAACTGTTACTCATGTTTGACTCACGGTCACTAGGTTATTTCCACAGGGGTATCAAAAAATTCAAGAGATAATTTATAGCTGTATTTGGTTCTATCAGAGTGATACCTAGTACTAAAAAAAATATGGCGAAGGGTTGGTTGTCACTTGTAATTAATATAATTTTTTTTTTAAATGTGTAACTGTGCTGTAAAATCATGTAAAAACTGAAACATTTCAGATTCGTTTTTATTGGTAAGTAAAAAAGTAAGTTAAGAAATCAAACGGCCCGAAAATTACCTCCCTCGAGGCTGCTTCACGTTTTCTTCGCATACTAGTGACCGTGACAACGACCGCGACCGATCACGAGTGGGAGAAGGGAGTGAGTACTTACTTCCTCCCTTCTCACACTCTTCATTAGTCGCGCTCGTCACGACGACGGTCGCCAATTGCGAACGAAACGTGAATCGACCTTTAGCTCGTACTATAGTATACGGATAAAAAGGCGAGGGTAGAGCTTTACGTTTGTGTAAGTAGGCGCCGAAAGTATAGAAACGGCGCGTTGTTGTGTTTCTAGGCAGGGAGCCGACGCGACGACGACCGCACCGTGGTTCAATCCGATTGTGGAAAAAACGTGATGGCGGCTCAGGGTAGTTTCATCTTCTACGCTATCGATTTGCGATCACACGTACTCAAAGAAAGAAAGATTTTTTTTTCACATGCTTTTATACATACAACAAAATAAAAGAAAAACAAAAAAAAATATAAAACACAATAAATAAAAGCAATGCTAAAATGAACACGACTAAGCTCACGTCCGATGGTCATACGTCATACATACATATGGTCATAGCGGTTTTTCAGTCAAAGCTCTGTCTCTCCTTTTTGTTTATACCTACTAGTTAACACAACTTTACCTCTTTTTACATTTTGATATCTTTATGGATTTTACTGTCATACTCTCCTGAGTGACAGGCCTAAAATTGTTCTGCATGAAACTCTAAGTGTGCCACGTTTATGTAAATAAATTGAAATTATTAAATCAAAATAATATTTTATTAAAAGAAAGAAATTTCATAAAAAATAAAGAGTATACGTAAAAAATTAAAACTCAAAACCCTAAAGACGGGCAAACAAACCAACTTGAAGGCGGTCTCACAACCAACGTAAAGTCGCCCGTTCTTCTGCGCAAATAATCACTGCGCATGTTCGGTGAAATATCAGCTTACAAAAATAGCACAGTAAAATTCGGGAAAAAAAAACTGACAGCTAATAACAGATTTACACAAGTGAAATAGAACAATTAAAAAATAAGAAAACTAAGATCGCATAAGTCAACCGATAGACCGAAATCCAACCAATCTAAAACAAAAATGTACTTACAAAAAACAAGGCATATCACTGTTTTATTTAAATATATGTGTTTTTTTTTTTAATTTAAAGTACTTACAACTATTACAGTGATGTCCATGTTTACTTATAATTTAAATATTCCGTAATACATTAGTAAGTTTTTTTTTCATCCTTTCGTCATGAGTTGCACTTTAACTCGATTTATAAATGGATGAGGATTCAAATATATTTCTTTTGGAGTTTTATTATAAAAACGGATACGATTTCCCATAAAAAAAATTATAAACATTTGAAAATCTGAACCTGGGAATTGATAACATATGCTTAAGTATATCTTGTATTTAAGTTGGGGTCATCACCTGTCTTAGAGAAAGCATTTAAATTTTTATGTACATTAATTATGTTTTCATAAATGTACAGACAAGGGACTGTCAAAAAGTTACTTTCTCAGACGTGAGCCTTTACGCTGACAGCGCAGCGGCGCCTACCAGTATTGAAAAAGCTACACTCATTAGCCTCCAATCCAACCAAGGAGACGCTAGTTTTCAAGACGTCAAAGTCATAAGTTTCTGCCAAAATATAACTTGCTTACTTGCTTCATGGCCAAAACGATTTTGCTTGTAATGAATACTAACTAGTGGCAATGATAGCAGGACTTTTATGTCTATAGTTGCGGACTACATTGTCGACTATGTCATGACGTATATTCAGCGGTAGAGATGTAAAGTTCTACAATATTTCTAAATTCTAAACGTTACCAAATTTTAAGAAACCTTTGTTGTACGTATTCAATTCGTGTTTTCAGAATGAAGAAATATGTATTGATATTTATTATTCATTTTTATTTCATTACAACACAAAAAAAAATTATTCCCTGATTATTGACTGAAAAGAGTATGTATGCCCTTAAATTTGTACTAATATTATAAAGAGGAAAGATTTGATTTTTGTTTGTTACAATTAATTTTAAAAACTACTTAACTGATTTTAAAAGTTCTTTCACTTGTCGAAAGCTACATTATCAGCGAGTAACATAGGCTATATATTTTTTTTCAAACTTGCTTTTCACGCAAGTCTCCGCTCGTGTGGACTACACAGTTGACTGGGACTAAATTTCTTTGCATAGACATAGTTTATAGGTTGAGAAGTAACATAGGCTACTTTAATTTTCGTTGAAAATTCTTTTATCAGTTGTGTCTGGCTAATTACAAATCTAACCCGAATAAGGAAAAACTGTTCACTGAAACTGACCAGCGAAAGAAACTAACCAATGAACTCCCTATTAATTTTATTTACTTAATGTAGCTTTGAATATCACGTTAAAAATGTATGCACCAATAATTTTATCATGAAGTAATTCCTCCTGTACCATATTTGAAATGTTGTACGAATATTCGTGTATTTTTACCATAGAGTTTTGAATAAACCTCGCACGTCTACGGACGGACAAACATTCTATTCTATGTTTAAAAGCTTTTTTATGTGGTCTGTAAAGTTATGCATGTAAATCTCCTCCCAGCTAATATTACGTCACGATAGGTCCTCTAATGGTGCTCTATGTTTGGCGTGTGCTGTAAATAAATTAATCGCGATCTTGAAATCTATTATAAAATACGTGACGTCACGTTTACTTCGTTACGCCTCCCGCCCCTGGTCCCTCTCGTTACGCTCCCGTTCCCAAACGACGAAATGGGACTGTACTTTTTTTAAATTGGATTTTCATTTGTTACACTAACGTTTGATCCTTATCATATAGTAGTTAGTATAAATGGGATCAAGTGCACGGACATTGGGGAGTGAATTGAATGAGAGGGTCAATTGTTGCGTCGCGTCGGGCGTGGGGCGCGGTCGGCCCAATTCCTGCTCACACCCACTGTGCACGTACGTAATGCTATGGGAATGCGCTTAGTATTTTTATTGGCTCCTTTGATCAAATATCTTCTGGAGCCACAAGTCTTAAATGAATGTAATTCATAAGGTACAGTAATCCATAAACTTGCTACCATAATTTGAGGTGTTTAAACGTGTGAGAAGTCAATAGAAACATATTGAGAATATGCATATTCCGAATTTTGTTTCTTGTTGATATACCTGCTTCGTACTATACTCCGGACATTACAAATGCAAAGGGGTCGTAATACATTTTCGTTCGCTCTGAGGGATCTGCTCTGCTGCTGTGCTCTGAGAGTTAATGGAGAATAAAAGTAACAAAAATTCATATAATGGACGCTAGACGCTATAGTGTGCGGAGCAACTACCAAATATTTTCATTGTACATAAACATATAAAAAAAAACGTAATTCGAAAATTATGATTAAAATACATGTTAATAAAATGATTGTAAAAAATTTAAAAAAAAACCGACTACGTTAAAAAAATATTTAATTTTGAAGTCAAAACTTGAAATAGTAAAAATAAGGACTCAAAAAGTTAAAAACGTTATAAAAAATGTATTAAAATTGTCAACATTTATATTGGATAATGAATGATGTTAGTGTTGTATATATACGTAGTTATACACAATTTTAATACTAGGAATATACATAAATTCGCAGTACCCACTAACTGCCAAGCAATATTACAGACTTGTCAATAAATTAATTCAAGAATTAATATAAAACGACAACTTACCTATGTCTTATTACAAATTAAATATATATATGGATGATAGAAGTTCTTGGGATTAAATAGTTATAATCCACTTAGTTTTTAAGACAATCGTTTGAAGTGCCGTCACTAATAAAAAACAAGCCTTTCAAAGCTTTCAAAGTTTCTTGCAGTGTTCTACTTAGCGTGGTCGCGCACGAACCTGCTTAGTTTTAGCTTTATAACGTTCAAAAGTGACAGCAGAGTGTACTATTTGAAAATAAATGATTTTTTATTTTTTTTTATTTTAAATTTCGCGTTAGCTTCAGCGATACTCAAATAAATAACAGAGTAATACGTTTTGCGTGGATTTTATTAGATGATTTGATCGAATATACTCAAAATCACGTTTTCTATGCTATATAATAATAGTAGAGATTATAATAAAAACGTCTGTATAGCTGACGCAGGCATTCCACTGAAATACATCTCGTTGCTAATACGTTAGCACGAAATAAAACTGCATGAATACTGAGCGGCAATAAGAAATGAAATATAATTTACTCAAGACCGGAAAAATACAGATTTGGTAATCTGTTCTCAGCACGCATTTATTCTTGTATTAGCTTTCGCCTGCGGCTCCGCTCGCAACAAAACTCTATAAGGATGTTTTCACTTTTCCATTCCCTAAACCGTATTACTAAAGTTATTCCTTATTACTATATAAATGTATACAAGATCTGTAACTTTAAATTTAACTGCCCTGATGTATTGTCTTTATTATTATTATTAAACTTTAAAACCTCAACCCGTCACTACCGTCAGACCCCTGTATGCACCACAAATGCTGGTAAACGTGCACCAGTGTTTGTCTAAGTTCAGACGCGAGCTCGATAGATTGTTGGGCTAATATTGAGTACTCGAAAATAACTAGTAATAAGCGCTGATAGAGCTTAATCAAGTTAGAGATGATGTTATGTACTTATTATTTTAAAAGGTTAGAGATTTAAGTGGCATCGATTTGACTGACCGGTTGGCCGAGTGGTTAGAGACCTAACTGCAGAGCCGAGGGTCGCGGGTTCGATCCCCGCCCGGGACAAATATTTGTGTGCATGAACATATCTATTTGTTCCGTGTCTGGGTGTAAAAGTATCTATATATGTATACATTATAAAAAAAAGAACATTTAAGTATATATATCAGTTGTCTAGTACCCCATGATACAAGCATAATATTTGCTTATTTTGGGACTAGATGACGCTGTGTTGATGTCCCAGTTATTATTATTATTATTATCGATAGTCTATGATTTGATTTTCCTTTTTTTTTTATCAACTAATTCTTTTTTTTGTTTTGTTCTTAGAAATTTCAATATTTGTAAGTAGTTGAAGTTTATAACAAATCTCAATGTCCTAGTGAGAATGTGTAAGAATATAGTCTTTATTTTGTAATATGTATGTTTATAATAGAAGTGGATACTGTACAGGGCTACGTCTGTTTATTCTCCAATAAAATAAATCAAATAAAATTCCATCTCATAACTTTTTTCTTCAACATACATCACAACAACTTCTAGGCCCTAAACTAAGCATCAGCTTGTGTTTTGAATACCAAGCGAAGACACCACATACATATAATAACCAAACCAACGAACCAACTAACCAAGACCCGGTACCAGTATCATTGTTCATCATATAAAATACTGACCCGACCTGGGATTCTAACCCGAGACCTTCAGCTTCGTAGGCAGGGTCGCTACCCACTAGGCTAAGCGGTCGTCAAACTTGAAGCTTCGAATCCCATTTAAAAAGCTTCGTCCAAAATAAACAGTGGCCTATATTTTCTCCCCGGCTCTTCTACTTTGTCCTTGTGGAAAATCGCTTCGTCGTCGGTCGTTCCGTTGCTCCGTTACGTGAGAAGGAAGTACCAACAAACAAATACTTTTAATGGTTTATATACGCCGTATTTCTCATGTGGAATTTATATTAATATTGATGTTAAAGCATTGATTAACACGTGAAGAAAAATTACAGAAAAATCGACACGAATTTTCTCGGAAATAACGACTATTTATGGTTAATATTGCATGTTTAAAAACTTAGTTCAAGACTGTCTAGTCTAAACCGCATTGAACTACTTTATTGTGCTAATTACCATCGCACTGACCTCCACCCGCCATACAAAAACAACATTTTTCCGAAAACAGTCGTTATATCGAATTGAAGTCATGTCGACTTCTTTTTAATTTTTATGATGTTTATACTTTGTAAGTATTAAGAGAAATTACCGTAATATATTTTTTTACTATGTTATATGCCCTGGATATACTAATAGTTATTTAAGATACACGTGCGGAAGGTAAGGTTTTATACGAATAATTTTATACGCATTCGGATAAAACCTTTTACGCTCGAGTATCTTACAACATTTGTCAATGCATTTTGCGAGGAAATACAACAAAAAAATAAGTATAATAAAGAAAGTAATTTTATTTCACCAAAGCCTATTTACAACGAAATGGCGCGCTTTCTTTGCAGAGCGCGCGTTTCATACAGTTTTTTTTTCTTGACGCAAAGGTACAGTATACTTACAGCCAATAATGTGAAAAATATTTTTGTTTGCGGAAATGAAACACGTATTTTAAATGAGATAATCAAGAATCTTATGTGTTATGGTGCTTATCATCATTTAATTATTGCTAGAGCGCGCATACTTATAAATAATTGTCTTTTTTTTCGAATATCAAAACCTCCTTGCATCTTTGTAATTTTTTAAATTGTATGACTTACACCATGCCCCATAGAGTCAAAAAATTTAAAAACTTTATTTCACGCGTGAAATAAAAGATTTCAGTACTGTTTTATTTCACGCGTGAAATAAAGAGTAGTTTTCCGCATAATTTTGTTACACAAAAAAGAAAACTTTACGAGCAACTACATTGAAAAATAATTTTGTAAAACATCCTATGTAACTTTATAAAGATTTGCTAATTGAACCATAAAAGTAACGTATCGTGTGTCATTAAATATTTCTTGTTGGCAAATTAGGTAAAAAAATCTGTCATGTAAATGTGTCAAAAAAACTGTAGTCCAATTGGTACCATTTGTTCTTAGTATGTAGACATGCATAAAAAGCTTTCATTTATTTCATACTAGCTTAGCTTTTGTCTAAGACTTCGCACGCGTAGTTTCACGGTTAGTAATACTTAGTTTATAGTTTTAATCTTCATAAATACTAACGAATATTTCTTACACCTCAAGATTAATTGTTACTGGAGTTGTGCAGCCAAATGGCAAAAAAAGTAAATCCTTGTAGTATGGTCCGCCTATCCGTATGTCACAGGCTGATATGTCCTCCATCTTTCAATTGATTCTGATAAAATTTACAAGAAGATGTTTTGTACGAACATCTTAAAATTATGTACAGAAATCGTGAAAACGAAATCATTTGCTTTTGGCTATCAATACATTGATAACAACTATTGTATGGTGTATCGTTGAATAAGTCTTCATGAAAATTCTTAAATGATTTTTTGTCTACGTGAATATTTCACTTCTATCAGCTTTTTAACACATGGTCCACCCCTCGAGCTTTTCAACTTATGATTGAAAAACGTAAAAGAATGTATGGATCGTATTTTTTTTTAGATTTCCACAATTTTCGGGTACTATTTATTTTTTATTATTTATTTACAAAACAGCCTTTAAGCTAGGTTCTCAGATTTGATTCCACATATTTTTGATGCATTAACTTTTCTCTACCTCCGCCTCTACCTCTATCTCCTATTATTTATTTTCTATCCTATGCATTTCCATGGACCTCCGGCTTCGTAGGCAGGGCCGCTACCCACTGGGCTAAGTGGTCGTCAGCTATGTATACGGTTTGTGCATTACTTGGCTGTTTTTTAAAAAAACATCGTAATGCCACGTCTCCTATATGTTGAACCGACGTAATAATATGCTGGTTTAATGGTGGTGTGGTGGAGTTACATATGAAAATTTCATCATAATCGGTTTGGTGGTTTTTGAATAGAAAGATGAGTAATAAGTTAATTACATAATTTACAATTAATTTCTTTCGTGTAAAGACAAGGTCCGATCCTAAGCTCTATTATAACTCCGATATTGACTTATTATTTACCAATAACTTTATCAGTGCACGAAGCCCTAGAAATTTGATACTCAATATCGAAGTCATGTTTTTGTAACGCGTTGTTTGAACTACATGAATAATATTGTCAGTTCCCGTCCCATGTGCGATCGTTCACGTGTGCGCACGCGCGTGCTTAATGCCGTAACTATTACAAGCGAACGGTGTGATTCGATTAACTCTGAACTTGTCGAGCGCGAGCGTTTTAAACATTAAATCTTTAGTTTAATTCAGTTAACATTATGCATTTGATCAGTTTATATATTTATTTCATGATCTGATATTTATAATATCTTTCAATGTGTTCCATATTAACATGTTAGAGGTAGCGGCTGAGAAAGCGTAATCGACCGTGTGTTTTCCATTTTATAATTTGAACTTATAAAAAAAAAATTACTTAACATACTTAACTACAAATTATGCTACTATTTTAGTTACGCGAATAATTAAAGTAAAAGTATTGACGGATATTAGACAATATATACGGTGTGTTTGGCTGACCGTGAGCTAAACGTACTCCAAAATAGAGTTTGTAGAGCTTACCGAACTAAACACAACGATTTTAAAAAAATAACATAACGGATTTAAAAAAAATGAAACTTTAAACGTGTTTTTCTCGGTAACCTTTAGTTTCCGCCACTTGAAACTTTTTGTTTAGTTCGGTAAACTCTACACGTTCTGTAAGTTTGGACTACGTTCAGCCCTACATGGTGTGTATATAATCCAAACCAGTTTTATAAAGTCCAAAATTTCTCCATCTATTATGTTCTCATGGCCATTGCGTACGGCTAAACCTTTGAACCGATTTTGATGAAATTTGGTATAGGAATAGCTTAAACCCTGAGAAAAGACAAGCTATTTTTTAATGCGCAAATATATGTATGTTTACCCATTACCCATGCTAAAGATATACATGGACTACTTTCTACCGCGAAAATGTGTCTGTTTGTTAAATTTTGACAGCCAAACAGCAAAACCAATTTTCATGATATTTGATATAAAGATAGCTTGCACCCTGAAGAAGGATATTACGTTATTTTTAACTGCAGAAAACATGTCTGTATGTTTATCATTTCACGGTTAAACTGAACCTGAGGTCCATACGGTTGTAAAGTCCTATCTTACTATTATTACTATATTAACATTTTACATTACAAAGTAAATGTAGTATACGAGAATGAATTATAAAGTTGTCACAAAAACATTATTCATAATATTCATATAATAATAATAAGATAATCATATAATAAGATATCGGTGTTCACCATGACGCTAAGTTGCTTTTTGATTATCACATTAACAATATAGTTGCAAAATCCTCGCGAGCATTAGGATTTGTAATCCGCAATACGTCTTGTTTCTCTAATATTAAAACTATAAAAATCCTCTATTGCACTTACGTACGCAGTATACTTGAATATGCTTCTCAAATTTGGAATCCAATGTATAATGTGTATTTAGAGCGAATCGAACGTGTCCAAATGAAATTTATTAAATATTTGTGTTTTAAACTTAAATGCACATATGATTCACAACTATATAATAATATTTGTCGTCAAGATCATCTTCTTCCTCTACACTCAAGACGTACTATCGCGGATTTAACTTTCTTAACTAAAATTGTCTCGGGAAGTGTTGACTGGTGTTGACTGTCCCGATCTCCTAGCCAAACTCAACTTCAACTGTCCCGTTAGGTTGTGTAGATCTCCCTTAACTTTTTACTTACCGAAGGTATCCAGCAATTACAGGCAAAATAGTTAGTCAGCATTTTTTGAGCAATAATTGGTTGAACTATATGCCGGCTGATTTATGTCTGTAACTAGTATCATAAGTTGTTTATTCTAGTTCGATCCGAAATTTAAATTTAAGTATGTAGTTCGTAGTTTCTAAGCGTAAAAAATTATATAAAAGTGGAAACCTGTAATAGGCTAAACTTTGATTTTATTATCAAATAATACTGTGTCTTAATAGCTGTTGGTTTTCCCACAATAAATAAATAAATAAATAATAGTAACGCATACATCACAACACCGTCTAGGCCCCAAACTAAGCATTTGCTTGTGTTTTGGGTACCAAGCGAAGACACCACATACATATAACAATCCAGACCCGGTACCAGTATCGATATTCATTATATAAATACTTACCCGACCTGGGATTCGAACCCGGGATCTCCAGCTTCGTAAGCAGGATCGCTACGCACTAGGCTAAGCGGTCGTGATAAAACTCGTGTTAAATTTGTTTTTTAACGCCTTTGAACGACTTTAAACAGTCTATTCTCAAACGTTATGTTAATTTTGAATTACATTAACCCACCACAAAATATAGGTCTCTAAAGAACGATTTAATCAACTGATAACAAAGCTTAACGTAAGGTTTTACTAAGAGTCGGGTGTTAAACTTCCTTTCGACAATTATTCCACAGCCTATAGAAAATTCCATGACTAAATAAGTAGGGTGGAAGTATTATAAATTAAATTCATTGTGTGATGGCATTAACGGTGTTACCTTTTATCGATAAAGTAATTTTGGTGGTAAATTATATAGTATAAAAAATCGTTTAAATTTTCAATTTTTATGTAATTTTAGTTTGAATTTTTTCTTAAGACCACCCCTTTCAGCAATTACAATCGATACAATTATGAAAAAAGATATAGTTCTTCAACAAAATTTTGTGGTCATTGAAGACATAAATTAGATGACTTGATCAGGTGGAATTATTTTTCAAACACATGGTTCATTTTTCATCAGCCCATTTTTACCCCACTGCAGGGGCTTAGGCCTCCCCCAGGGTGAGGAGGGGGGGGGATTGGAGCTTAAATCCAACACGCTACTCCACTGCCGGTCGGGGAATGTAACGACCGCCATCTATTGACAGCGTCCGGGACCGACTGCTTAACGTGCTCTCCGAGGCACGGAGTCAGTGACAGTTGTGTACTTAAGTCAGAAAACTCATTGGTACACACCCGGATTCGAACCATGGCCCTATGGGGCCTTATAAATTGAGACAGGTGTGTCATGGTTCATTGGCAAATCAATTTTATACCAACTGTAATTATTATTATGTATTGAAAAATATGTCTCTGGATAGGTCATTGATTATGTCAAATTATTTGGTCGTCTATAGAACAAAAATTTAATAGATATTGTAATATAATATAAGTTAATAGATTTTGTACTAAAATAAAATTTCTATTTTCGGTGTTGCGTAAGGTACCCTATCTCAGTTTGTCTCGAGTGTAACCGAGCGCGAATCGGTCAAAGAGACCAAGGGGTTGATTCACATTTCGTTGGCATACTAGCGATCGTCGCAACAAACGCGACTAAATTACGAGTCGTAGAAGGAAGTGTTAATTTACTTCTTTCTTTCTAGCACTCATCATCAATCGCTCATAATACGATGGTTGTGAACAAAACGTAAATCGAACTCCAGGCGAACATGTGTTTTGGTGATAAAACTTTTACGAATGTAACATATTGTACCAAATTCTTCATCTGAGCGATAAGCCGACGACAGTACTACACAAATTATTTGTAATTGGCTTGGTAAGGAATTTGAAATCGAAGCATAAATTGCACACAATCTGATAGGCTAATAAACAAGAGAAGTTAGCACATCGCAATTCCTTGTGTAATCACACAACTGCAATCTATATTATATGATGACATTTATTCGCGAATATAAATACGCGTAGGCGTTTTATTAACACATTTAATTCTAAACGGTTTTCGGCGTACGTGCTGTGTATGGATTATGAGTCAAGTGGTGCTTAGTCTATTCACTACACGCACTAATTGGCTACTTACTAGTTAGCATTAAAAATATATTGTGAATAGATTGTTTTTTCTTATGACAGTTACTGTAATGCATTAGAACGGCTTATAACACTCAGCTAAGAAATACGTATTAGTATTAAATGGAGAACTTAAGTCATCACTTAAGTTTACCATAAACGCGTTGTTAATTTTTGGAGAGTGCGGATATTAGTGATAACCCCACATACTGGCGAACTATACACCGCATTGTTATTGTAACTTGTTGGCAAATAAGTATTCCCTGTTAGGCTCACTAACTACGCATCAAAGAAATATTACTTAACTTGGTAGATAATGTGAGTAATAGCCTTAGACAATTATTAAATTGCTTCTAAATATATGTCTCCTCTTTCCAGGCAAAGTGGTGTGCGGTGCTTGCGGTGGTAAATGCAGCGGTGAAGTGCTTCGCGTCTCCGACAAATACTTCCACACCGCCTGTTTCAAATGCCGTTCGTGCGGCTGTTCTTTGGCTCGAGGCGGGTTCTTCGCTAAAGACGGACAGTACTATTGTCCCCAGGTAAATATTTTCTCTCTAAGGCCTCCGTCGTAGTGGCACGTAGCGTTTATTACAAACATATGTCATATTACGAGAGTCATTTGAGTGCAATGTGCAGGAAATGACGGCGAGTTTAGCATCGGTGTGCGTTTACCACGCAAAGGAATAGAACGTGCAGTGAACGAGCGCGACATTACTGATATACGAAGTTCAGCATAAGACCGCACAACGCTTTGTTCAGTCAGTAGAGTCACCATGGTAGAGTCGTTTTCGTCACCCAAACCACAGTAAATAATAGCTAACGTAAAGCAACTACCTCAAAACGTTCGAAACGACGCATTCGCACGTCTAAGCGGACGCCGCAGTGCTGTCAGTCGCTATCAGCAATATTATCGCGGAATATTGAATTCATTAAGTATTTGAAAATTCACCCATCCTCCGTGCAGTCCTGATCTGAGCTCTAACGATCTTTTTACATTTCCCAGATTGAATGATTTATTTCGGGGTCAGCGATTCTAAGACCCAGAAGTAGCTGTAGAATCAAAAATCGGTCATTTTGTCATCATCACCATCAGACCAGAAACCTGTTTAATTCGCCTATAATTGCTCGTAATAGCATAAAGAAGTATCTTAAAAAGTTAATTTGCGGTTTCGGACTACTTAAGTCGAATCTCTTATATATAGTTATTATTATATATCTTATATTTATATATATTTATTAATATGTATATATATATATATATATTATTATTATATATCAAGTATATAAATATTATATATATTTATATACTTGAAACTCGTCAACAGAATTTTTTCACATAAATTGCGTGATCAGTAGTTAAGATACCTAACTTTAATATACACGTTTACCAGGATTACCAACGTGCTTTCGGAACACGGTGCGCTGCGTGCGAACAGTATGTCGAAGGCGAGGTCGTATCGGCGCTTGGCAACACTTACCATCAGAAGTGCTTCACATGCGCTAGATGCAAGTTAGTACAGAAAATATGAAACCATAATCGTCACAAACTTAATTATTGTAAGCTATGAGTCTTATCCAAGCTATTTCTGTTGTGGCAAATAAAAATTCGATATTATACAGACAAGCTATTGCGCTGTTTATAGGGTTCCGTACTGTCCATATGTAGCGTCATACCGAGCAGTGAGTCTCTACCTACAGAGCTAGCTAGCTTGGATACGGAGTGGGTTTTGTGTAAAATGTTGATCCAAAACTTAATATTGAATTAGACATTCTAATAAATTATATAGGGGAGGTTCCATACATGAAGAAGGTATAAGGGAGGGGGTCCCATACATGAAGAAGGAGATCAAGAAGGAGCCGAGGAAAAAAAATTTTTCTTATCCTAGCATTTGGAGTGGCATTGCCTATAACTTATAACTAATTGAGTAGAGTGCAAATAAAGTTTTAATAATTTTCATTTTTATTAATAAAGAAACGGGGAACCTTCAAAGTTATGTTTTAAATCAATTTCTTTTACTTATAGCATTGGTAATATTATAGCTTTCAATGGCATCTAGCGACAAGTAGCCAAACAGTTCAGCAGTAGGAATAGGAAAGTCTCAAGTTATCAACCACCTCATGAGCAGGTAACGGACAGAACGTTTGGAGTTATTAGTTGTTATGTTACAATATGGGCAAACTTGGTCAATTTGCCATTGGCACAAAAAAAACCAAGTTGTCATATGAACAAAGCGAAATTTATAAAAATAAAAACAAATTTCACTTTTATTTTCTCATTTCCAGGCAAGCGTTCCCTTCAGGCGAGAAGGTCACGTATACGGGTGCCGAAGTTCTGTGCGCTCGATGCGTGTCAGCCCCTCAAAGACAGACCGCCCGGGCAGCCCCGACTGCTTCCCCGACACATGCCGCGCCTACAATGCAGGCACCGCAACATAATAACAAACAGCCTAACGAAAATGGTACATATCATATATTAAGTTCGTGCTAGTCTTTCGGGGGAGTACACAGAACGTATATGTCTATTTAAAAGATGCGGTCCTTACATAAACAATTAATGTCTGTTCATCGACATAGTACCTACATCAATTGTTTCATGCAGTTTCAATATGCAGTTTCATGCAAAATGATACTTACGACTTTTCTACCGTACCGTAATCCGTACCGTAATTATACCGTAATCATCACTACCAACACGCGATTGCCTAACGTACATAGTAGTGCATAAGCTCGTATCTGTTTCCCAGAAGGGTAGACCCCTACATAAGTTTTACCAGGGCGCGCCCTTTACTTCCTCAATTACCTATACTACCCATTCACCCCAAACCCGAGAATGGTATTTTTGAATATTAATATTTCTTTTATCATTCAACGCGTGGAAACTTACAACCATCGATGTTTATAGATTAGTTCACCACTTATAAAAAAAACGCATCGGACAGTTATTGTTTTCAGAAATTGCTTTCCAATGAAATTAGTTGATTGATCACTATCACTGAAGTTTGAATGTAATAGATCAGAAGGCACACGCTTTCTGAAATCAACGACCCAGCGTCGAGGAATTGTGTAAACTACATTTATATAAACAAAATTTCACCGGCATCTGCCTTTAATTCAGTAGTACGTAACTAGTTATGACGGGTAATACACAAAGACACGGGGGCCGAAAATCATTTAGGTAACAAATCGCGTGTGCCATACGCGCGTCCCACCTGTCTCCCGTCCTCATTCCATGGCCAAAGTGATGACTGAAGACTGGTTTTGAATTAAATGGCCTGCATTACCTACTCCTCTATGCTCGGTGGCCGCCACTAATGGCGTGATCACATGTATCAAAGCTCATTGGCAGGCGATTTAATTGTGTATCTATTTCTGGTACGTTCTAAAGTGACGATTTGCTTAAGAGGGCTTATATAAATACAGTAGGTACATCAGTACTTCATTAGTAAATACCCCCGAGAATATTTGTTCTGGGCACAGAAATCTAGAGATAAAATAAAAATGCATTGTGCCTTTGATTACTTCGAGAATGGATACTTCAAATTATATCATTGTGATCTTTATGGAATTTATTTTAATCTAAAGATATGCCATCGTACTCTTCTTTCTCATCATCATCATCAGCCGTTGTTACCCCACTGCAGGGGCTTAGGCCTCCCCCAGGGTAAGGAGGGGGTTTGGAGCTTAAATCCACCACGCTACTCCACTGCGGGTTGGGGATTGTAACGACCGCCATCTATTGACAGCGTCCGGGACCGACTGATCAACGTGCTCTCCGAGGCACGGAGTCAGTGATAGTTAATGTACTTAAGTCAGAAAAACTCATTGGTACACGCCCGGATTCGAACCATGGCCCTATGGCCTTATGAATTTGAGACAGGTTCGTTACGCCCTGGGCTATCACGACACGTTCTTTCTCACTCTATTTAAATATACAATAACGTAATTATTATTCGTTATAGGTGTAAATTTGTTATTAAATTATAGTTATCTTTTAAATACACGAAAATTTGATAGTTTATACATAAACCTTTTTCAGAATGCGCTGGATGCGGACAAGAACTCTCGGAAGGACAAGCATTAGTTGCTCTAGACAGGTACGTTATTAATCTAGAACATCTTTAATTAATCGTATATGTTTCTTATATATATAAAAATCTCGTGTCACGATGTATGTCCGGGATGAACTCTGAAACTACTTATCTGATCTTGATGAAATTTTGTAGCTATGTGTAGTTTGATTCAACTTAAAAGATAGTTTTTGTCTGCGTTTTTGTTTGTCTATCTGTCTGTCCGTTTGTTTATCCGGGCTAATCTCCGAAACGACTAAACCGATCGCAGTGAAACTTCGCAGACATTAAAAAGAAGTTGTCAATTTTGTATAAAGATTTCTTAGGCAATTAAGTTTCAGAATGTTTAGCTATGCCAATATAACTGTGTAGTACACGCTGGCGAAGCCGCGGGCGGAAAGCTGTACATGTATATATTTATTCTATCCATGAGTGTGTAGCTTAACTCCTCTTAAACGACTGGACTGATTTTTATGAAATTTTCTGTGTGTGATCAAGTTGATTTGAGAACGGTTTAGATTCACAACTTGATCCGAAAGAAAAAGCCACAAATTATTAATTAATTTAAATCTTTGGATGGTTTCGGTTAAACATTTCTAAATCACGCAACAAATTTTGATACGGTTTTCATAATTATTTAGAAAATATTTTCCCGAAAAGTTTATTTGTATAATATACTAGCTTTTACCTCCTTCCAACTTCGCCTGTGTACCTAATCACAGATTTTGGAATATTTGTCAAATTCTAATAGAATATTTTTTAAATATATATATTATATGATATACGAAAGGAACGCCATAAAATTGGTTTTGAATCAGCCCCCATGCCCTTAGCCTCATCCCCTTTACTTGATGAAATTGGAAACGGAAACGGGACGGGACAAGAGCAGAAATGGAAACGATAAAATATTTGTGTCACGGGAACGAAAACGGGAATGAGATAAGACTGAGACAAAAAAGTGATTCTAGATGAGAATGGAGACGACAGCGAAATGAGATCAGTGCCAGGAACGGAAACGATAAAATATTTTTGGAATGGGAACGAAAACGGGAAAAGAAAAACGGAAATGAGATAAAAAGTGATTCCTATGAAAAACGAATACCATGCGAGCGAAGCTGTAGGCGCGTCGCTAGTAAATATATATAAATAAGCACTTTATAAAGAAGTTTTAAATCTAGTCAATTAGGCTCGAAGCCTTCTTTAAATATGGCTTTTGCGTGCGAACGTATTAACACCTTCGGTTTGAATAATGAATAATACTTTACAGTCTCATTATGGATAACATTACTATTAAATGGATATGAAATCTCCTAAATTTTTAATACTCTTGAATTTCAATAAATGCGTGGGTAATACACCTTACACTCAATAAAAAACTTCGAGTATTGAGTCTTGTCCTAGGCTCAGCTGGCGTAGCAACACATGGCGTCTCTATACTATGTTTTTTTTTGTTTTGTTTTTGTGGCCTGGATACTCTTATATCATATTTCACTTCTGCTGTACTGTTTTACAACTGGAACCTTTGTTCTTTTTTTTTATATCCATTCTGGTACTCTGTAAACAGTCTGTTATTCTGTGTACTTTCAACTACCTTCATCTAAATATCGCGTCGTTTCGTTGGTCCACTACGACATAAGTAAAGAGCACACAAACAGACATACACGCCTTCATATTTATTATTAGTATGGATTTTCAGACAATGGCATACTTGGTGCTTCGCGTGCGGTGAATGTGGTACCGTGCTAGCCGGAGAGTACATGGGCAGGGACGGCGTACCATACTGCGAGCGGGACTATCAGCGATTGTTTGGTGTTAGATGTGCTTACTGCCAGCGTTATATCAGCGGGAAAGTTCTGCAGGTAATTTGAATTATGATGAAGAATCAACAATGAAAATGACTACTTAGTCCCCTCTTCCCACGCTCTGCCCGTATCGTCACGCCCCCGATCTCAAACGACGACAGGACTTTGTCATTTTTGAAAACCTCAATATTGTAAGATAGTTCTCAAACAATCGTCGTCGATATCTCGTTGTCCTCAAATAATTATTATGTAAATGAAATGCACTATTTGAACAATATACAATTTGGGATTTTCATATTGCCTGTACTGTAAATAATCCTAGGTCTGGCTGCGCTCTTTTTTTTAGGACCAACAGTGTATGAGATATTGCTGATGTCTTTTATAAAACAATGTCTTTGTAAATGATTTTCTAAATAAGTATATTTCATACCAGGCAGGCGAAAACCACCACTTCCACCCGACTTGCGCTCGCTGCAGCAAGTGCGGCGATCCGTTCGGCGATGGCGAAGAAATGTTCCTACAGGGTGCCGCCATCTGGCATCCGCGTTGCGGGCCGGCACCCGGTACCGATCCGCTCGCCGCCGATCGAGCGTCGTCTGAATTGCAGGTGCCAATTTGACCTGCGACAAAAACAAATAAGGGGATTAGAGTTGACTAGACATACATTTCCAACTATGCCATGTAGCATCTAAGCTGTAAAAGCAGCTAAAAATTAGTATCAAGTCTTTTTAACAGCTACTGCGTACAGCTAATCATAATGACAAGGATATACTTTTGAGTCTCTTGAGCCTCTCCCTACCCAGATATAAAAACAAGCTGTATGACGGTTGTATAATTGCTGTGACATCTCAATGGCTGCATAATTTGGGCTCATGAATATCGAACTATGCGGCCTTTGTCATTACGATTGCTGTACAGTAGCTGTGTAAAAGAGTTAAAAAACCTCGCTATTTCTACACCTTGTGCTAGTTAGATGTGGCGTTACACAGCAATTATACTATACAACCAATATACAGCTCGTAACTGTTTATAATTTGTCTGTTGTTAAGAAGTGGACATGAACTGGTTAATGAAACATGACAAGCAATTATTACAGAATTTTTTTTTATAAATCTTTTGGTCAGTATATGAAATAGATAGTATATATTTTGTGATTCGCATTTCTTTTTGTACTGTTTGTTGTCTGCACATATTTGTTAGTGTAGTATCTTAGTTAAGCACTAATGTATTTTTAATATTCATTTGGAATGTTATAAATGTTGTGTTTGTTGTTTTAATAAATTAAGACAATGAAAATGGAATGCTCATTAAACCTCATTAAAAAAATTAATGATAGAATGCATCAGCCATTTTAATTGTTTTTGTAACACTTATTGAATATTTAGTTAGCGTCCTCACCTTTGCCTTTGTTATGGAATGTAAAATACACCACATTTTCAATTTCCCGAATAGTTGAAGTTTTTCATTCAACACGTTGAAACACCAACTTTATATTAGGAACTAATTTATCTGTGCGTATACCATATTTTTAGATTTTTGGTTAATTTTAAATAATAAAACTGGAGAAAACAGAATGTTCATAAATCGTAAAAGAAGTCACATTGGTTTGTCCGTTTATCTATCTGTCTGTTTTATGTAGAAAGCTGAAACTTTGCATGAGTCTAGGAATTTAAGGTAATATACTAGTTCCAAATGCAATTGAGGAATGGTATCAAAGCAAAACTAATATCCCTAAGAATTCTAAATACATAAGTAAATGATTGACTGTAACGGAATTTAACATTTTCCCACACCCTTAGGCTGAGAAAACTAGACAAAAATATTTTAAAAAATATGTATAATTCTTACATTTAATAATTTAGGTAGTGCATAAAGTTTCTTTAGGTAGTTCTTTTATAAAATCGAAGATTAAATCGAAAAGTCACAGTTGATTAGTAACAACCATACCGTAATGCCCTGTATAATTTTAGTTTTTAAAAAATAACATAATGCCAGTCGTTGGTTTCGGATGGTTAGAATTAGGTCCTTCCTTAAGATGTCGATTGGTGGACACACGTTTTTCTAGGGTGTGTCTTATCGACCCTTCCATTAGATCCGTATATTAGTAACGCCGCCCCCCGGCCCTGTGTGTTGCTTCTCAGTTCTCGCTGCGCTCGCGCACTCCAAGTGTCAACGGCTCCTACTACAGCCCCTACAATAGTTTGGTTAGGAAGGTCCGTAATATTTTTTTTTCTTATTTTATTTTATTTTAAGGTTTTTTCCACGGATCACCGAAAGACACGTGACGGGCGTCCCTGCTATCGAATACGCCTTGTTCGAACAACGTATCCTCCCGGTACATGACAATAGACAATTCTGGACGAATCCGGATAATTCTACTCAAAATCCGACAAATAGACAATCCCGAACGAAATCTGACAAATAGACAATGTCGAGACAAACTAAAAGAACAAAGCGTTTGTTGTTTTAGCTTGCCATATCTAAGTAGGTAGCATTGACGCCCGTTCGCGAGTCCTCCGTTGATTTGTGAAACATAAGACACCGTGTACACTTCTTTATACAAGTGTTTTTCTATATCCACAACGTTTTATCCACCTTTCATTAATATTCATGAATTTTTACAATGATACATATGTATTTTATACACATTAAACAAAATAACAGTTCATTAATATTAATTAACAATGATAAATATGATTTTGCGAACATAGTACTAAGCACATTTTTATATAAAGTTACATTGTGTCTTATGCTTTACTGTGTTACGATTTTTTACAAAGTATCAGTGCATACATGAAACATGTACAGTTCCAATCAAACTTTATGGTGGATGTGAACACAGGCACAAGTCGCTTCGCAGTAACCAGTTTTAGGTGTAGCGGGACGCAGTGGAGCGAGGGGTATATGACTGTACCTGCGCAAGCACGCTTATACCGTTGTATTCCGATCCGCCATAAAGTATGAGGCGAACTATACTTAAGTCACAATATACCAATTAAGTACATTAAAATTTGTTTAATGACATTATGAATCAGTCACCGTAGCACAACGATATATTAATAAATAATTATTTATTTAAAAAAAATGAATGCAATGATATATTTTTATTTTAGTTGACACATTTACTTTTTTTTTTATTATATTTTGCAAACCTTTTTCCTTTCCACCCGTCTTAGTTCCATAATTAATAAGTACTTACGCTATGTATACAAGCATGCCAAGTGAATGTGTTAACTGTTGTATATTAAATGTTTAACTGTAGTTTTTGCCAGCACTGCATTCGTATATTGTTTATAAATGTATAGGCTTTTTTTTTAATAATATTGTTGTAAACAACTAAAAATTTTAATTTAATAATGTTTATTATTTTTAAATTCTTCAATGTTATTTAGAGTTTAACGAGATAATTTTAATAGTGATTTTATTATGCAATTTAATAAAGTTTATTATTTTTAAATTTTTCAATGTTATTTAGAGTTTAACGAGGTAATTTTAATGGTGATTTTATTATACAATTTAAAATTATTATTATTTTAAGTGTTAGGAAGGAAGCAGATTAAAAAATTTTCTTTCAGAGTTTAAATTAAAATATACATTGGTATGTAGCTAAAAATCTATAGACACCTCAAAATTACGTTAGATTTATTAACGATTTTTTAAAATAGTTTTTCGTAACTTATTGCTGCGTGAGATGGTTACTTATAAAAAACCATAAAAGATAAGAAAACGTGCTGTATGAATGTACTGTCAGAGAACGGAACAGCCTCTAACAGAATTATTCTAAGTACTGAGGTACTCTAAGTATTATCATTCTTTGAAGTTACCCCAGTGCAAAATATATTGCTATGGTAAAAGGCAGAGCTTCTACCTCTCTTTAGATTGTAGCTATTGTATTGTAGTTATAAGTTATAAAATATTATTTTAATAAAATACATTTATAAGGTGTGATCATATTGCAGAATTTTGTAGGAAATACATTTCTTTAGCTGGCATACATTTTCGAGTCTGTGCATATGCATAAAATGCGGTTCGATTTATGTACAGAAACATAAATTTACAATTCTCAGTACAAAGTAGGTTGGCCCCTTAAACACATTAAAAAAGTATGAAAAATAACATGCCATGTACTATCATTGCAATAAAAAAATATATAATTTTCAACGGCCAATTTAAGTAGTACGGACTATGGTCAGAATTAGGACTATATACCTCAAAAGGAAAAAAAAAACAGAATCCTTTATGATCGCTCTAGTTAAGTTACTGCCTTTTATCTAAGTATATATTCATTGAAATCAGAAAGAAGAAGTTACCAAGTCGATAGCTGCAAAAACGTGGAAAGAAGTACGTCATCATCATCTTTTCTCTTTCGTTCTTGAGTTGTTGCTTGGAGTAAAAGAGAGAAATGGTAATGACGTAATCTGTCACTTATTTCCGTTTTCGATCGTTCCTAAATGCGAGACGTGACATGTTAATGATTATATTTATCTAAATATGATACGATAGAGTAACTTTCAATCGTAAATAATGATCCTGTCTGCAGCACGGTTACCGCGCCATATCACCGGGCCTCGTGCTACGGGAGTACAGAGACAGCGAGCCTAGTTCGCCGCACTGCATCACGACATTCTCGTATCTAACGAGCGAGCCAGCGTACTTGCGTCGTCCTCTACAGCCGTACGATCGACCTCCGACATCTCCGCACTTCCACCGGCCGCCGTGTTAGTTGTTTTTGATGAAATACCAACTCTGGATGCTGGCTGTTGAAGCCAGACCTAAAACCCATCCAAAAAGACACCGATAATATTAACATAATTTAATCGTACATTTCTTTGCGATAAACCTTTTAAAATAAGAAGTTTTATTTGTAACATTTCTACTAAAAATTATTAGAGGAAATTGGCATACTGTACGAGTCTTCTTGTACATGCATTTTATGGTGGGCGACAATAGACGTTACGCAACTTATGGTTTTAGTGAGCTATTGTGGGTTCGATTCTCGCCCTAGGCACATGACCACCACAGCTGTTAGGTAATAAGTTGTGTAGCGGTCTACCATGGGATTATGATTGTGTCAAACATGAAGTAGAAACTAAACGAAAACTCGTCTTAATACATGATGCAAATTTCAGTTAATATTTTTTACAATAGTAATAATTTTACAAATGGAATGATCTTTCTTAAAACATTTTGACAGATGTATGCGAACATTATGTTATACAATCAAAATGTCGTGTTCAGAATTTTGTAAGGGTCAAAATTATAGGATGAGTTTATATATGACTCTTTAAGAAACAAATGTCCGCTGTCAATGCTACCAGACATGAGCCAGATAAATTGTTGATTGCTTTAATTTTTTTATGGTTACTTAAAGCTGTAGAAGTTTGCTGTATAATAATAATAATACCTGGGACATCCCACACAGCGCCATCTGGTCCGAAAGTAAGCAAGTATTACGCTTGTATTATGGAGTACTAGACAACTGATATACATTATTAAATATTTTTTATAATATATGCATACAATAATAATAATCTCTTTATTTCAGATTTTATATCCATACAAGCGAGCACAATTAAATAAAAATAATATTTTACACCCAGACACGGAACAAATAGACATGTTCATGTATACAAATATTTGTCCCGGTCGGAAATCCAACCCGCGATCCTTGGCTCCTCGGTTAGGGTCTCTAATCACTTGGTCAATTGGACAATATAAAAATTTACTCGTAATTCTACAGCTGCATACTGGTTTTCTGGGTCATTAGGAACACTTTAGTCCTAACAAGGACTTTACTATGCTAGAGAAATACCATGATAACGCGACAATTGTTAATTTGTTATACTGTCAATAATTTCGTGTAGCTTTTAGTAGTTAGTTAGCTCATTCTTCTTCTTCAGGTGTTTCTCCTTGACAGGAAATTAACTATCATCAATTTGATTTTCGCTTTGGATACTGCGACACGAAAAAGCGATTTGGTGCGTTGACCAAACCATTCTCTCAGGTTTTTCAACAAGGATGTCTTCCTTCTGCCAGGGCGCCTTTTGCCTTGAATCTTGCCTTGCATCACCAACTGGAGTATGCGATCTTAGTGGTTACTCATGATATGGCCGAAATTAGCTACTAAGGATTGTTCATTAGACTACAATATCCCATATACTAATTACATGAAAGGGTATGTGCAAATTTCTTTAATGATAAATTTTTTAAATAGTATCTGCTTGAACTATTATTATAGGGATAGTCAGTTACTTAGGGACTAGATGGCGCTGTGTGGGATGTCCCAGGTTTTATTATATTGCAATGTGTGCTGTTTGCATAAATGCCACATTTTTTCACTCTTTGACTGTAATGTATGTGCATAGCGGCGGCCAGCACTCGCGCTAGCTCGCGGCCTGGAAGCAAGGCGTCATCTCGGCCCGGCATGCGCGTACTTGTGGATTCGATACGCAGCGAGACACCACGCCCCAAATCACCGCATATGAACAACGAGGTTAGAACAAATACCAAAGCATTAACATAAGAATAACTATGTAGAGGCTACCCTAAAGTTATAATCTGAACGCCCAGTCGCATCCGTTTTGTCAGTGTTGCCTGTGGTAATTATTTCTCATGTGTACTATCCCAAGTATTATAATTTTTTTAACAAACAAACAAATTATTATTACTCTTATGGCATACGAGCTTTTACATTTTTCGAAATCATCAAGTCCATTATTTTGTCATTACTCGTTTTATTCTGAATTCTGAAATGAAGGTAAATTTTGTTTATGTTTTCTAAAATAAAAAAATCTTATTCAAACTTAATTATAAATTCGAACAAATAATATCTATACCCGAAACTTCGATTGGCGTAAGAGACAAATCGCAACTTCAGAAGTCGTGCAAAAACTGTTGATTTTCTATTATTCTGGTCGTGAATTTTTCTTATATTTGAAACATTACAATGTCAATCGAAACCTAATCTTAAGTTGGGAGTTTTTTTTTATGTAAAAATGTCATAATTATTGACAATTGCCTATTTACTGAAATAATGATCATTACGACGTTTATGTCCTTTACACTCTGCTTATATTTTCCCAAAATATACAAGTATGTTTATATAGGTTTTTTTGTACTTATTTTATGTATAAAAATCATACTTGAAGAAAAGAGGCCATCATATTATACGACCACGCTCTTCGAACGAGTGCATCATATACCAGCCTCTCAATTAAGTTACATCCATTTTTAAAATAATTAGGTACATGCGTCGAAAATCTTGGATGTTAAGTCCTATATTTTTGAAGATGCAGTGGTGTAAAAATCATGTTCAAGGAAGTATTCCTCGCGCCAATTGAAATTCCCGGTATCAATATATTCACCTTATATGACTAACCTTTGGAAACAGAAGGGGGAGGGTGCATGATAGTATCGACGCACGGTCGATATCGCAAGTTCTGTGCGTTTAAATACTTTCATAAGATAGTTAGCGTTGAAATAAGCCATAGAATAATAACTAATATAATTCAATATACTTTTTCAGGAACCAATAGAGATGTCACACTATCCCGCGGCGTACAAGCCCCCGCCGGGCGTCAAACCGAAGATAGAGCGCGACGATTTCCCCGCACCGCCTTACCCGTACACAGACCCTGGTAAATATTTTTTTTACTAGTCTATTACCACAATCCATTTTAACGCCAACTGGTAATGCTAATTAAGAGCGTAGGATCGATTAGTTAATGTTTTTAATTCGAGTATGTTTGCTATGATATTCTTCACGTCGTCGCAACGAAGCAACGTAATTTTTTGCACAAAGGCACAATTGACAGCAAGTAATATTGAAAATTAGAAATGAATGACAAGCAAAGCTTCGAGTTGCGAGATGGAATTAGTAATACTGCAGTTACGCGTTCAGGTTGGACAATTCAGTTGCCCAATCGCGGCGCCGTATCTCGAGCAGTTCAACGCGAGATTGTATCAGCCCGCTGCCGCGTAGACACGGCGTTGACATATTTCTCTCGCTTTCGGCTGCGGAATATATAGATGTTCAGGCACGTAGGGAAGGCAGTCTGCAGCACACCAATGGATCTAGACTGGGCCCATATACTACGGCCCAACGACCATGTATAGCTTGCGCAGTTGTAAAATAAAATCTAATACATTTTCAGGGTTAGTATAGGTACTGAGTCGTAAATAAAAGGAAAATATAACTTTTTCTGTCACTCTCTTAGGTGGGTACTAAAATATATTTATACAGGATGGAAATAAATGATGGCGATAGATTCGGAGAATTGCTTGTTTGTTGTACGGAACCACCGAACTCCGAATGTAGCAGACTAGAAGGCGCATTTTGTCAGAACCATTTACTTTAAAAAAGTTTCATTGGTATCCATCTTTCATTCCATAGAATATAACTACTTTTGAAGGGTAATACACAAAGACCTAGACACAACACATCCTAGGTAACCACTCGCGTAGGCCATACGCCTTCCGGCCGACTCCCTTTCTTATCCTATGACTGAAATCTTCTTAGTTCTCAAATTGAACGGCCAGCATTACTCCTCTATTGACCTAATTCAAAGCTCGGTGCATGGATCCCTAATAGCATGACCCCGACTCGCTCTTGACGGGTTTTTAATTAATGTCCAGAACGCCGTAGAAGGTGGTCTGATACGTACAAAGGTGTCCCCGACAGCGATGAGGAAGAAACAGACGGACGGCCCAATGGAAAAGTCAATGGAACCTCAGGTATATTTCATTTTCAAAAAACGTTTTTTTTTATCCATGTAGGTACTAAATGAAATACCATTTAGCTTGTATAACTTAAACTGTAGTCATTAACGGCACTTCGAGATATTTTTGTTCTGTTGGATTTGTATATTTTATCTAAAGCACATCTTTAAGTACTACAATTTAGTACGTTCAGTTCGCCATGACACCTAAATATGATGACCGATTAACTACAATCATTAGACTTGTGCTTTGCTAAAAGTGATGTCACAACATTCAAAATGATTTCATTCACATAAACTTCATATCACGCACACACATGCAAACTAGTTTTAGTCTCACATTTTTCGAAGTTTTGGTGGTATTTGTACATGAGTACTATGGTATGTGTAAGATCGAATAGTTTATCCTTTTTTTGACTTTATTTGTGTTTATGCTGTAAATTGTACCGTTTAGTTGCACAATAATAATAAATACTATTTCAGACTCAATTGACCCTAAACTCCGACGGGAGGAACAGGAATTATCTAAGATCGATTCAGGCATAGCACAAGTTTTTCTAAAAGAAGTTAAGGAACGGGAGAAGATGCAGCAGTGGAAGAAACATCATCTAGACCCTAGGAATGCTAGCAGGTATATTTATAAGTTTACCACAATGTGCTTCATTCAAATCCAAACAAGTTTCATAATTTATAGAAAAACTCAATATGCTATACTTCAACAACTGAAAGCTGCAACTTTTATATTGGTAGGTACGATATGTGCTGGATCTAAGCGGACTGTTTTCTCGTCCGAATGTGACAAATTGAATTTTTTCAACGCATGTGGGAGAAAATGCTTATCTTTATTTGTAATTGTCTATTTTTTATAGTTCAAAGTGAAAAATAGGAAATTCATTGAACACAAAAAAATTTCGTTTATTAAAAAAAATCAATAACTTTATATTGATGTGGGATTATTTATTTATTAATATTTTTACTGTGTTATTTATGAATTTAATTTCACTTGTAAAAGGTTTAAAGAATTGCTCCATATAATTTCTTTTCCCGTAAATATTGAAACAATACAAAGTTACGAGATTTAAAAAGTTATAATAATAATTATAACAATACCTGGGTAATTCCATACATCCCACGGGACTTCGCCAATTGAGAATCTGCATTACGGAACCCGTTATTTTTTAGTAATAAGCGATTATCCAGAATCGTTGAAATTTTAATTTTTCAATGTTGGCGCATTCGTTTCTGGAAAAAAGAAACGCCTTCTATAGTAAATTGGTAATTTCTATTTACAAACGTTTTACCAGTATGGGTCGATAATAATCCCTAATCCCTGCAATGATGCAAAAGCCGCTATCATGGAGTTGTCGAACTATATGTTTTCAAATTGAAATTTTAAATTTTTTTTTCTCTGTTATTTAGGACTCCAAGTGCCAACATAGAACCACCGTACAGGCTCCGATACTCCTCTCCGGTTGGTGCTTCTCCTTCTAGAAATCTGGACCATCCAAGACCTGCCGATAGCGCCATGTCGCACCCCTATTACACTCACTCCTCACACACTCATATACCTAGCTACAATGGTGAGTAATTCTGTCTCATTCTAAAGAAAGACGCTCAACATCTCTGCGGCCACATCTTGCTTACAGTCAGCGGTACACCATTAGGCAGCATTAGAGCGGTTCAAATCTAGTGGAAAGTACAGGTCGCGCGGCGAGTTTAGATCGCTCGGTTAAACTGGAGGTGGTAGTTTTGCGCATGTGACCAATGAATGGAGCGTAATGAGCGACTGATTGACCAATAGCGTGTCTGCGCGTTTGTCTGCGCTGGCGCCCAGCCAATCCCCTCTCCGTTCCTCACCCTTCGATACCTGAAAAGGACTTCTGCGCATACTCCTATTTTGTTTGAGCGATCTAAACTCACCGCGCGACCTGTAAGCTACATCCTGTCTGCTACAATAGTTTGTTAGTGCGTCGACTGTCATCGAACAGTAGCGAACGCTATACTGACGTTCGAGAGTCAGTGGTCTCAACTCCCTCTATCCACTGTGATGGCGGGCAAGTTGTTCTGTAATGGCAGCGCGTCGTACGTGTATAGCCGGGCCGACTTTCGGCGGTGCTAATCGTTTTACGGCCAACAATCAACAAGTATAGGCACGCCACTGTACCGAGCGTTATGCAACGTGGCATGCTTTATTTGTCTACATTTAATTTGCTTTTGCCATTCGCGCCGCGTCAAGTATCCGCTGTTAACGGCAAGATATGCGTATTGTACGCCGCGTAATGACCGACTGTCTGCCAAATATTCAAAGTCTAAACATATTCTAAGATATATATGTATAGGTGTAACGCTGGCTGATTGTACTCCGCTGACTATGAGCAAGATATGTCCGTAACCTTAAGGGGGAACTAGTGTAGTGTACACCCTTAAATAGATAATTTGAGATGCCTATTTTACAAGTTTGCATTTTTGCAATTAATCAAATTGGATCTTTTGTTGGATCACAATGTGTACTAAACTGGGTCTTCGAATAGTAACTAACAAAGATACAAGCAAGTGTGGGTCGGTCATTTCCAATAACTCATCTATTGTTTGTTAGAAATAGAAAATGGTTAAAAATATTTCTATATGTGTATATTTTTTTTTACATTTGATATTATTTTCTATTGCTATTGAACAATGGATAAGTTATTGGGATTCAGCAAGTCAGCGAGCGTTCAAAAGCGCTATAATTAATCAATCCAGTGCTTTTAACATAATATCAAATTGGATAACTAGTCTGTCATATATGAAATTAACTAATACTAACCGAAAAATTCATATGCACTGTTTATCTATAATTTTTGGGGACCTTACTAAAGAAAAACAATATCGAATCTTTATTGTAAGAATCAAAGTATTCAATATTGTGGTTAAATAAGAAAAATTTGCAATGCAAGACAGAGCTTAGATATGTGAGTGCGTTTTTTTCTTCCAGTGTATACTTATTGCATCAATGAAGGTGAGTTTTGTCAAAGAAATGTTTCACACAATACTTTTCTTCAAAACACCCTGAACTATTTTAAAATAGGATATTTTACTAATATTGAAATTATTATATTTATCAAGAAAATAAAAAAGTAAACTTTAGACGATAACTTTACAAATGAAACTTTTTTCATTTAAACTCTATGAAATTTATAAGCTATTAAAAATTTAATTCTTAAAAAAAAAGTATTGTATGAACAAGCCAGTAGTCAGTAAAATGTGTTAGTTGTATGTATATTAATAAGTGCATAAATTACTTTGCATATTTTTGAAAGTATACGTAATTAAACATATCTAAGCTTCGTCTTTCATTGCTAAATCATGTTAAGTTTTTAAACTTGTTGCGAAATTCTCCTTAATTTTGTTAATAACAATAAAATAATTTAACTCATCCAATAGTTGTGCTGTATTTTGTATAATTTGGTTTCGGTGGAATCACACATAATTTATGAAAAGAACCCTAATTGAAGAAGAAGTGAAGAAGAAACTTAATTGTTAAGCCTTCATTTAATAAAAAAATCGAATTGAAATCATGTAATAACTTTTACCATCGAGTTGTTCATTTGATGAAATTATGCATCAACATGGGACATGATATGCGATATGACTTGCATCATAGCAAGTGGCATGACATGCGACGTTGTTTCTTCTTAGAATCTGACATGAAATGTGACATGATTTGATCCATAGCAAATGGAATGACATATTAATAATAATAATAATAATAAATAAAAAATGATTCATTTGTGATTGTTTGTGATATGCGACATAGTTCGTTTCTACTGAGTGACACGAATGCGACATGA
Organism: Luffia ferchaultella; assembly: GCA_949709985.1. Taxonomy (NCBI): domain Eukaryota; kingdom Metazoa; phylum Arthropoda; class Insecta; order Lepidoptera; family Psychidae; genus Luffia; species Luffia ferchaultella. Next base: position 12,719,486 of record OX453263.1, read on the forward strand.
CTCGTTTTTAGGAAGTGATATGACATGCATTGTAGTAAGTGATGTGACATGAGACATCAAATATATGACAGTAAGTTCAGTCATGCGCCAGCCATTGGTTATTTAGATAGAAAAAATAGTACATACAACTCTACACCAGGGGACAACACGGTGACTTTTGCAAAAAAGTTTACCAAATATTCAATATATTTTTTACTCTGTTATGTGTGATTCCATTTGGATAACGTAATGGGTCTAACGTGGAACATCGCCAGGGTTCGGCTGCGTTTCAAAATTCAACGAATTCGAGGTGAGGTGGCCGCCGCTTCCGCTTTGGAATGAATTATATTGGCTTCTTTAGTACGCGATGCGATGCTACCGCCATATAGGGTTTATGTTGAATATTAAGATTTTTTGAAAACAAATCATCTTACATACCGACATATTAATTTAATATTGAGATAGATGTGCTTGCTACGCTGCGTGAATGACTCCCACGAACTGTGAGGAATCCTCACACTTGAGAATACTGCTATTTCGTACGCACACATTTTGCATCAAACACGATGTTTGTTTTGGCGAGATATTTTATTTGAGGGTACCATGTCTATCTAAAATAATATATTAATGTGTCGATGGTCGAAACTCCATTTGCAAGATAATTATTTCAGTAAAAATATATTTTCATAATGACAAGTTTAACTGCTTAATGTTTTGAAATATTTGGTAACATAATGGAATATAGCCATTCAAAATGTTCTATAAAAAATATGGCGCTAGTATCGTTTGACATTTTACCGGCCTTTGCCGGTTCCATTGTTGTACATATTGAATTCTTTTAGCCGGTGCTTATTGTGTTTTGACTGTGTAATTTTTTTCTTTTCTACATACTAACATTATTCCTTATTAGCCTATTAGTACTTTTAATAAAATTTTCAATGTAGAATAATTTAGAAAGCTAAAAAGTATATTCCAATCAATATATTAGATATTTCAACAGATCATTACAGATTTTTCTCCATCTTAAATTAACACATTAATGTCATGACATAACGGTCACCGATGATCGACACTTGGATACTCCATTGAGCATTGACAGAAAATTTTGACATTACATTTGAATATTTTTTTATGAAAACATAGACCATCTAGGGTAGTTCAGTATTTTTTTTCTTAAATTTTATGTATGGATTTTTAAGGAATAATCGATTTTTGAGAATTGATAGCCGATGACGTCGATACTACTAATTTACGGCTACGATGTTCTACGTATTGAACTTGTTTATTTGGCCGTCAATGGCCGTTAATGTTTCACGTTTTCTTTTTATATCTCTGTTATCACGCCTCCAATAAATTTCATATTTTTTTTGTTGAATAAGGATATCTATTCCTATAAATACAAAAATTTTTGGCCTATGTTCCAAAATTTCGAACAATGCCCAATGCGTTTTAAAGTTCACTGGTGACCGTGTTTTGTATTCTCACTACAATAAGAACATTTTCTAAAAAAAAAAGCCTGGACATTGTATTAATAGGTTTATTTTTTTTTAGTTTTACACTTGAAATCACAAAATGTACTAATACTCGCACTAACAGTACATTGGGAATTTTTGTTAGTTTTGTTAGCTTTCATATGTAAAAATATGTTATTTATTATTTTAATTTACAATAAAAATTTATTTGTGTATTTTATTATTTTTTTAATACATTACAGGTTTTGGGTATATAAAGTAGTATACATTTGTAAGAATTAATTAGACGCAAATTGTAATGAAGTTATTTTTTTAATAGCATTTATAATGATACTGTATAAAAAAAAAAATTTGAAATTAGTTTTGTATTTGAAATACATTACATAATATTACGATTTGAGTCTTGATATTTTTTATTTTATGTAATTAACATTATAATGTAACAAATTTTATAAATTCAATTGCCTAAATTAAAAAAAAACAAACAACTAAATTTAAAATATATAATTATATTAATTATGGTAATAATTTTAATATAAAATATATATTTATTTGATGATAATGGGCTTGGACCAAAATGTTTTACACATAGTTTTCATATTTTTTCTGAAAATGTAGACCAGACCAACTGTTATGTTCTTATTTATCTTTCCCAAAAATTGATTTTTGAAATATCACGGTGACATCAACTGTATTTGGGACCGCACACTAGATCGCGTATTGAAGAATATCGCGAAATATCGCAATTTATTGAGAAATATCGCAAAATATTGACGTCTGGAATTAAAAAGTTTTGATATTTGAGATCCGAACATCAGTGAATTTCATGATGTTTTCTCAATCCGCGATCCAATGTGCGGTCCCACTATAGATGTTACTATTTGCATTATCTTAGACTAAATAAAGTAATTATATTTTTATTGATTCACAAGGATTATAATTTAATTTGACGTAGTGACCTTAGCTCAATATTTTTTATTTACTTTGGCTTTTTACTGTGGAAAGCAGCGCCATAAGCTCGACCGCCCAGATTATGTCACAGGCACAATTTAAACGTCAGATGGATTTTTATAAATATGTGCGGAACTCGTAAATAGAAAAAAAAAAGATATTTTGAGAAGTTATTCTAGAACCTTTAATTTCATTTTAATTAGGTACCATCAGCGCTACTTTTAAATTTTGGTCTAAGTCCATACATACTATCAACAGATAGACAAATCTATCTATAATTAGATATCATTAAAAAAAATCTCTTTTCCAAATCTATATTAATTTACAAATAGTGAGTTGCATAAACGCTATTCAAGTTAGCGACAAATTAATGTAATTAACTAATCAGATGTTTTGCGTTGCAATTTTAAGGAATATAGTCATATGATTCCTCAGTAGCCTTACTTAAGATGTCACCGATTTTAAAAAGTAGTCTTCATGCGACTTGCCATTAAACCTATATCAATATTATATTATATGTATACATGTCATGTCGAATGTTGGTAGTGGTATATGTTTGTGTGCGTGCCCGTTGGCGTTCAAGAGTGCAATGTGCGAGTAAAATTATTATGTAGTAGTGCACGCGGCACCCCGACCCGGTTACGGCCTACGATCGAGCACGCTGCCTGCGCGCGTCGGCGTCAACCACAATGGATATCACGTAAGTTTTACCGTCTCTTTTCATGTCAAGAGAGGTGGGTACACCTGTGTCAACTATTTTACGGTCTCCTTGAGCACAGCCGCGCTGACACGTACGGTTAGCAAATTTCTTCGTCTTATAATGACGAGCCAGGCGATACACCCGATGCGTGGTATCCATACATAAGTCCACGTGGATTAAAAACCAATTATGTGCGAGCGAACATAATAGGTGAATGATCTTTTGTTTGCGCATTCTATTAGTTATATTTTAAATTTTAGCATTTACTTGCTTTTCTAAGAAATACAAAATTGCAGATCGTAAGATCGAATGCAGAATTCAATCTTACTAAAAATTGTTTGATAGGATTTTTATTTAAATTTTACTGCACAAATCGAATTTTTAGTATTGATACCAATTAAATTAGATAAAATCGCTCTTTCATTACATCCACTTTTGCTTGTAAAAAATTGAACGGCCGTTAGCCACGGTTTTAAATTAGGTCGACTTTTAAGTCGGATCCTATACAGCGCTACTTCACCTCTCTTGACATCTTGATACTTCGTATGTGTTTTACGCACTTACTTTTTTATGTTTAACTTTGATATAATCTTTATCGACTGTTAACAATTTTCTTAGAGTACAATCACCGGAGTTTTGTTACACCGGAGATATGCCCTTGTTTGTACAGTAGGTGAATATTGTAATCAAAGTTATACAGCCGTCTCACTCACTCAAGTCAGCTGCCGATCGCTCCATCTCTTATAACAAGGTAAGAGCAGTAATTAAGTTATGTAAGTTCAAAATAAAAACCACTGTTGCTATTTCAGTTTAGTAGTAACATTATACGCAATAGTTACGAATGTTGAAATCGTAGCTATTTCCAACTTTTATTTTCGGGGTTATAGGTTACTAGTAGTTAAGATCTCAAGGCTCGTTATCCATAGCCGATTTTGTACCGACACCAGTGTTAGCGTTCTATATTCCCCGTTCAGTGGTTTCGTCGCTGAGACAGCCGCCGCGACCAGGTTACGGGCTGGCTGCCAGGTCGCACACCTTCTCGTCCAGTACCGGAGTAAGTGGTGATTAAATAGTATAAGTTTGGCTTTTCTTTCGGGTTCGGTAGCTACTATCTTAAGAATATATCTACGTATCCATGGCGTTGCAAGCGGTTTAGCAAGTGACAGCATTACACTTCTTGCACGTCTAAAACGAGACATAGAGTCTAGACACGTGAGTTATCCATCCGTACAGAGTCCAAGCTCTCTAACAACGTACATATACCTGTTTTCATAGGGTTGACATATTCTGTTACACGTTAAAAAAATGAGGTAAAAAAATGAAATAAGGTAAATACATAGTAAAATGTATATTTGAAAAAAGTAATAATGATTAGTGTAATTCATCATAAAATGAAATAAGTTATAAATGAGTAACCTTAAACAAATTTTTGTTGTTTTTTTTATATTTTACCTATTACTTTAATCGATATTATCTTATTTTAAACACTGAAGTGCTAAAATCCATAATTCATCAACAAAATCAAAAAATCTTTATGAATCGCGTTGAATGCCCGCAACCCTGTCGGTTATACGCCAACTGAACTGGCGCAAACCAGTTCTTATCCCGGCTGACCGTACGTGAACCCGTTGGTGAGTGACCACGCGCACATCGCCGCGCTATGTGTGAGTATACTACAACGGGCCGTATCTATGTAGCTTGGCTTCTGTACGGATATTTATTCATGTGGTGTAGATGCGTTTCGTGCGTGCCTATATTGATTCAACCACTACCTTCATAAACTGTTTGAGATAATTGAGAAATTATTTTTACCTACTTATTAGAGTAAAACATTTTACGAAACACCCTGTCGCGTTTTCGAGAACCAAATAAAATTGTGTGCAAAACTAGGTTTTTCCGCTTTTTTTTTAAACAAGTATTTTTATTCGAATTGTGTATTTGAATTTGAGAATTACAAGAATGTATAAGAGTCCAAATTTCATGTGTCCAAATATAATTTGTCTACTTAGACATTCTGAAACCTCTTAGTTCTCATAAAAAGACCTTTCTAAAAGTTTACTTTAATTTCAGATCCGATTATGTCCTCTACCTTATAATATCAAATTACGCTCCATCCATATGAAGCATTTTTTTTTTGTTTTTGGTTAATATTTAATGTAATGGAAAACAAAAAAGTTAAAATCGCTTTTAATAATATGCGATAGCTCCAAAAAATTGTTTGATGTATTTTGAAATGTAACGGTTCAATACCTCGGTAATCACATAATTGGGAGTCGTCCATTAATCACGCGATATTTTTTAGCATTTTTTAACGCCCCCTCTCCCCTGGTGATACCTGATAAGGATTAAAACACCCCCCCCCCCCCCACCACCACCAATCCAATATCACGTGTATTTTTTAACCTATACACTACTCATTAACCATAGTTGGTCAGATTGAAATTCACGAGCCATTTAATTGATCGTTGTCTGTAACGGCGATTCGAGCACACACGCCGCTTTTCGTTCGTTTAGAAATCACGCGTTCAACGACAAAATAAATACACGTGATATCTCACTACACCCCCCTCCCTCTTTGAGATATTTCGTGATTTTTGTCAAACCCCTCACCCCCTTTCGATCCACAAGTGATTAATGGACGACCCTTTAGGCATCTGTGTGGAAAGTGCTGTCGTTTCTCATTTCTATTTATTATTTTCCTTTACTACGAGTTTCCCTTCTGCTATATGGTTAGTTGTATTACAGACATTACGTTCAACGGTTCGTTGTCTGATGAGTGTTAGTCCAGTAAATACATTTTATGTAAATATGTTTGTTTATTGTATGACATCCGTTTGCTTTCTACAAAAAAGGTAAGATATTAAGTACCAATCTGTTTCATCATCAGCCCATTTTTACCCCACTCCAGGGGCTTAGGCCTCCCACAGGGTGAGGAGGGGGGCTTGGAGCTTAAGTCCACCACGCTGCTCCACTGCGGGTTGGGACCTATCTGTTTAAGGAAATGATAAATTATGATTTGCATGTTCTGGCAATGTGTAAAATGTAGGCATTCTGTTGAATGGCGATAGATGAAGCGGTAGATCTACCATTACTAATAATATATGCCATTATGTACTCAAAATTAAAAATTTTCTATTGAAATGTGGAAGGCATACATTCTCTTATTGAAGGTAGAGACTTTCTGCTACCTCTTAACAAGAATCACATTATCAGTTAATTTAGGACAAAGTGGTTACAACAAAGGATTAAGCACAAAACAAATTAAATACATTATATTGTACTGGGGCCGAATAACACCTCAAATCCAAGTACCTTTATTACTTAAATATTCATTAACAGAGTAATATGCTTTCACAACAGATATGAATTCGTTCAGTGAATGATGGTACATTATGTAGAATCTTGTCCGATTCCAAAACATTTACCTAGAAATCGTATGGAATAGATTTTTCTTTTTGGAAAATGAGATTTATTGATAATATTCAATATCACGATATTTTTTCTTACCTGAAATTGAGCTCAAACTGGCGTAAGCTTTATAATAAATATTGGTACTTTAAATCATTTATTACGTGTTTAATTCCTATTTAAGGGAGAAGGGGGTAGTGAAAAGCAGGGTACGTCGTTTGCAAAATTATTTTCGTCGCGAGTGATTGAATGCATCGCCATGCACAGGATTTAATATTTCAACCTCGCCTAAAAGACACAATTTTGTTCCCTAAAAAATCTGGTTTTTCGATATCTATTTTACAGTATGCCGACTGTATTTTAGACATTCTATTGAATATATAAAAACTTAAAAGAATGTCCGCATTATACATTGATCGGTTAGTCGAGTGATCGGAAGCGCCGACTCAAACGTCGCGGGTTCGATACCCGTCCGGGACAAATATTTGTGTGCATGAACATGTCTATTTGTTACGTGTCTGAGTGTAAAATATCTATATTAGTACCTACAATACAGGTTCCTGCTTAGTTTGGGACTATTTGACCTTGTGTGATATATTATTATTGTAGACATTGCTGTTAACTTATATACAGGATGAGATTTCAGTCACCAGCCAAAATTTTTCTAGAAGGTATCACCAATAGACCTCATTACGTAAATAAAAATATAGGTCAAATATTCATAATCAATAATTATATCCTAAATATTTTTTAACAAAATTTGGCTACCTTCTACTTACATACGAAAGGGCGGGGCATGGGGCATGTAGGCGGGGCGCGTGCACATGCATTGGCGCCCTCGTGAATGATGACTAGTAATATTGGTAGTTTTGGAAAAGGTTTACGTAGTCTTAACTGAATATTTTCCTACTGAACGATACTAAAAAGGAACAAGACGGCGAACGGCTTTTTATCAAAGGTCATTACATTAAAATTTGGCTAGTCATTAAAACCTCAACCTGTATATTTCTTAATTCAAGTTATTCAAAATATATTTTAAAACGTATTTTTTTCTCTTGTAGTATTTTTTAATCATGTTTGTATGAAAATGTTATAAAGTACCTACATAAAATAATAATGAATTGTTAATGGTTTCAGGCCGATTTCTCATTCAGCGGCATGGGCGATAAGACTCATAGCACGGACTTCAGTAGTGGAAAGTCAGATAGTAAGTTTTTCAGTTAAAATGTAATAACGTACTAAGGGAGATATTGTAAATACGTAAAAGGAATGCATTTTCATTATAAATATTTTCAATTATTTAATGTTTTACCATAGAACCAATCGTTGATGACGATAGGTTGCTGTACGCACCGAGCTAAGAAATATTAATAGAGAACCCATTTAGTACGTATTTTAAATATCTTGCCAAGGCCCAAGACCCAAACTCCCGTTAAATTTACAACTACTTACAATATTAAAATTTAAATGAGAACCGTCTATTCTGATCATATTCCTGGATATATAGAACTACTTCAAGAGATCAGTTTTACGTGAACGTTATTGATCTTAGAATGTTATCGATTTTATGCATATTTGACGCACTTTTAGGCGTCAAAATCTTAATAAAAACTTGCAGTAATCATTAATCTTTTTGTACTATAACACATAATTTAAATAAAAAAATTCAAAATAATTTTAATTCAAATTAATTCTGAACATTCTTTTCCAACATTGGAGGAGTAGAAAGCGGTTTAGTTGTTTCATATCATAGGACATCGCCCGTCTTAGTGTACGGACTCAGTGCCCGCTCAAACCGAGCGTCCGGCGGTGCGGAGCGTGCGGCGTTCATGACAAACGCATATTTGTAAATGAACGTGGTCTAAGTGGCCGGTCGGCGGAGCGGTGGGGACAGCGTGCATGTTTGCGTTCTGCGGAGCGTCGGCGTGCGCGTTCAAACCAGTTTGAGTTTTGCAGCGGCGTGTGCAGCGTTTCATAATGTCGTTCGAAGTTGTAGTTTCAGAAATTCAAACAAAACCTGAAATATGGTTGTCATCGCATAAATTATACAAAAATAGAAAAAGGTTGACACTGACATCCTTGTATATTCATGGAATTTCTTTTAGTTCAATCTTAATTTTATATAAAGCGTCGCGAATTCTCCCAACACTTTTCTCTGTTTAACAATATCACTTCGACCTTCCCGTAATTCAAATTTCATCCAAAAATTCTCTTCTAAATACATGTCAATAATATCGTACCAAGGCCATCGACGCCATGTTAACGCGAACGCTGGGCGTTTACTGAGGCCACTTGATGAGCGCTCGTACGCCGCATGAACGCCACGCCGCACGCCCCGCAGAACGCTCTTTCACTGAGGCCGTAGACTTACTTTACTCTTCCTTTAGTAGTGTATCTCGCTTTATGTTCCGAATGATTCCTTTAGCCGAGAGAGCATGCATATAGGCTATAGAACTCGTGCCGGAGTTCGGCGTCACACAATGAGGAATCTTCAATTAGATATTTGCTTAAAATTATATGATTTATTAAAAGTGCGATTGCAATTTTATAACGTGATTGTTGTCTAACGAGTGACGGTCGCGTTACTCTCTATAGTTCGCAGAAGGTGGAACAATTACCTATGCCCACTCTCCGAAAGCGAAAAATGCAGATTTAATAATAACGTACTTATGTGTACTTTATACAACTATATTTCTTAGCTGGGTTGCCGCGCCTTTATGACATTAATTAACCTGGAATATTTTATCAGAAGCACACTAGCGTCATGTGGCTTGAACATTATCACCTCATGAGCCACGCTGGCGTAACCAACATCAATTGACTGTCCGACAAACATTTTACTCTGTAATTTTATTGTGGGTCGATACCGTAACTGATACCGATAGTAAAATGTTGATTGAACAAGTAAAAATTTTATAAAGAAAAACAAGACAATATTGGTTTTCGTATGGAGGTTGGTGCACATATTTATTATGCAGTCAATAACAAGCCGTTCACCTGACGCGACCGAGTGTACAGGATCACAAAACTGATATTGCAATAGTAGGTTTCGAGCACAGTCAAACTTTTCCGTGATTTTATCAAAAAAACATCTTTTTTTTTATTTTATTACGATAACCGAGATACGGTTTTAAAAAGTATCTAGTCGATAAAAGTTTCAATACATTAAAATATAGTTTCAGTAAGCTTAAAAAATTACATAGTTGTCACTCAATATAATGAGCACTTGCGCATTCTATACGATTTTAGACGATTATTTAAAAAAAAATCGATAATAGTTTTTCTATACATCATGCTGTATTCTTGATATTTTTCTTATACGCATAGTGTTTTTACTAAACTTGTAACTTGCCGTCGAAACATCCTTAGGTTTTTGTATTGTTCAGAACTAAACAAGATTTGTAAAGACATGTTACCTCTAAACTCATTCGGAACTGAGTTATATTATAGTTTTAAAATAAGTTATTTGCCCCCGTCTAGGGGGAGGTCAATCTTCAGCGATCTGCATCCGACGGCTGAAATGATGACGATGACAATATCGTCCACAGGGCCGGCGATAGGGGGGTTGTAAGGGTAGTAGTACCACCAGGGCCCGGACTAAGAAACGGGGGCCCGGTTAATTGATTTTTTTTTTCAAAGTAAGGTGGGGTGGGCCCCGCTATGTTTTACACCCGGGACCCGATCTGGCTCTCGCCGGGCCTGATCGTCCATAACAAAGTGTACCCTCAATAAAAGTACAGTGTGTATATAAACATTTAAAGTTCTTGTTTATTTTCGACAGAAGAAAGACAGTCATAACCGATATTCAATAGGTACGCAAATACAAGGCTGCGTCAAAGAAATCCTTTTGCTATTTCAAAATCAACAAAAAAAAAATAGGAAAAATTTGTATTCCTATACATTTACAATTTTATATTGTTCTCGGTCAGTGCGCACGGACTTATGCAGTAAGTAGTTATGGCCTAGCTTCGTACGCTGCCTTCATAAGAAATGCGCGTCTTACATATAGATTATTAAGTGTATGGTATTCCTTTTCACGTTTTAGTTAATTATATACCAAAAACATTATATCGCTTAATGACATCCAGCTATCGTGAATATTGTTTAATGAGCCAGTCCGGTATGCTACTAAACATAGACATCATTAGCCAATGGCGGCATAGATCATAGAAAGTCTAAATGGCCTAAGATCCAATCATGCGTGACTGGATGGATACGTAATGATAATGATGAATGGCCTTTCGTTTGTGTATTCCGCGAGTTAAATTTTAACAAAAAAATTTTGCGGATGAATATTTGGCGTGATAGCCTGAGCGCAGCGAACCTATTTCGAGTTTACAAGGCCGTGCGGCCATGCTTCGAATCCGGGCGTGTACCAATTAATTTTTTTTAAATTAAGTACGTAACTATCAGTCACTCCGTGCCTCGGAAAGCACGTTAAGTTGTCGGTCTTAAGTGCCTTCAACAGATGGCAGTCATTAAAATCCACCAACCTGCACTGGAGCAGCGTGGTGGATTAAGCTCCAAAGCCCCCTCACCTTCAGGGGAGGCCTAAGCCCCTGCGGTGAGGCATAATGTGCTGGTGGAATGAAATATTTGGCATTGGATTCATTAATTTAGCCACAATTGTAAGACGAATGAAATGGCAGCATGAAGTGGGTTAGACAGAAATATATGTATCCGACAATCAGGTGAAATAGAATACCAACCAGCTTCTCTGTCTTCCTCGAAGTCACATATCACAATCCTTATGTGTTTATCATCACGGTAATTTATCGAATCCATGCATTCTCTAACACTCAAAAAAAAAAAAAACCACAGCACGGCTTGTCTTCTCTCTCCCAGAAGTTATGTTAAGCCATTTTGTATCACCTAACACTACCATGTAATTTATATGCATATACCTCATGCCTTAAGCTTAATTAAATTAAATTATTTTGTTTTTTGAAAAAATAATGCTTTACAATGTCACATGGTAGATTTGCAGTGTTTTGTTTTTTATGTTAATATTTTAATATGTTTTAAATAATTGACTTTGTTATATTTACAGTATCCGCCGGATCTATAACAGATGTGGATCGAAGTGCTATGGTCAGTACCTACGTTTGTTCGATTTATAAAATCAAATTACATATAAAGAACTAGTCTTTTTCCCCGATTTTGTCCGTGTGGTATAATGGGTGATTTTAGTGTGGTTTTGGTGTCAGAGTTCGAGAAAACTATGATAGAAAATTCCAATAAGTATTAGAACATGGACAGTTCTAGAAAATACGGGGCAACTCGAAAATTCTAGAAACTACCATATCAAAATGTAATATTCTAGAAAAGTTAATATGAAACTACTAAAAGTACTCCAATATGTGGTAATATCGGAGAAAGTTACGTAAAATTCATTATAAGACAAAAGTACGAAATATGCGGGAAACCTCAAGAGAACTTTCTTTGGTTTCATAGAATATTCACTTCTTGGGTTATCTTATTAAAATTTAACTCTTGGATTATCTGAAATTTATTTTGAGTTTTGAAAATTATATGAAATATGAAATAGTAATGTCTGTCTGTTTGGACTAATTTTTAAAACGGCTCAATCGATTTAAGTAAACTTTGCAGACACGAAAAGAAGGTTTTCATGAGTAACATAGGCTACTTTTTGTCTGTTTGTTTTCATTTTGGAAATACTTAAGGTTTCACTGTAAATTTATAAAATTGTAGAAACTGTAGAAAAGAAAATATAGAAAAAACGTTGCATTTTGTAAAATTTATTTGAATTTTAGTAATATGTATATGTTTCCATCATCCAAAAAGTCCAAAAAGTGGAAAGACTACTAGGACTTTTTGATGATGGAAATCGAACCAAAAGTATCCAGTAGAACTTCAGTTATGAGCAGACAGACAAATAACATTTTATGTATTGAAATATTAACAGACCACCGATGGTACTGTGACCGGACCAATCAGCGTCCGCGGTGCTAGTGCAGCGGTGGTGGGTGTGCGCGGGGGGACTTATAGCAGTGCCGGTGTGGCCCCGGGTTCCGGCGGCGCGGGCGTCCGACGCTCATTACCCAACATGGTGACCTCAGCGTTACTGAACGAGCCCGCTAAGCTGTACCCTTACCATTTGCTGCTGATTACCAATTATCGTCTGCCGCCCGACGCCGACAGGCTGAATTTAGAGGTAATAAAGGTTTTCTGTAAGGCCCTGCCTGCGAAGCTGGAGGTCCCGGGTTCGAATCCCAGGTCGGGTCAGTATTTATATGATGAATATTAATACTGGCACCGGGTCTTGGTTGTTATATGTATGTGGTGTCTTTCCTTGGTACCCAAAATACAAGCTAATGCTTAGTTTGGGACTTAGGCGTTGTTGTGATTGTGTGTGTTATTATTTCCAAAAAAGAAACTTAAGCTGACATGTGCAATTCAAATGTATAATTAAGCATAATCTTTTAATCAAATTAATGATGTTGTATTTTGTATTGTATTTAAAGTATGACTCGTCAAGCCAGATAATACGGGAATCAAGATTATATATTGGGTCGGGGAAAAAGTTTCTTCGCATTTTATATGAAAACTCAATATTTTTTTTTCAAAGTTTATTTACATTTAATTACAATATATAGGTGCAATTTTCTTCGATGACTGTCTGCTATTTTGTAGGTAGTGAGATGATCCCGTTGCTGTAGAAATTTTGGGATTTCTGATCAAAAAAAACGCGACAAGTAATTTTGATAGTCCTCTCTGGATGTTAACCTGAAGCTGTCTAAAGAATTCTGAAGAGACCGAAACAGGTGGAAATCTGAGGGTGCAAGGTCAGGGGCCAGGGCTATATGGCGGATGCATTAACACCTTGCCAAATTCTCTTATTTTTTCTGAGTGACTAAAGACGTGTGAGGTTTGCATTATCGTGATGAAAAATCAGACCCTTTCTATTGATTAATTTTGGCCGCTTACTCTCAATTTCTTACTTTAATCTCATAAGTTGCTCGCAGTAGAGATCCAAATCGATGCTCCTGCCCGGCGGTAAAAGCTCGTAATGAACAATACCTTTCCAATCCCATCATACACACAGCATCACCTTATTGCGAGTTAGCCCGGGTTTCGCCACAGTCTGTGAAGCTTGTCCGACCTTTTTCGCACGTTCTTATCATACTTGATCCACTTTTCATCGCCAGTTATCAATCTCTTCAAAAACGGTTCTGTTTCATTACGTCTTAATGAAAATCGCAAATGAGTACATGGTGCACTAGGTTTCTTTAAGTGATCTTCAGTTATGTCGTAACTACTGATATGCCTATCTTTCTCCACTTTTTAAAAAATGGCGCCCATTTTAGCTGTGGGTGCATTTTTGACAATAAAATCCCCGGGTTGAAAACGTTTAAACCAACTTTGTGCTACTCTTACTGACACTGCATTAGGGCCATGAATGTCACGAAAAAATTCGCAGCTTGCATTTTTTCTTTTTTTTAAAATAAAATTTAAAAATGTATCTAATATCTTCATTAGATTAACTAATTTTGACAGAAATAAAAACAAATGAAAAACGGCGGTAAAAATATTTTACTAAATTTCTTCTTTTTTGAAATGTAACCTTTTTAATGGTATCAAAACCAGCCAAAGAGATTTTCTTAAAAGTATATCCAAACTACATGCGAGAAGACTTTTTCCCCGACCTAATTAAACTGTTAGATAAAATGCTGCGTCGAGCATGACTAATCAGATTGCATTTAAGGTGAAACGACACCGCTGATTTCCATACAGAATTTACGTGACCAGAAGTATTACATTCAATGTTATTATATTAATTTTAAAATCTTCATAAGTAAAATGCATCGTAAAATTGTGGTTAAAATAAAAACATCTTCTTTCTACCAGAAAATGGTTTTAAATATGGTTTTTAAAGTAAATTATTTTCCATTTAGTTTACGTATGTGCGAGCGAGATTTTTCGGAAACCAGAATTGAACTGTTTGGTGTTAGAAAAAACATATTTTATAAATTTAACAACAGTTTTATGATACACTTAACTTATTAAGATGGTAAAATAAACACAACAAAGTGTAGTTTTTCACTTCTAGTCAAATAAATTTTGTATGGAAATCAGTAGTGTCTTTTAACCTTAAAGGTGAAGGTTAATTTATGTATATATATATATATATATATATTAAAAAAAATGCAGTTTGGATAGATAATTATTGTTTATACAAAATTTTTTCAATGCTACGAAATACTGGAGTCTTTATGCACACATTTTGCCGTTATTTACGATTTCATGAAAATTACAAAATTCTCTGTTCATATTTTTAACTGAGAATTTAAAACATATATTTATAATTTTTAAAGCCATTGTTAAGTATAAAAACATATATTTATAATTTTTAAAGCCATCGTTAATTTAATAAATTGTATAATTAAACTGTATTTATGCACCAAAAGTATGGTATGATGTAGGCGAGATATTTTCTCCTGTCAAATGGAGACAAAGTATTCCCTCCCCGTATTCCTATAATCGCCCAAAATGTAGAAACGAATAGAAAATGTTGGGCATTTTATGTTACAAATTGTGCTCATCTTACTCGCAAGTATGAGACATATAATAACCACCATTTTTTATTTGTTTCAAATTGGTGCCGGCTGCCTACCCCTTTCCACCACCTAGGGCACGCATGGTCTATAACTAACATGTATTCAACCTCAAGTTTTACAATAAATAATTTATTTTTGTTTACAGCGCCATCTATCGGATGCGGAATTCGAGGCAATATTGCAGATCTCGCGACACGACTTTTATCGTCTGCCGCAATGGCGCCGTAATGAATTGAAACGGCGTGCGCGTCTTTTTTAGACTCATTATTCAAATGTTCATACGACGTGTGTGGATAGCCGCCATGTTGTCAAAATATATGGTTCTCAAGACAGATATCCAGTGATGATCATATAATCTAATAAGAAGTAACAATTATTTTACCATAAACAAACAAAACTCGTCGTTCAGTTTTTTATGTAGAAAATAATGTTTTCACACCATTCAAATCAAACATTAGTTTGGATTTAAATATGTTTGTACAATGTTACACTAAAATTATACCGCATAGCGGTAGCATTCCCTACAGGCCGCGCCGGATACCGCCAGGAATGCCAAAGTTATGCGGTATACATTTAGTATAAAATAGATCAAAGTCATAATTTTATTATTAGGTACGCTGGTTGGACCCTAATTACTGTAATATTTGTTTGTGATTTAATAAAACTTTTCTTTCCAATTAGACAACACTTTTGTATGAAAATTGTGAATTAGCAACATTTAATATGTCAATTGACAATGATCGCATTACATATAAGTTTAAGGTTATAACTATTTGAGTATGTTTTCTATCAAGATTCACTTAAACATTAGGTACATGCTGTGTATAATATTAAATATTATTTTATTCAGTTTAGGAAAAGAAATTACTTTCTGCAGCTTAAGTTTTCTTCTCATACTATAAAAATTATATGCGGATTTCGAAACCGCTGTATACAATATACAGTAGGTTGAAAATAATTGGAAATTTTGAAAATATAAAAAAAATATGTCGATTCTGCACTTGTATAAGTGAATAATCCAATATAATATCACATATTGTTTTTTTAACATTGTGCGATTACGTAATGGGAGGTTTTCTAAGTTTAATTGTTGGCGCTGAAAATAGATGGCGTTGCACGTCATTACGATTGTCAATGTTGATTGATTGGATTGAAATATACATTGTCTTAGGTAGTTGTCACAGCTGCTTGTCAACTCTTAAAGTTTTTAACATCAATATCTTATATGTTTCAAGTATTTTTTTTTATAATTCTGCTTTTATTTAATAAACAAAAATAGATTAAGAAACTCTCTAAAACTACCACACAGACAATATTGAATATCATGTTTGATTACTAAACAGTGCATCAGTGCCATCTAGCCAATGTCATTTTGTACTTTTTTTGTTATAAAGAAAATCTTCCATTATTAGAAAAGATAATTACTGTATTTTAAAAGTAATAAGTAAATTACTAACAAGGAATGCTATTTTAAAATTTTCATATAACAAATGAAAAGTATTCACTATTGATATATGTGGTGTGATATTAATATTGTTGATTTGTTTTGATTATAAATATTTTACATTCACAAAATGCGTATAATATGTTTTTTTTTGTCATCAAAAAATACACATTCCATTGCTGGTTCATATTGTTAACATTAAATAGTTGTTGTTTTTTTTTTTTTAATTTTGACTTTTTTTAAATTTCAACATGTCAACAATGTTGATATTGGTTTTAGGTATGGTTTTATAAAGCTGTGAAATTCGTGTGCACGTGTGTTATTTATTAAGTGACAACCAAAAATATCTTTTAAGCATATTATGTTTTAGGCACTAATTTTGAAGGTAGTGTTTAGTTTAAGTTGATAATTTAGAAATACATTAAAGGTTTTTAATTTTATGTTATATAGATCAGATTTTCTTTAGTGAACTTTTATTTTAACATTGTCATAAAATAGAGAAGAAAAAAAAACATAATTTTAACACTGTTTATCTATTTATTGGAATTTTAAAAACATGTATGAGTCTATAGTTTGTATCTAATAATTACCTAGTAATCCAATGTTATAATCTGATTCGATGTCGAATTGCTTTTTAATATTCATAAAATTGATGGCAAAGGGGATTTTTAATTAGTTTTGTTGTCAATAATATTAAAAATATATTAAAATAAGCCCTAGTGAGAAAGAGGCCAAGCCGCTTCTTCCCTTCACTTTCTATTGCAGACTTAATAAGACAGGACAGGTTAATGTCACTATTGTTCGCCAAAACTGCTCTATTCGTTTTATTCGTAGATACCAGAATTGTCAAGATGCCGCCTCTCATACATAACAAATGCGAATCCGAGAAAATTGACATACTCATAGATAAGGCAGACTTATTATGTCATTACCATTGTTTTTTTAAACTTGTTAAATTACACGTGAAATATAATTACAGAATCTTTATTTGATTTTCATGCACGTGTTTTCAGTGCTATGTCCAAACGTCAAGTAGCGCAGTTTTGGTCTGTACCGTACTTTTTCTTCTTACATTTTTGTGATTATCACGTCGCCGTATCTCGATATACATCTATGGTTTTATTTATCATAAAAAACTTCAATTTGTTGAGATGCGTTCTGATAAAATCGCAATAGGCCTGAGATCGCGTCGTTCGGATAATAGTTATCCCATTACAAATAAGTTAAAATAAGAAGAGAATGTTTTTTGTCAGTGTTTAACTCAATATAGACACACTAACTTCGTTACATGTTTGTGATGGAGTCAGTATTTCGTATTGATAGTTTTATTATTAAGAATAAAAGAACTGAAATGCTGGCTCTTCCTAAACTTGGCTATAAACCGCTTAAACAGAGTATCGATTTAAAAATGGCGGTCATTGTTTTTGCCTCTCGGTGTACATACTGCACGCGAGTGAGATGTGACAGAGTCTCAAACAAAGGCCACCTTTCTCAAGTCGTACTTGTAACTGCGCGGTCAGTAATGAATCAATAACTTGTTTGCCTTACATAGAAGCAACTAGAGGAAGGTGTCTTGAGCGGGGGCTCATGCACTGACTACCTGATTATAAATCAGATCACTGCAAGCCATTAGCACATTTTAATAAAATATCTCAAACTTCTCTTGCAGGCGTTTTCACTAAGTACGGATAATGTAATCTAAGAGAAAATTATATGGTATAAAAAGTATTACTAAGAAACGACTCTAACCTTTTAAACATCAGTCTTTTTTTCCATACTTCCAGTACCACTGCGTTTTTGCCGTGTAACTAGTGGTTGGTGTGATAGGCATGAAAAAATTTAATATAATATGAAAATTTCGATGAGTCCATTTTGGTTATGTCGTGTCGTCCCATATATAAACTTATCCATATTTACTGAAAATGTCTGTCATAACATTAATTATTTACATATTAGACATAAGCAATATGCCAGCTTTTACTTGTAATAGGGGGTGTGGATTGAGTGGTTTTAAATTATTTATATTTTTATTATAAATTGTACATGTATATATAGTGTTTATTTTCTAATACTTTAAATGCATATCTTATGTTTTAATTACAGACCTGTAAATCATAACATTTGCTGGAGATTTTCTTTCAGGAATGCGATATTACTAGAGCAATATGTTTTTAATATTATAATACTTTATGTATGTCTGTATGTTAGTGTGATTTATGACTGAAGTACATTTTATTAGTGCCGGTGGTTTGTCATCAAGACTTCGCTTTTGATGTAAATAAAAAAGTGCATTTCCTAGTGTTGTTTTATTTTGTAGCTTATTTTTAAAATTATTTAGTCCTCGGTAGGTACATACAAACCGAATTTATTTTTTATTTTATTTAACTGTCATACAGTATGCAACTATTTATTTGGTAGCTCGAGAGAACTTTGAAAAGGTCTTTTCTATAATATATTCTCAACTAATATGCACCCATTATTAAACTTAAAATTTATAACCTTAAAAAAAATCCAGCGCTCATAAATATGTGGGGTTTCCACCGACTATATGTACCTAGGTACTAGACTGTAAGTACCACAAAATGAAACTCCGCATGAAAGTTAGTCCCATTGCGGTGTGGGGACCATGAAATTATTTTCTTTACACCTAGACAAGGAACATAATATTTTATTAGTTAAGGTTTTAATTTAATTTTTGACAATTACTATTTGACCAATTTCTTATCTTCTTTAGGTAGTTTGAGGGTGTTGAGAGTCAAATTTTCTATGAAAAATGTTATGAAAGACATTGACAAAACGCCAATTTGTAACGTTGGTGTAATTTGTTCCTGGAATGTGCAATATTATTTTGTGATGTCTATCTACAGAAGCATGTTGATTTATTATCAAAATGTATTCAAAAAGTTGACACGACTATTCATAAATACAGAAAAATCGAGATAAAAAATTAATTCGATGAATTTATAAATCCAATTTAGAAGGCAGTCTTTTGATAAAGCGAAATAGCGCGCTAGATTATTCGAAAAATGAGACGCCTTTTGGTTACTTTACAAAGGTTAGGGCTAGCACAGAGAACGTTCCCACGCTACAATAAGCGTTGTAATTTTTATATAGAATATTCCAGAAATGGAATAGGTACTCGCGGTGCCTGTTGGTGGAGGGGGGTAGTGAAGGTATAAAAGCGGTATGCCGGGACATCGACAGGTTATTTCGCATCGCATTACCCTTAGGGGTTTCTCGACATCTTCGCGCCGGTGACACCCTAGTGTGCCTCCTTCGATGAAGTTGTTGGAGCTTTCGGGCTAACGACACGCGTCCCTATTATGCTTCAGGCGGTTGTTAGTGGGTGCGTCTCGCACATACGTAACAGTATACTTACGTTATATATGGGAACCAAGTTTCTCCGGCCTGCTCAGTAGAGTCCCCATTGATACGTCAGTATGACGTATAATTTGTTTTCATAGGCTAAACGCGGATTGGGTACTCGTACTATATGAAGACAAAATATTGCTTTGGGCTATGTGGTTGCATTGGGATTCGGTTATAAATCAAAAGGTAAATTTAAAGTTTACAATCGATTTTAATTTAATATTTCTACTGACAGTCAAAAAAAGATTTGCAACACTACGTTTTTTTTCCGCAACGAAAAAAAATGTAATGTGGTCATAATGTGATCTAAGCAGTATAAAGTGTATAAATTCCAGGTTTTCGATCGTTTCGATATATAAGTTTATGACGCTCCATCTTGATGATTCTGCAATGGTACACTTACTATCAAAATGGCGATTAAGATACTATCAAGATCACTTTAGATAGCTTAATAATCTATACGGAGCGTCCAGTACATAGTATTAATGAGGAAGCATGGAAAGGAGCGGAGAAACTCGTAACTTCGAAACGATCGAAAATGTAAAAATATTTGATTTGAAATAATAAATTATCTAGGTTATTATGATGTATAAAAACGGTTTCTCTTGCTTATACAAAATTGACACATTAAAAATCAAACGATTATAGGGATGTCTATTCGAAATTTTTAATCGATTACTGTTACTTTTGCATTTGATTATTAAAGGCGATATTTTTTGTTAATGAAATAAATGTTCTTTTATATCACAGATTATATAAAATGGGAAAAGAATACGATGCTAACACTACTAGCAAATTTTAAGTTATCTGTTCATAATTAATTAAATCTTAATTTTATTGCACCTGTACAGATATTCTACTTGTCTCTTGTTTCAGTTATTTCTATATTGTAAAATAAAACATTATGTTTCCATACTGTTGGAAACGAACGAATCAGTTTTTGCACACAAACTATTTTCACTTTACGTAAAAAATTAATTCATCCATTTATGCTTTTACACAAATTGTTTTCATGCATGCATGTTTGTTTAGATATAACTTGGTAACTATTAGTGGTTTTGTGGCTAAACCGCTCAACTATTCCTGGTAAAATTTGGTAGAGAAATAGCATTCGTTCTGAAGACGAATGTACGCTTATTTTCACAATGAAAAATTTATATATATATCTGTTATCGTTGCACGGTAAAACCACAGAACTGATCTTGAAGAAACTTTATAAAAAAAAATTGCGTACTTTTTGAAATTCAACTTGGACTATATTTTACCGTCTATAAAATAAAATTAAGAGGTTCATTGTCAGTTTTCTTTATAACTACGCCGCACTTTCTACATTTGGTTATAGTAATAGATAAGTCTTATTCTCTCAACAATTCTAAGAGGATTTAGCTATGGTAACTACACGCAGATAGTAGTGGTCGAAGAAAAACGTTACATTAGAGAATTACCATTAAAAATGTTTCAGCTCTTTCTACAAAGTTTTAAACTTTTATAAATAGTTCCACTATGTCATAAAACTTCGTTTTAGCGGGCCTGATAGAAGCATGTGGTTCAAGCAGGCGAAAAGCTAGAATCAAACATTACTCATGACTCTGATCCTTTTTTTTTGTTTTTTTTGACGAAATTTCTTTTATTTTCTACCTTTAAAGTTTGATCCTACCCTAACTAGGGACTTTATATATGGTCAGGTCAACTGTTGCGCCAAGAAAGCGTTCTGCTTGCAACATTTTTTTTTTGTATGGACAGTCATCCTTGCATTATATTTTTTCATTGTATTTGTGGCAGTAGTGATGATGGTATTTTAATGAAGCAATAAAGCACTTTAAAATCCGTGTGTTATTACTACTGAATGTACATCGATTCTAAATTGAAAATCGATTCATTGCATTCAAATATTATGTTACTAAAGTTAGTTTAAATTCCGTATTTTCCTGTTTCATCAGTACATCACAGCAGTACATCACTAACGTTTTTAGTTCACACGTCGTCCGTGACGATTTTATATTCCAAATTGCTCTAAATTCCCTATGAATTTATTACGATAATAGTAAAAATGATATTTCTAATTAGGTGAAACAGTGTCCATTATATTTTTTTTTTTGTTTTAATAGTGTTTATTCGAGGGCAAGTGTCAGTATTTTAGTGAGTATTATGAACTTTGAGGACTATGAGAGCCTGCCGACCCAGAATCCCGTGACGCACATGACCGCCGGAGCCATCGCGGGAGTCATGGAGCACTGCTTCATGTACCCGCTTGACTCCGTCAAGGTGAGCTAACGTCTGGATTAAGGAAAGACCCAGGAATTTCCAATCAGTCCTGTACATCCGAAGGCGGACCTAACCTATCAAAGTGACGTTTCATTACGACACCAAGTCGCTCAGTTATATAAATCTTGGATTCTATGCAGATTTCTTATTAATTAGGCGTTTCCTTATATTATGTAATTTTTGTACAATTACCAAACAATTTCACTACATTTTTTTTTAAATTTTGGAATTTCGATTTTATACCAGATTTCCAACTTAAATTTCGTATTTTTCAATATATTTTATTGTAAATATAAATTATTTTTTTATAATAATGTTAATAACAATAACTATGCACAATAAAAGTGTTTATAATATTTTCTTTATACATATAAATTCTGTAATATTGACATAATATATTCATTTATTTGAATTATACTGTAAAAGCTATTATTTTTACTTCGATAAACTATATTATTTGTTGACTTCCTATTTACAATCGATATAAAAAGTAAACAATAGAGGTTATGTTTTGAACAATTTACCATGTCTTAGAAATCCTAACATAAATAGAATCTAACATGAAAAATATTGCATTATCTACTTAATACATCTTCTAAATTACCTAATAGTAATGGTTTATACAGAATATAATTGATATGTACAGTTGTTAGGCCGTGGAAGCATGTTTGACCTTGGTTTGTTTTTGCTATATATTTTGCATGATAATCAACTTGATTGCCATCATGATGCAGACAAATAATCTGGCTATTGAATGAATAATACATAAACCGTACGAATATTTTCAGCCTTATAAGAAATTTTTAAACAATAATTCATTTTCAAATAACTTCATAATAATGTGTCGTTTAAGATCATTTTGTCAAATAACTTTTTTGCTTAATAATTATCTCCTATCAAATCAGTTATTTTACATCAGTGGACAAGATTAAAGATAGCGATGGTGTCTATGACAACCTCCTAAGGAAAATGTAACAACCCCACAATAAAATATGTATAACCAATGTGAAATAATAAAAAAAACTAAATTAAGATTTTATGATTATATATTCCTTATGATCAATAAACTTTCTTAGGGTTCTGTTCATCCGAGCAAAAAATGGAACACTTAGCATCACTCTCGTCTGTCTGTCACAGCCTATTTTTTTTCTATTCTACTGATTTTTCAAATATTTTTGAAATCGAAAATAAAATACATTTAAAATACTTCACGCAGCATGAATTTACGTTACATTTAAATGTAATGAAATCCAATCCACATGTTCTACGACACTACGACAGAGAAAATACTATGGCTTATATGCTCTGCTACCCGTGCGAAGCCAGGACGGGTCGCTAGTATATATATATTATGTCGTCACTCATAGTTTGTAAGAAAACCCAAAGTTTTTAAATTCCTGTGAAAAAAAAAATTCATGAACAGAAATGCATAGAAAATGTGTTGCTTAATTTCGCCTAGGGCGTAACAAGTTCCATTGGTCTTGTAGTTCCTATGGTAACCTACCTATACTAAAGAGTCGGGATCATTATCTAATCTAAAAGGGCAAATAAAAAAATTAAAAAAACAAATACTACTTAATGCAATCAATTATAGTATGCAACCTTCTCCACATGAGTTTGACTCACACTTCACTAGTTATTATTACTTATCTGTTATCAGAGTGTGAATTTTGCATAATATGAAATGTTATCTATTCATATTTTATAGATTAAAGTAGTACATGTGTGACCTATTTAATTTGTCCTATGTAAATTAATAACCTATATTTAAAATTTCTAGTTGAGCTACATATTTTAAACTAGCGGGCCACCCTGGCTTTCCCAGATATCGACGTCAAGCCGAAACGGCGTGATAGGCTAAGTCATAACAGTTATATAAAAAAATCTAAGTCATGTATTTTAAAAATTATAGACATTTTAAAAAAATTGAGAAAATAAATTGTAATTTTTTGTTATGTAATCCTGAATAATAGTTCTGTATACTCTGGCCTAAAATTTAAAGCCAGCTGCACCAGCTTGGAAGAAAATGTCGTTTTTTTCCCAACCAAATATTTAAAATTAATCCTTCGACCAGCTTTAACTGGCTGTACTGAAAAAAAATGTACTATGCGAGTTTGGCAAGTAACTTTAAAAGTTGGCGCATTTAATAAGGATTCCAAAATAGTATACCATTTGCTTGATTATTTCTTAAATTATGGGTAATTTTTTTTTCAAAGACTTTTGAACAAATATTTCTTATTTACTAAAAATGATTCTAGGCCCTATACCCAAGGCTTTCTTCAATATTCTTGTTTGAGCAAGATAGAGAGAGTCATTTTACGAAGTGGGAGCGAGACAAATAGTGACGCCAATTATTCGCTAATGCACACACAATACGCATGTTACGCTCCTTCATTTACTGCCCATCTTTCTGTATTCGTTCGTGTTGATTTCGTACTTACCACTTATTCTTTTGTTTATTGGACTTGATTACTTGTGATTTGGATTTGGACTGTTTTGTTTCTCTACCGACGACTTTTGCTTTGCTCCGGACTTTCTTTGATCGTGTGATTGTCTAGTGCCAACATGTCTGCGTACACCACACAAGAATATGCCAACATACACCTCATTTATGGGGAATGTAGATGCAATGCTAACGCTGCAGCTAGACTTTATCGTGAGAGGTTTCCAAATGCAGCTCGTTATCCGGATCATCGAGTCTTTATAAATATGCACCGTTTACTCTTCTCAGAGGGCCGTCTCCCAATCCAAGTACGTGGTGAAGGAAGATATCCCCCCCTTATGAGGATGTCGTATTAGAAACTGTCGAAAAAGACCCGAGTGCTTCGGTACGTGCAATAGAAGTAAGCACAGGAGTGCCAAAAAGTACAGTCCATCGAATTTTGAAAAAAAAAAATCAAATGTCCAGACCTTGCACCATGCAACTTCTTTTTGTTTCTGAAAATTAAAGATAAACTTAGAGGCATACATTTTATGAACCCTGAATCGGCGGCGAGTGCATTCCATGAAGCTATTGAAGAAGTCCCTAAAGAAATTGGTCCAACTGCTTTTTACAATGGTTCCATCGAATACAAAAATATATCAATTATGGCGGCATATACTTTGAAACATAATAAATGTATCATAAGTAAAATATCAGGTCTTCTTTATAGGAATCCAGAAAGTTTAAGTATGGCCCACGTAATTTTAGTTCAGACATATTGTGACTAGCTATGTGTCTGTCTAATATGACTGTCTATGTAGTATGATGTGATTGGCTGTGGCTGAATGACAAGCTGTTCATTGTGACCCAATGTGGCTGGGTGCATACTTATTTTCACTTTTGTGCTATCTATACCTATAAAATTTTGGGATCTGTCTGTCTGTCAGTTTGGGCTAATCTCTATACTGGCTGAACCGATTTTAACGAAACTTGAACGCAGGTATGAAAAAAAGGTTGTCAGGAATGACATACATTACTTTTTGTTTGTCTGTCTGTCTGTTTGTCTGGGCTGGGCTAATATCCGAAACGACTAAACTATTTATTCTTTTGATTTCAATATTGTTTAGGATTCCTGCATAAACTTTTGAAACTATAAAAACTATATGAATGAACTCGCCGGCAGTCGCTAGTTTAATAATAAAATTAATATTAGTTTGTACCTACTTAACCTATAAGTGGTGCATTTTTTAGAACTATTCTAATGGTTTTGACTTTTTTTACACATTTTTATGAAATTTCATTCTAGATCATTTTTGTTCCTAAATATAATAGTGGATGATGTATACCCTGTATGTTGAATCTTATTTGATTTATTTGAATGTGTAAATTTCATCAAAAATAGTTTAATGGTTCTTGATTTAAAAGAGTCCAGCAAACAAACAGACAAAAAAAAAAAATTAAAAATGTGTGTAAAACTTGTTTAATTGTTATTATTCGTCACTGGCTCGAACCACACGCTCGGTATTTAGCACTTCACAGTCACCAAACTACCGACGTCCACTCTCGCCTGCGGCTCGCGTGTAACTGACGTTGTGCGATCGAGACAGTGTAACAAGTATATTATACATATATATTATATTAGTATATCGTGTCGTATTTCACATACACTACATCCCTTCCTTATTAATATTTTTATTTACTCAGTAATATTCTTCAAGTACAATTTATCATTCTATAACTACTATAATAATCGTCGATAATCATCTGTACAATAACTCTTGTACAACGGCTATAATGATTCCTCTTTATTTTGTTCATTATTTTTCACGTTCACTTCAGGCTCCTGATCCTCCGGAACCGTTTTCCATTCGCCTTCTACTCTTTTTAAGTGTACTACATTTCTTCTATACTTCTGGCCTGTTTCATCATTTTTTACGGTACAGTCTCCACCTCGTGACGTTTCTACTGTGTATGGAGTTGGGTCAAAGTTCGAAGTGAGTTTGTTTTCTTTCACCATTGTTTTTATATATACCTTATCCCCTTCTGATATTTCTGATTCGACAGCTTGTCTCCTTTTGTCCGCGTACACTTTTCCTTTCTCTTTTAGCGTTTTGTCTTTGTCTCTAACTTCAGAGTCATCGGTTCTATTTATTCCGTCTAATGCGGGGATTTTGTCCCTGTTTTGTCTATTGAAGAAAAGTTCTGAAGGTGTTTTACCAGTGACTGTATGAGGCGTACCATTGTACATCATTAGATACGTGTATAGACTTTCTTCTAATTCTTTCTTCTCTATTAGACAAATCCTCAACCGCTTCAAAATGTCACGATTCTGTCTTTCGACTTCGCCATTTTGTTGCGGCCAATATGGCACTGTATTAAATAGTTTAATGCCGCATTCTGCACAAAATGATTTGAATTCCCTGCTTACAAATTGCCTACCGTTATCCGCAGTGATAGAGGCTGGGTAGCCAAGCCTGCTGAAAATTTCCATAAGTGACTTAATAATTTGGGTGCTTGTAGTCGTTTTCATAATTTTCACCTCTTTATACCTACTGTAATAATCAATCATTACCAGTAGATAATCACTGCTTGGCAATGGCCCTAAAAGATCCATTGCGACATCAACCCAAGGGGCCGCAGGAAGTTCGCGCCTTTTCATAGGTGTTGGAGGGTTAGGCATTCCTACTACAGTACAACCTTTACAGGTTTTTACTAGTGTTTCTACGTCTTTGTCTATCCGTGGCCACCAAACTTTTGACCTTAAGCGTCCTTTCATAGCGACAATTCCGGGGTGACCCTCATGCGCTGCGTATAATACGTTCCTTCGTAGTTTCTGAGGTATCACAATTTTATTGCCTCTCAGTAAAATACTTTCATAAAAACATAATTCGTTTTCGAAAATTTTGTATCCTTTCACTGAGTCGTCCCAGTCATTATAATAAACTCCTTTTCTTACACTGCATATTTCATGATCACTTTCTGAAAATTTTATAATGTCACTCATTGGTACAGCCAGTGGTCTAGAACTTTCTACAATTTGGTGCACATGTTTGTCTTCTTCAGTAGGTTGAATATTTGTTTGATAGCATAGCCGTGAAAGAGGGTCCGCTATATTCATTTTCCCAGGTTTATATACTACCTTGTACTTATAGGATTGTAGTCTCAATACCCAGCGCTCGATTCGTGCACATGGTTTTGATTTTGGCCCAAATAATATTTCTAACGGTTTGTGGTCCGTAACCAGATCAAATACTTTGCCGAATAAAAAAATATTAAAATGTTCTACAGCCCAGACCAGCGCCAATGCTTCTTTCTCCGTCTGACTATATCGGCGTTCGCATTCTGTTAGGGTCCGATTGCCGTAAGCAATGATTCTAGGTCCATTTGAGTCGATTTGTATGATTACAGCGCCAAGTCCGAAAGGGCTAGCGTCTGCAATTACCTGTGTCCGGTCTTTTACGTCATAATACCCTAGAGATTGTATCCTTGTCAGCGTCAGTTTCAAATCATTAAAAGCATCGTTCTGTTCTTTTAGCCAAATCTTTTCTATATTTGCGTTTTTTCCCATCTTTTTTCTCAATAATTTCTTCAAGGGTTCTGTTGCGGTCGCCAAGTTAGGTACCCATTTATTCACATAATTAACGAGTCCCAAGAAGCTTTGTAATTCTTCCACTGTTTTCGGGACTCTAAACTTGGTAATACTCTCAACATATTTGTTAAGAGGTCTAATTCCGTTAGGAGTAAGTTCATGTCCCAAGAAAAACGCTTTCTGAGTTTTATAAAAACATTTGTCTTCATTAAGCAGGACATGATGTGCCTTCAGTACCTTTAGCAATTTCTGTAATCTAGAATCATGTTCTTCCTCACTATCGCCGAATACCAAGATGTCATCAATAAAATTTACCGTACCGTCACAATGGATTATAATCTTTTCAAGAATTTTTTGGAACAATTCGGGTGCACTTGTTATACCGAACATGAGCCTTTTATACCGAAAAAGTCCTTTAGAAGTAATAAATGTAGTAATATGTCTAGATTCTGGGTGTATTTCAATTTGGTGAAAGGCATTTTTTATGTCAAGTTTGCTAAAGTATTTAGCTTTTCTTATTTTAGGTAGAAATTGATCCATGGAAGGCAAAGGATGATTTTCTCTCTGAATGGCAGCGTTTGCCCGTCTCATGTCAACACATAGTCTTAGTTCACCATTTCCTATTAAAATCGGTACCATAGGTGAAACCCATTTTGATGGTCCTTTCACTTCTTCGATGATGTCGTTATCTATTAATTCTTTTATTTTCTCCTCAACTCTTTCTTCTATGGGTATGGGTATTCTCCGGTACGGTTGTGAGATGGGTTTTATTGATTCATCTATAGGTATTTCAACGACTGTGTCTTTAAATTTCGGAAATGGTGTGCCTTCTCTTGATTTTATTTGATTTATCCCCATACCTATCTTTAGGACACCCAAGCGTACGGCTGTGTTTTTTCCTAATAAGTCTCTAGTTCCTCCTCTAATCACGTATATAGTTGTGTTTTCTTTGTGACCGTTTGCTTCAATCGTAGCTTGAAACGAACCTTTAATATCTAATGGGATGTTACTACCATATGATATTAACGTTTTATTTGGTCTGCTGACTTGATTGTAAGCTTTTATTTTTTTATTTTTTAGAACTTTCCATGTTTTGTCTGTTATGAGGTTTGATTTACACCCAGAGTCTATTAACATTTCCACTTTCACTCCACCCATAGTACATTCTATAACTTCATCATTGTCTATTTGAAATACATAGTCGATTTCCTCCTCTTCAACAAAATCAATTTTTTCTTCATTGCCCCTCTTTGCTTTTTTCCACTTTTGTGCATCGTGCATTTTGTTATCTGTGCTTTCAAATTTTCTTTTTTGCGTATTCGTATTTGATGTTCTACAAAGTGCACGAAAATGTCCAATTTTGCCACAAGAGTGACATTTTTTTTCTTTTGCCGGACAATTTGTACTGTAAGACATGTGTGCATTGCTTCCGCACCTGCCACAATATGTCTTTTTCTTTATTTGATGTTGATACTTGTCATTTTTTTTTACATAGTTAATTTCCAATATTTTATCTTTGTTGCCATACTCCTTTAACTGATGGTTAACCATTTCTAGTGTATTGGCCTCTGTTATGATTTTTTCTAAGGTAACACTGTCTCCTATCGTCAAAATTTTCTTTCTCAATTCTGTTAAGGTGCATTTTTCTGTAATTTGGTCAATTAAATGTTCTTCTGGTTTATCAAATTTACATTTTTCTGCTTGGTATCTTAGTCTTATTAAGAATTTTTCCATCTTTTCCCCTTCTTCTTGTTTTAAAAGTCTGAATATATGTCTTTCGTAGACTTTGTTCTGTTTGGGCAAGAAATATTCGTCGAGTTTTTTCACAGCTACGTCAAATACATTTACGCCTTCAACTTCCTCGACACTGGCACCAGGTAGGTTATAATAGATATCTTGAAGTCCGGAGCCTCCGTAGTGCAAAAGAGTTGCCCTTTTCCTCACTGGTGTGCTAATATCTGCCGCTTCGAGGTAAAATAGTAACGATCTTTTCCACTTTTCCCACCTAGCACCTACAGAACCACCGTCTCCGTCTAAATCCAGTTTTTCCAGAGCTGGTAGTGTATTCGCCATATTGTCTTTTCCTTTTCAAGTTTGTTGGGGCTACCTAAAATAAACAATAAAAGTTGTTTTTTTTTTTTTTTTTTTTTCTCTCTACCAATTTAATGGCGGTATTCTGTATACCCAGCAATTTAATGGCGGTATATAATACCCAATTCAATTAATGACTGTATTCTATACCCAACAATTTAATGGCGGTATACAATACCCAATTCAATTAATGACTGTATTCTCTACCCAACAATTTAATGGCGGTATTTAATAACCAGTTTTATTTAATTATGGTATTATACCCAATAATTTAATAGCGGTATTTCATACCCGACACCAATTAAATGATCAGAAATATATATTTATATATCCAACACTTAATTTATAATTTTTTTTTTTGAAGGTAGTTGTTCATAACTGAAAAATTGTATTATTTGATACAACAATATGCACATCCATTTATTTCGATGTACTCTTCATTGTATGTTTTTGTAACACATTTTCATCTTTTATGGAGTAGATTACAGTGAACGTTTTCTCTGAATAATTTTATTTATTTTTTGATTATTAATAAAATGCACACTACCTTTCGTCCTGTCGCCACTTGTAAAACTTGTTTAATTGTTATTATTCGTCACTGGCTCGAACCACACGCTCGGTATTTAGCACTTCACAGTCACCAAACTACCGACGTCCACTCTCGCCTGCGGCTCGCGTGTAACTGACGTTGTGCGATCGAGACAGTGTAACAAGTATATTATACATATATATTATATTAGTATATCGTGTCGTATTTCACATACACTACAATGTGTATTTCGGACTTCGCGATGACTAGTTAATCCAATGCAATAGATTTCCTAGTGGTGTTTTTCATGTACAGACACAACTCATTAAAATTTTATAATTCTATTGACATCTACAATTTTTTCTACAGTTGGAGTTTTATCAGAACTTCTGATCTTTCCTGATAGTGGTACATATTTATATTAGCTATTACAAAAAAAAATCACACCACAATCTTGTACCACTTCTAAAATGTGGGTAACAGGTGTAAAAAGAGAGAATATTTTCAAATAGTATAATGTTAGGAAAATAAAAAACTGTAAGTCTGACGGTATATCAAAGGGCCGTTTTGAATACATATTGTGCATTCAGCTGCACGCAGTCCAAATTTATAGAACATGTAGTGTTTACCGAACAATAAGTTCCAAGTGAATAACTGCATGCTGCAAACTAACAGTTACCGAGAAACATATGTTTAAAGTTTAATTTTTTATCGTTATATTTTTAAACTTTGTTTGGTTCGGTAAGTTCCATGCGCTCTTTAAGTTTGGATTACGTTTGGACGAACACCTGGTATATCTTCGGCAGCACCCCTGGTGTCTTAAAGCCGTAAACTAATTAAGAACATGCTCTGTGGTTTTAACACCGCATCTAAATCAACCCAACCATTACAGAGAAAAACTATAAAACATATATAAAGATCTAATCTGAACTGATACCTATGTAAGACAAAAATGCATCAAATTTGGCCCAGCTATATTAGACATCTACTGCAGCACCTCCTGGTGCTACATATTTAAGAACCTGCTCTGAAGTGATAGCTATGAATAAAGAAAAGCTGCATCAAAATCCCAACCGTTTTAGGGAATCACATTTATTGCAGTTCCCCTGTTGGCATTTACCAATTGTGTTGATTTTTTAAATATATCAGAATTTTTTAACAATATCAATTAACACATGTGTGTTGTGTGATGCAGACCAGAATGCAGTCGCTCCGGACAGCCCACAACAGGACAATCACAGAGACCTTCAACTACATGGTGCGGAAAGAAGGCCTGCTCAGGTCGGTATATCTTTGCATATGTTAGACTTCACATGTTCCAATTTTTTCTTACAAAAATAAAGTCTTTTAGTTAAAAAGAGTGTTACTTCTATATATAGTGCCTAATTTAATAATAATGCCTTGGACATCCCACACAGCGCCATCTAGTTCCAAACTACGCAAAGCTTGTTGTGTGGCTTGACTTCCTTCACTACCGAAGCGACGATATATAGAATTTTTTTTCACTCAGACATGGAACAAATAGACTGTTCATGCACAGAAATATTTGTCCCGGGCGGGAATCCAACCCGCGACCTTTGGATCCGCAGTTAGTGTCTCTAACCACTCGGCCAACCGGTCATCAATATTTTGTCAATTGTCTATAATTATTTTGTGGGTGCAAAGCTCTATTTTCAACATTAAATTTAAATCATAATACAGATAGAATCCTGGTAATAGTGATTTTTCTTATAAAAAAATTCTTCTTCCTAAAAGCCTTTTTTTAACTTGGAAGAACTTTTTGTTTTGTCATCAATCATTATCAATCAATTGTCTGTTAATTAAATGGGTCGTGACCTTCAATCTGACCAAATATGGTTAATGAGCAAATAGGTTAACTACTGGCTACGCCGCATCCCTAATTCTTGTTTCCTCACTACCCGCTTTTTCCATTACATTCAGTCCGCTGTTGTCTTTCCTATGTGACGCACTGAAAATATAAAACGCTAAACGCATAATCGCTTATCGCCTAAAACTCGTATAAAAACCTAATAATATTGTGTAACATACGCTATAACATATAAACTGTGGAGTGTGCCCGATTACGTGTTGGTGCCGCGCCGCCGCCTGACTGGAGGAGCTCCTGGCTGACAGCGAAGACTTATATGTGTGTTGCTGCGTCAAGGTCAGTCCCTTTAGTCTTTCCTCTTCTTTCGCTATCGCCCCTCGCTATACCTATAAATACAGTCCACTAAAACGCTCAAGCTTCAGGAGTGAGCCCAGACGAAGTTCAAAGAAGAACTCGTGGGCGCCTTCAACTACTAACAGTTTTTCACTTATCTATTTGCAAAAATAATACTTTTTTTCAGTATTAATTTGTTTACAACTTTTATAAATTGTTTATGTGCAGATTTAAAACTTTTACACATTTTTCTAGGCATCATTCTAAATCCGATGAGCCCTCATTCATATTTTTACTAGCTTTAGCAAGAACTATTAATTTTTTAACTTGTAAATTAGATTATAGGGTTCAATTCCATAGTCAGTATAGTGTTAAGCATACCTACTTAGAATTCAAGTTAAATGATAAATATAAACTTTAAAATACAGTTATTTTTGAAGTTTAGTTTAAATTGATTGTGAAAACCTGACAGTTTCAATTATTAATTTCTCATCATTTTTACAAAATTTTTTTTTAATAGTTACTAATTTTAAATTGAGGGCCTTTGACTAGTATCAAATATTCATATAATTTCTATGCTACTTAACAAATGTTTTTAAAATGTAAAGTATTTGTTGAGTGGTATAGAAACCGGTATGAATTTTTAAAATTATTTTAAAAGACCAATGTAATGAAGTATATTTTACAATGTTGCTACGAAAGAGTGAGTCTCACATACTTATCAAGATAAAACTAAGTGTTACTGATAACAGAGCTGGTGATAATTGTTTTAAATGTTCTGAGACGAAGAATATAATACCATAGTGTTAGTTTTTCGAATGCTGTGTAAATAAATGTTTTTTTATTTGTCACTATTATAGAAATATCAATTTTGTTTGGAGTATTCATGTGTTATGTGCTGGGAGGTGGTGGATAGAAGGGAATTTCATGTTGAGGAGATGAAGTTCTCCAAGGTGTACATTTAACCAGTTTATCACCTGTTAAATTGCATACAAAAAATATTAAATAAATATACCTGGCTTTTGGCTGAACGTAGTCCAAACTTATAGAGAGTGTAGAGTTTACTGAACTAAGCCAACAATAAAAATTTAAAAATTAAACTTTAAGCATTTTTTCTCGATAACCATTAGTTTACGCCATCCGCTCATTTGAAACTTTTTGTTTAGTTTGGTAAGCTCTACATTCTCTATAACATTGGATTATGTCAGTCGAACACCCAATATAATATTCTTCAGTTTGCCAACTGAATATTTTGGTTATGTAAACCTTGAATTGTAAGTGAAATAATTTGGCCGTCACGTCAAAACAAAAATAAATAGATTTTTAAATAAAATAAAAATTACATATTTTCTATATTGGGTATCTAGACGTCATATTCTCCTTTTACCTGATTATTTCCGGATGCAAGCAAGGCGGCGCGGCGGACGAGGAAAGGTACTTCGCCTAAATTTGTTGTGCTTACGTAGCCTCGAGTAAGGCTTGAAATTAATTAATTAAATTTTGAAAATAATATAGATTTCGTAATAAATGAATAAAAAGAAAAATTATTATGGTTGCCGTAGATATCTATTGATTTCACACCTACGATCGATCCATTATCTTTATCGAAACCCTGTGAAGATTAGAATTTATACAATATTATCGTCTATCTTGTACACCTTGCATTTGTTACATTGTAATAAAAAAAAAATCTTTGAAGTTATTTTGGGGATTTCGTTTTCGCGATAAAGTGTGTACAGTGCAGCTGTTATTTAATTGTATAATTTTATAATCAAATACATTATTATTATTTAAGTTGACGACGTTCTACAAGATGAATTTATAGTTTCTGAATGAATTTAGAAGCTGCCGCTTCTCCCCGGGATTATTGGGTACACAAGTAAATACACTACCACAACACATAAGCCCGAAAGCCATGGTCATTATAATGAAAGTTTTAGCCAGTTCTTCCAACATTTTTGCTCTGGTTTTGTTCCAGTGCAACTCAAAGAATCAAGAACACAATGAGACATGATAGACGTGTTAATAATAATTTAGGGGATGGAAGGACGAGGACAAAAAACCAACTTTCAGAATTTTCAGGAATGCGGAAATGTAAAAGAAACCACAAATAAAAACTAACAATTGAAAATTCGACTCGCTTCGCTCGCTCGCCTCGCGCGTTTTTTATGTTCCTAGTGGGTTGGAACCATCGATTGTTGGAACAGTAGTCGGAGTGCCCATATATTCGGTTTTGTATATTTGTATATTGTATATTTATATTATTGTATATTTGTATATTTTTTTAAACTAATCTAACCTACCTACGGTAACCTACGAAATAGCGGGAAAGCAACCTACCTTACCTTAACCGATTTTTTTTAAACGTTCTTTTATGTAGGTACTAAATCTAAATAGTTGATACTTATTAGAAGAGTAACTGGCCATTTAGAATTAGTTTCAAGTGTTTTGAGTTTAAGGGTTATCAAAAATGTCTTAGTAGCAGGTATGTATTACTCATTTTTAATTTCGCCTTTTTTCCTATTTTCGCATTTCTAAAAATGGGTTTATTCTTTTCACCTCGCTCCCTTCTTTCTTATTATTAATACCCTTAGGGTGGTAGTTTTGGAAAGCCAACCCTATTTTTCTATTATATTTTCTTTTTTCCGACTTCTTTTTGCATTTCTGTTCCTAACTCGGTTTCCAACTCTTTAACAGTGGAACTACAATATTTATCAACAATTTTTACCAAGTAATAAACAATAACAATATGATAGCCAAACTCACAAGCGTCGCCTATCGGGAGCAATGGCGTACAGACGCCTGCTCTCATATCTGAACACCGTCCAAAACGGTCGACGGGCGGACAGAGAAGTACATCTCACCAACAAGTCTAACATTCTCGCCATGCAAGCCAGAGTTCCCCTATCTTATTGTAGGGGTCGACACGTGCTATTTATGTCTTTTTCACTATTTTAGCTGCTATTTGAAAGTGATGAAAATACAAAGTGTTCAGATTTCAGAGCAGGCGTCTGTACATCCCTGTGATTGAGTACTTTAGCCGTTTAACGAACAAATTCACTTTTGCAGGACCTTACATATCCTATGTTTTCTTCGGGTTTTAAATTACTTCTTTGCCAAATAGGTACGACCAAAATCAGTTGAACCTACCCACCCTACCAAACCCATAAAATAGAAAAACCCGCTTTCGCATTTATAATAAAATTGGTATGAATAATTTGCATAAAGTTATATAGTTATAATCTATTCGGAGACGAAAGTCATGATAACCTTTTAGAAGAAATGCAATGTTTTTCAGCTCTTATCTGTCTTTAATGCCTACTGGAAATGTTTGAGTGGTGCGACAACGTTCCGAAATAAAACAATTGTAATGTGTCGAGTGTAATGGCGGAAACATTGAAATGTCAGGAAAATACGCGAAAAATGATGTCAATCAAATGCGCGAAAAATTGCAACATGCGCAGTGCATATGTAGTAGGAGAACGAGGCAAAAAATATCGATTGCCTCCTTATAGGTATGTAAAATTGTAAAGCCGGCCATTGACGATCATTCCATTTGGTCGACAATACAAATCGCATCCCACCCTATTCGTGGGCATGACCCACGCATGGCGGATGAACCAATGAAATGTGATATTTTGATCACCCGTTTGGACTGTCGATCTTAATAAATCGTTCGTGCCAGCTTATGTACATCTGGCTATATCTGTCTCTAACATTGTATCAAATTGCGAATTTTTGAATGTTCAAATGTTACACCTTTGAAAATAATGAAGTTTTTGTCAAAAATCCTAATACATTTTACTTATTGTTTGTATTTAGTCAAAAAAACGTGAAAAAATTGTCCCCATAAAAAATATTCCCTTGCTATTGTTTAAATAATTCTGTTTAAAACATCAAAGAGCTTGTCTTGCCGATTGGCTGAGTGGTTAGGAACCCTAATTGCGGAGCCAAGGGTCGCGAGCTCGATTCCCGCTCGGGATCAATATTTGTGTCTTGTGTGCATGAACATGTCTATTTGTTCCGTGTATGGGTATAAAATTATCTATATAAGTATATATTCTAAAAATAATATTTAAGTATGTATGTAGGTATATCAGTGTCAAATACCCCACAATACAGGCAAATACTTGCTTACTTTGGGACTAGATGGCACTGTGTTGGTTATCCAGATATAACATTACTGTTATGAATTCTCCCATGACAGCATGTATTTTATGATCAGTACTGTATATTGAATAAAACCGCTTACCGAAATTTTGGCCGAATGGCTCTTGAAACTCATGCGCCAGTACATCCTAGGATTTTGTTGGTGAATGAGCACGCAAGACCGGCTACTGACGATCACTTCATTTGGACGACATCCAAATGACGTAATTAAAATACTACACCTTATTGGCTCGTTCGCCACGCGTGTAGCGGATGAACCAATGGGGACAATATTTTGACCATGCCCATAGGATGTTATGTAAATGGAGTGATTGTCAGTGGCCGGCTTAACAGTAGTTCATTATCCTATTAATTAAAACTATATGTGTAGTAAAACCTAATTATTATGCTATTTAGTAAAACTAAACACACTAAGTATACACAATGTTTCAGTTGAGTTATCTAAATTAACGGATTAGTTCCAATTTTCAACTCGAAAAACTAGTTTGCTATCGAATTTTGATGTTTCCCGTAACGTCAACGAAACCCAATGTTGTAAAAACCTGTTTAACTTCTGTCATTGACTTCAAATTCTGTGTATATCTAACCATATTACAAATAGGATACCAATAAAGTCACTTTCTATAAAAACTTAAAGAGCAAATTCATTACGATCCGTACATTCTGTAGTTCCTGTTATCTTATAAATGATGGGTCGTCGTGTTGTACAAAATGTCCGCAAGTCACCTTTGCTGACCCAATGAGAGCTGCCGGGGCACTTGCAACCTAGGCTATCCTTTAGACTATCCTTTGCTTCCGTAATATTTTTTGCGGTTTTTTATCTTTTTCATGTGTTTCTAATCGGGTCATAAGTTCTATTACAAGCTTTTTATTTCCAATTCCGAATGGCCAGCAATCTATTATTTGTATTTGAATTTTAACTTCTTGAGATTTTGAAGAAAAAAAAATCGCTTTAATTATATTTTCAATCATGGAGTGGACATAAAAAACCAATAGAGTTTTGCAGATATGGTGTTGCTCGCTGCGGCTACGTGCTAACTCAAAATTTAGAAATGAAATATGTATTAAAATTGAATCTGATGTTTGCTTACCGTAACATCAAACGTTTTAAGGAGAAAATTCAGGCTTAGAAGACCGAGAGAAAAGTAGCTGGCCTTGAGCGGTTAGGACACTTCCGGTCATCAAAGCAGTAACGGCGCGAACCCAGCGAAATCTCATAGGCAAGCAAAAATTGTTAGCTCTTCAGGGAAAAAATGGCGAACGACTTTTTTAAGGCGAAAACATTTTAAATGTAAGAAAAAGTTGCGATGAATAGAATAATAAACTGTACACCCTCAATAGCAAAGAAGCAAACGTATCCCAAGAGTCCAGCGTGGAAATCATCCTTCGTCATTCATGGTTTGACTTGAGCTTCGTATTCAGGCCTAAATGAGGTGTTTTTTTATGAGAAAGGTGTAAAAACTAGTTCTGTTGGGTACCAAAACACAGTCCTTAAACAAATTGTAGAACCAAACAATATTCGAAAACAGGCACTAAGTAGGTATTCCAATAAGGTTCAGCGCCAGCTCACAGAGCAAAAAGCTTAAAAAACTGATCAGCCGCCCATAGACTTGACTTCATCAGGGCACGAAGGATACCCTCATATACTCTAGACTTGAATTCGTTGAATTACAAAATATGGCAGTATGATAAATTTGGTGTTTTCCAAAGTATCCATGGTTAAAAGCCTGTATTGAAAATAAGTGAAGGCATTTTGAATAAGTTTCTATAAAATTACATTGTGCACCAAATAACCGTTTTTTTTTACATATTAATAAATCTGAACTTGTATTATTTATTTCCCAAAATACACAGTGACAGAACTTATGACTCGACTGGGTAGGTACTTCCTTTAAAGCTTAGAGAAAAATTGATATCAGACATAATGAAGAAATACACGTAATTAAAAAAAAATTATTATTGTTGTATTTTTGTTTGTCATACTGACCAACATAAATGAACAAAACAGCATATATGCCAGAATAATTGATTTTTTTAAAGATTTGCTTTTTAAAGAGTTGCGCCACCTCGGAAGCTAATTGCAAAAAAAAAACGTTGCAGTAAAGTAATTTCATAAAATCGTTAAGGTGGGACTTGAGGTGGGCCTGAACAATCGGGCATACGTATCGCACTTCAGAGCCGCACAGATCGGTTGCATGTATTGTAGCCCTCATTGAAAACAAAGTTTTGGTTACTAATAGAGTAATAAAAATATTTAAAAAAAATCTGCGTTGTAGTACACACGATAAGCGATGTGTTAAGTAATATATGAGCATTTATTATATTGGGCTTACACACTTAAATTTGCTGACAGTTAAAATTATTTTAATATATGATACTGAGAATTGCCGACACGGTTTTCGAGAACTAAACTTTAAATTGGTTAATTTAAATTTCACTTAATTAAACCCTTCTGAAATCACTCTATTAACACAATAAAGTTTACTAAATACAATTATTATACACCTGATAAAATAAAAAAATCAATATTAAACATTAAATTGCGCTTATCAGTAGTAATAAATTCTGTGTTACACTTAGAGATTCGAAAGTAGTCCTTAATTTAAACGGGTCTGTTAGACGTCGTGGCACAGGTTGTGATGGCTTAACGTTCGAATGTTTTCAAGAGTTGAGCACTGGCCAAAAGTATTTAGCAAGTACGATAGCTGTCAAAATAGCTTATCGTTGGCCAAGATCTCATTTCTGGTTCGAATCCTGCTCATTCTTCTCGATTCTACACTCTTTTATTTAGACATTATCACGATCTTTTCATAACGCAATGACACTATAATCTCATTTAGCCTCTATTTACAACAAATTTGATTGACCAGCGTTTCATCATTCTGGTGATGTTTTTTTTTAAAGTTATTAGCGCTATAGATTGTAAGTGAAATGCCTTCTCATAACTCAAATTTCGTGATTTATCATCTTACATCATGACTCACTAACGTTTTATCAGTCGAATCAATTTGACTGACTGGGGAAGACTATCGAAGACGTCTTGTAATTAGAAGGTTCAAACATTATAGCTCGCCCCAGAAAACTTTCATGAAATAAATTGGTTGCCGTTTGTTTTTGCCTGCACTTTCTGGACCAAAACAGTGTTGGTGAGGAAGTGGGTTGGATTATTCAACGCAACAGCTTCTTTTTTCATACTTCACGAAATTGAAGGAAATAAAAAAAAGAACGATGTAATTTGTCTTGCGACAAGAACGTAACTGTAATCGGTGTATAACATAAATTTTTCGTCGTTTTTTTCGAACAAACAAACCGATATAGCATCAATTTGCTACATTATGGATTATTTCGTGCGACCTTGCAATGAGTTGGTCGATAAAATGAAAATAGACATTTAAATTCTTTACTGTTTAATGTGTACAACTAGTTTATGTTGAATAACTATATAAACAAGGCAAACGCAAAGATTTGGTATATAAGCACCGCTAGTTTTATCATCATATCATATTCAAGTCCAAAATCCTCCAAATGATTCAATTAGCTCCAAAATGGTACTTGCGAAACTAGAGGTTAAACTATCAAATAAAAAAAATATGTGGAAAATAACGAAACCTTTGCTTGTTTCATTTGCTCCAATCAGCTCCCAAATCATACTTGCAAAACTAGAGGACAAAATGAACCTCTATGCCAAGTTTCAAGAAAATCCCTTAGAAGATAGCAAAACCCTCCCAACTGGAACAAACGTGTGCTCCATTTGCTACAATCAGCTCCAAAGTAGTACGTGCTAATCTAGAGATCAAACGATATCATTCAAGTTTATCAAGTTTAAAAAAAAAATGGTGAATGCCCATCACAAACCTAGTTGAAGAATTGATAATCAGTTTGGTTTTGGACCTACGTCAATTGAATAGTGAGTGATCACCCTTTGTCTTTTGTATGAGGAAGTTAAAACGCAACCCTATGGTACGAGTTCTTAACTACGGTAAGAAATGTGGCTCAAACAGCACATCATGGCTAATAGAAGGAAAATATTCGCTAAAAGTCAAATGACATTTGTAAAACGTATTTGTATTTTGAACGCCCGATTGTATTCTCTTATTAGCGTGCATAATCGAGCAAGAATGGCAACCATGATGCTTTTGTTGGTGTTTGTCTAGCCTAAAAGTTCCAAAACAAAATACATTTAGGGGTCCGCGCAATGTGACGTCAGTTTTGCCCCTATGTAGTTTTTACCCATTGCTAGGGTATTATGTAATATCCAGTCTGTCTAATAATATTGTGTGTTCAGGCCCATCCGTGGCATGTCAGCGGTGGTGATGGGTGCGGGCCCAGCGCATGCGTGCTTCTTCGCAACGTACGAGCACACCAAAATGACACTAGGACATCTCACGAGGCATCGACACGACCACATAGTACACGGTGAGAGTTTTCAAAATGCGGGAAAAGTTTTATTTCGGCTTACTCGCTGCGAGTCTTACAAGGCACGGCTTCTTTATCGCTGACGATGCCCGGCAAGTCACCGGCAAGACATTGTGATCTGTGAACTGACCGCTGCGCAACAGGGTTACCACGAGTTTTAAGCGGTTTACTTGCTAGCGCCGGCCGCCGCCGCCGACTTAATAGTATGGACAAATTGTACAGCGCTTCTAGTGGTACCCATAAGTTCACATACAAATCTTTGACGCAGTCGTTAGAGAGTTTCGATTACGCTCCACTGGCTATCGTTCGGCCAGCACTTTGAATCGCTGAAGACTCGCCGATGATACACCACACGCTGACTCCTTGTCGCGTTGAAATCGTCACGTAGAGTCGAATTTGGCCAAAATACCAAATACCACCAAAATACGTAAACATTTTAGTGGCAGAAGGATAAAATCTCGCTCGTAGAATCAATATTTTATAGAAAAGGGGCAAGGTATATGAAGATCTTGAGGTTTGAGTGGTTGATGCTGGCACATCAACCACTAGGTGGACAGACGACCTGACAAGCGTCGTGGGCCGTCGTTAGTTACAGTTGATCAAAGACCGTATACCGTGAAGATACCGGAGGATATGTCCGGATGTGGACGTCTGGTGGCTGAGAACATCTCCCAAGCCTATTAAGATTGAAATAGAACGATGTGATCATTACCATCTGCGCTTTGGCTGTCAGTTCTGTATTCCATATCTGCAGCATCCACACTATAAAAATTATTAGTATTTCGCATAAAAATACGAATTGACTAGAAGCCCTCTTCTGCGTTTGCCGTCTAACCCCTCATACTCTAGCTAGCTCGTGTAAGATGGCGAGTTTCAGTCCGAGTTTCAGTGCGCGGGGTCCCGTTCGCCGGTCTTCACCCCCGCAAAATCCCTGCGCGCCGGTCTTCAATCCCGAAAAATCCCCACGCGTCGGTCTTCAACCCTGCAAAATTACGTAATGTCACTTCTAGTCTGTGAAGTGACATTTATGACTATTAAAACCAAACGCTGCTGTCAAATTAATTTACTCTATGGTATTTCGAGACATTCGAATATGTTATATTTTGTCGAAACTTAAACACGATCTAGATCGTTTCAAACAAGATTTAAAACCGCCTCCAACTACATCGCAAATCCCTTTTGATCTATAATATAACGTTAATCCGAAGCATTTAAATGATAGATCAAAGTTAATTCTGCAGAACAATTTCTTCTGCTTTATATTTTATTATGTTTAATTAAAAATTATACTATACCATTGAGTGCAAGCAATACATAAACCATCCTATGGTCTTTAACAAGACCAAATAATTAACGCGAGGTATCAATTAATTAATTTGAAATTTTGATAATATTCTCCAGGTTTGGCCGGTTGTGTCGCGTCACTTGTGCACGATGCAGTTTCAAATCCAGCCGAAGGTTAGTACACGTTTTCTAGTGTCTGAGTTTTAAAATGTAGGAGATACTCTGATTCAGAATTGACTCTACCCTTTTCGGTTGAATTGACATACCCATTTGTAAAGCATAGGGGTGTGCAAGGCTAAATACCAAAGTGTCTCTACCCTTAAATGTTTTACGGCGAGTCGCAAGAAAGCTACTTGAAGTGACTGATTACCTAGGGTCACCATTAACCAATTATTTAACAATATTCGACTTTTAAATTTAAATTTAAGCCATATGATTGGTTAATGGTAACTTAGTATGCAAAGACGTTAAGTAGCCTTCTTACAAAGAGTTTAACAAGCAATAACTTAAGAACGGTTTGGAATATCATAACAATTTTCAAATGATTAGTGATATTTCAAAAACACTGTTCATTTGATCCCATCAAATATTGTAAGACCTCTACAATTCGTTGGTCTTTTGACGACTTCTGAACTGTGATTTTGAAAACTTTGAGTATACTAGATGGAAAATGGTGCTTTAAAAGAAGCATTTAGTTTGAAAGAAGAGGTACTTATTAAACTGGTAAAAGGTATATTGAGGTGCTTTCGCTATGTGGATAGTTTAAATGCCGAAATTAGAATGACGAAAGAAATATATTGAGTGGATGTATGAAGAAAGAAAAGGT
This sequence comes from Luffia ferchaultella, assembly GCA_949709985.1. Classification (NCBI taxonomy): domain Eukaryota; kingdom Metazoa; phylum Arthropoda; class Insecta; order Lepidoptera; family Psychidae; genus Luffia; species Luffia ferchaultella. The sequence goes on from OX453263.1 coordinate 12,763,141, forward strand.
TGGTACGGAGCGCCCCAGAAAAACGTTTGTTGGTTGGTCAAACTGATGGCACCTTGAAGAAGGATCAATTTTAAGGACTTGAAACCAACCAGCCTGCATGAAACGATTTATGAATTTTGATGACGGGAAACAGGTATGCAAGGACCTTACCAAATTGAGATATATGTATGTGTGTATGTTTATACGTACGTATGTTGTATGTCGGGATGTAAGTATGTATATGTGTGTTTATTAGAACTTGCAACTTGGACATTCGAATGGTTCCATGGTAACCTTCACACTTCACATTGCTTCACAATGCAGAGCGCAATCACCTTATTATTTTATTGTATATTTTGTGGATATATATCTACAGTTATTAAGGACCGCTAGATACTTTCGTATGGTATGATTTCATGGATGCGATTTGAACATGTTCTAGGTAAAATGTTTTTTTTTATATACCTAGTGTAAGTTCAGAAGTATGTAAATGTAAGATAATTACTTCAGATCAATAGAATGACAGTGGTAAAATTGTATGAAATATTACAATAAACAATTTTAAAAAAATCAAGCCAACTACATAAGCATTTTGGAGAGTCAAAAATAGAAAAACCTGCTTCTCATCCATTTCTCATCAGATGACTTCTTCGCGTCGACGTGACTTGAAGCAAATTATACTTTGACATATTTCCGCATAGCGTTGGTTGAACATAATATTTTGGCATCACGATGGTATTTTAATAAAAACGTATACCAATCAATTGAATGAAACACTTGTAATAACAGTGCACTATCAATTTAACACTTGTGACAAGAACAACTTTAATTAAATTCATTTCTTTTGTCACATAATAATGACCTATTACTTTTCTTAAATTGTGTTAATGGATACCAGACAACTGATATACGTACTTAAATATTTTTATAATATGTACATATTATAGTAGATGTACTACACCTAGATAAGGAACAAATCGACATACACCCAAATATTTGTCCCGGGCGGGGATCGAATCTGCTGCCTTTAGTTTTGCAGGCGGTGTCTCTAACTACTCTACCAACCGCTCAGCCAATTAATTAATAACTGATTAACTGATAATTGATCTGGAACTGACTGACGGAACTGATTAAGATATGCTTAATCATATTATCTCTACTAATATTTTAATAAATGGCAAAAGTGTGTCTGTTGAGTTTTCCTTTCTTTCGCGCAGTAACGGATCGACGTGATTATTTGCATGGATATATTTTAAGAGCTGGAGAATGGCAGACTGTTTTTTGATCCCGGAAAAAGACATGGTTTCTTCCTGTGAGATAATTATTCTTGATGCTAAAACGGCTGAAAGATTTTAATAAAATTTAGTACGAAGGTGTCTTAACGCTTGGTACTATGATAAATTTCGTTCCGGAAAATATACGTTTTATATGGAATAGCTATTCTTCATGCTAAAATGCCTGAATGGATTTTGTGAAAGGTACCTATAGAGATTACTTAGTACATTTTCTAGAAAGTCACACAATTTTCCGCCGCTGCCGAAAGCTAGTGTAAAATATAGCCATAATGTAACAACTAGATTATAGGTGATTATAAATGGCATAAACTCGCAAACCCACGATACCTAATAAATAATGATGCGCTTAATTCAAGGACATACTAAATTTATTGATCGGGCAACCAAATAACTATGAAATGTTTTATTCAAAGGTAAGGATGGAATACTTAAAACGTACATCATGTTATTTTAAGATCTTAAAGAAAAAGTATTTCTTCGATTCGATATGATTTTAATTCATCTTGCACATAGGCAATCCTAAAAAGCATAGTAATTAATACTAAAAACTGACAATTTTCAGAACTCATATAGTATTAAAATATATATTTCGGGCTCATATATCAATACGTGATTACGTAGTTTTATTTTACCTACTGTGTGTAATTAAACGTGTGTAGGATTTAGTCTAGACATATTTAAAATAAATGCCAGCAGGAATCTTAACTAAATAAACTTGAGATAACATTGTTTGAACCTCTCATAGCATCGCGGTATCGAATCCTCTTCACACGGGTACACATTTTTGTTTGTTTTCCTCAAGATATAAACGATTGATGTGTTGACATACCGCGACCTGTTCGATTGTCTGTCTTTTCCTTTTTCCAATTATGTTTGTATATTTTGTGTTGTCTACACACACATAGTGTCGAATGTTGTATACGGAAAAGGTTGAATAATGTTTTTTGTCCCACGAAAAATCGGCTAAGTGCGAGTTAGTATCCTGTCCCTGAGGGGTCCATTCTATTAGAGCTTAGTAAGTAGTTGCTTTATATATTTTATTAATTTTCGTCTTTCGAGGTATGTACGCATTCCTAAAATCTGATCATTTTCAGATTTTTCATTGCTTGTGTTATATATTTCTTGTTACCGAATTAGATACTATATATATAGGGGTCCAATTCACAAAACTTTTTTTGAAATCTAGTTTAGTTGGAACGCCCTTAATTTTCATTCGGACATTTAGACTTTAAAGAAAGAGACAAAAATATTTTAACTAAAACTATGTCTGAATAAATTTCTGAATGGGCTTGGACTAAAATTTGTAAAGTTGCGCTGATGGTTATGAAAATGAAAAGAATACGGTTCTAGCACGCACCTCTCAAAATATCTATTTTTTACATAAAATTGACCGGGTGGTCGAGTGGTTACGGGCTCTAACTGCAGAATCGAAGGTCTAAGGTTCGATTCCCGCCAGGAACAAATATTTGTGTGCATGAATGAACAACTGAACATGTCTTTATAATATTCCATTTATGTTCCATATTACGTCTGGGTGTAAAATATCTATCATCATCATCAGCCCATTTTACCCCACTGCAGGGGCTTAGTCATCCCCCAGGGTGAGGAGGGGGTTTGGAGCTTAAATCCACCACGCTACTCCACTGCGGGTTGGGGATTGTAACGACCGCCATCTATTGACAGCGTCCGGGACCGACTGCTTAACGTGCTCTCCGAGGCACGGAGTCAGTGATAGTTAATGTACTTAAGTCAGAAAAACTCATTGGTACACGCCCGGATTCGAACCATGGCCTTATAAATTTGAGACAGGTTCGTTGTGCTCTGGGCTATCACGACACAAAATATCTATATATGTATGTATTATAAAATATATTATTAATCTAAGTATGCATATCAGTTGTCTAGTACGCATAATACAAGCTCACTCTAGTTCGGGTCTAGAATGTCGAAATAGAAATGTTTGACAAAATAGAAAGCTATTCTTTGCCTAGTGCATACCTCTCTGGGAAAATGGGTGATTTCGTGGTGTGTTACGTTGTAGAAAAAAATATGGTAGTATAATGTAAACGTAAAATGTAAAAAAATCAGTCTGATGTAAACTGGCCCCATAAGAAAATAAATGTTAGTTGTGAGAATACATTTTTTTATATTTCAGTCAGACTATACATAAACAGTGTATATATTATAAGGGTAATGACCGCTTATATCTAAGTCCGAATCGGTGGCCTCAATTCAACAATACACATTTCCGATAATTTCACAATGTCGGCGATTTATAGAAAAAATATAATGCTACCTCAGCAGGTCAGTCAGTGGACGGCCTAAATACGAATGGACTTTAAAGTCACTGTTTTCTGATTGGCCAAAACAATAATGTGTTAAACATGTCAATCCAATCAGGTAGTGAAACGCCAAATTAAACACTAACGTTCAAATCCTATAAAAAACCCTTTATTGATACAAAACACCACCAGTAGGACCACTGCTCTCAGGTACGCATGTCCACGCCAAGATTTGTTTTATTGTTAAACTTCACTTCACTTCATTGCATCAGCCCATTTTTACCCTGCTGCAGGGGCTTAGGCCTCCCCCGAGGCGAGGGTGGCTTGGAGCTTAAATCCACCACGCTGCTCCACCGCCGGTTGGGGATTGTAACGACCGCCATGTATTGACAGCGCCCGAGACCGACTGCTTAACGTGCTCTCCGAGGCACGGAGTCAGTGATAGTTAATGTACTTAAGTCAGAAAAACTCTTTGGTACACGCCCGGATTTGAACCATGGCCCTATGGCCTTATAAATTTGAGACAGGTTCGTTGCGCTTTGGGCTATCAGGACAATAAATAATTTTGTGTAAGGTTTTATTAAATTTATTTTATCTGCAGTTTAACTTTCGTTTCACTACAGTCTTCTACTGGCGATGAGGTGCAACCACGAACACGATAACTTCCATTCTTTCTATAAGTAAATCAGTCAGACATATGTCAACATTCCTAGGAAGTATCAAGGGAAATACCAATACCTAACAACTCCGGGCATTTGTCCCTTGTATATAAAACGAAGCAAACTAAAATAAATTGACAAGATCGTCTCAGTTGATAACCCCATAAGAGTATACAAAGTGTCAACAAAGGAGTGAATCAGTTGTATCTATTATTCTATAAGTACCAGTGGCCTGTTGCGGTTATTCCTATCTGTCTGTACAGTGGTATTTAATATATAAGGTATAACATATATTAAATTCATGACTGTGTTAAATTACGGTCAAGTGTGTGTCGGACACGCATCAATTTAGGGTACCGTAGCATGTTTTGGTCTCATCATTGGATTGGGTCTTCTGTTCCACGTCGGGTGGGTGGTAGGATCCAAGTATATATTTTAGAATATATAGCTCATACTTCAATATCAGTACCTATACTTTTGAGATTTAAACGCTGTTGATTGTTTTTTAATTTTTAGTTCATTGCTTTTTATCTATAAGCTAGTTTTAAAAAAAAGTTTTTTTTATACCACCTAAACCCACCTTTTCACGCAAATTGTTTTGTGATACGTATATTACTCATCACAGTTAATATCTCTATTAAAAATAAAAAAAAAATGAATCGTCTAGTCACAATGAATTGCATAAATGAGGCACTTATCTCGTTTATAAAATTAGCCACTTTGTGATGATTTGCACCACTGTACTTTAACAATCACGTGTGTGAATGACATGCCGCATAAATACCGATAGTGTTTCAATATTGTCGACAACAATATGAGTAATTTTATTTTATTGTTTTATTTATGTAACTTAATTTCAATAATTTACAGTAATGACATGATATTCTTTATTTGGTACATACCTATGCGCTATGTACCCACGACGCTTTGTAAATTAATACTAAGATCCAAATCTATCTCGTGAATCCCTTACTGATTCTTTTTTCAGACGATATATTGTTTATATATTATAAAATATATTAATAAACACATTTTTTTTTTAAATGATACTATAATTTTTTTTACATTTATTATGTTTTCATATAGGTATACATTTAGACGGCAATGTCATTACGTTAATTTGTATAGACACTAGAATAAACACTACTTTCCTTGCGATCAGTTTTTGGACATTTCCAATGTTGAAAGGTCCTGTTGCCTGTTGTATGTCAGACGGCCCCTGCCAGGGTTGGGAATGGAAGTATTGGTGTATATTCCAGGAAAGTTACGGGACTTAGAACTAGTATTTTTTTTAAACTTACAATTATAACAAACTTGTTATTGGCAATAAATTAAAAAGAAGGTCTATTAGTTTAAGGCCGCACTTTCATCATTTTTATACAAAGAATTCTTCCATACTTTATTTATTCACAGCCTGCGTATAATAAGTAGTACATTAATGGCCGGTTAATGATTTTAAAAAGTTGTGGTTTTGCTGTTTCTTATCACATTAAGCACCGGTTTAAGGAAAATGATTTTTTTAAAAATAATAATAATAATATAATAATATATAATAATACATGGGACTTCCCACACAGCGCCATCTAGTCCCAAAGTAAGCAAGTATTATGCTTGTGTTATGGGTTACTAGACAACTGATATACATACTTAAATATTCTTTATAATATATACATATATAATTTTTTTTTTTTATATATATAACAACCAAGACCCGGTACCAGTATCAATATTCATCATATTAATACTGACCCGACCTGGGATTCGAACCCGGGACCTCTAGCTTCGTAGGCAGGGTCGCTACCCACTAGGCTAAGCGGTCGTCGCTTAGCCTAGTGGGTAAAAATATATATATGATCTTAGCCGCTCGCTACACGATGGGGTTAAATGAGAATCTAATCTGGCAGACCGTCATGATTGTGACATATAGTAATAGTCAGTAGTAATAATAGTTGAGTAGTAGTAATAGTTGAGTAGCTAACCACTTTGGCGAAATGTTCAATAAATAAATAAAATTGCGAACCGGTGCCAAAATTCGAATCTAAAGCGGTTGCGTTTGGCCGACGAAGGCATGAAGGTCATGAAGGGGTTCATTAATTAATCATGTGAGGGTTAAATAGGGGAGCCAGGCGTATTATAAAGTATCGAGTGTAATTATTTGCGCGAAATTCTATGTCGAAAATTTGCGGGCAGGTTTAATTTTAATTGGGGCCGCATGCACGATCTCCGGCGTGTAAGAAACTCGGCTAAATTGAGAGATACTTTCGGATTTTTAAGAAATAGACAATTTTATATTTGAAAACGCTATTGTTTAAAGTTGGTACTTAGGTTTATTATTTTGTAAAAAGTAGATTATTATCAATTTGTTTGGATAAGATCTAATATTATTTTAATGTTAATAGAATGATATAAAAAGTCTAATAAAATAAAAAAAAAAATGTTTCACAGATCAGTTCTGAAACTGGCAGCTTTCGCCTCTTTGTATTTCAAATCGGTTAACTTTTATTGAACCTGATATTAAAAATGTTTGCACATAAATTCTCGTGAGCACCGCGTCACACACACAGTTTTTTTTTTGTTTACAATTTTATGAACAACATATTAAGCACGGCAATGTGTAATATTGTATAAAAACTAGGATTTGAAAGGTTTGTCATTGAAAAAAAAAACTCATTTCACTTAAATTGTTTTTTTTAAAACGTATTTTGAGCCGCACTGACTAAATTGGCTTAAAACTGCTATAAAATCTTCCTATATAATCAGAATTGTTCTTTATGGCTTTATCATTGTACCCTCCAGCAATCACATTCTATTAATACACCTAAGTTTTAAATAGTACGCGGGATTTCCCCTGCTCATTAAATCGTAGCTTCTAAGAATTTTCTTAGTTCGATGTTTTCCTCATAAAATGCATTATAATCGAGTGGCATATCGATTGCATTATATACTATATGACCGCTTCGTGTTTGCCATTGGCGACTATGATGAAAGCAAAATTACACGGAAACAATAAACGCGAATGTACCCGATGGTAGGCTGAAGTCTGGTAAACAACTAACCAATCCAGAAACGGAACTAGTCGTCGGTAGTGATGCCCAAATGCAAGAACAAGACGAGACTTAGCCAGTCTTGGTCTTGGTCTTGCGCCAATACACCTGGTCTTGGTTTTGGTCTTGGTCTTGCGCTCCCAGTCTTGGTCTTGGTCTTGGTCTTGCAGCAAGAGTCTTGCAAGTCTTGCAATTACCTATTAGTCTATTACTATTTATTAAAGTTTACTTTAAATCTTAGAAAAACGTATTATAATTGGAACATTGTGAGCTTGAATTAACATAGCCATAGTAAAGATCAAGCAGATTAATAAATAACTGAAGATTTGATAAGAAATTCGAAAAATCAACTGACCTATATGTCGTTTTCCATGGAAGTAACTGTTTCTTAATAAACATTTATGATTTATAAGCTTACATTTGCTAAAACATGTAAAAAAACAAATTAATTACAATAACTGTTACACCTAACTACTCAGTGAAATAGCGCTAAGTCCTAGCTGCAAGACGCAAGAGTCTTGCAGGCTATGTCTTGTTCTTGCTCAAGTCTTGCACGGTCAGTCTTGGTCTTGGTCTTGCTAAAAATACGCGGTCTTGTTCTTGGTCTTGGTCTTGCAAAAACGCAAGAACAAGACCAAGACTGCAAGACCAAGACTGAATTTGGGCATCACTAGTCGTCGGGTTCGATTCGGTGTCTATCTCGAGCGGTGCTTAATTGCGAGTAATTTAATCTAAGCTAATATTCATATGCAGATTCAACACAACACGATTAATTACATTAATGCGGTTAATACGTAATTTAAACAACAGTAGCAGTTTAGCAAACACGGACTGAACGTAAAGAGTTACGTATATACAATGGAGTGGCACGCTTCGCTCAATCTTCTGACATCTAACCTAGTTGCCGAGACAGTTTATCACCAGGTTTTTTTAAAACACTTTTAAGACAATGAATATGTGTCGTGATAGCCCGAACGCAGCGAATCTGTTTAAAATCTTTAAGGCCATGTGGCCGTGGTTCGAATACGGGCGTGTACCAATGAGTTTTTGCTGACTTAAGTACATTAACTATCACTGACTCCGTGTCTTGGAGAGCACGTTAAGCAGTCGGTCCCGGTTGCTGTCAGTAGATGGTGGTCGTTACAATCCGCCAACCCACATTGGAGCAGCGTGGTGGGTGGAGCTTGAGCTTCACGCCACTTCATCTTGAGAGGAGGCCTAAGCCCCTGCAGTGGAGTATAAAAAGGGCTTATGGAATGGAAAACAATGAATAAAAGTCTAATTATTATTGTCTATATCAAAATGTTTTTATAACTACATGATTGTAGAGTACTGTTGAAATTGTCGTTCAATATCAGAGTAAGTCATATTGGTAGCCTCTCGCGTTTCGTTTTTATGACACTTTTGTGCGTCGGATACGACACGCAAAATTCTAATCACCTTTGAGTTTTTACAGCGGCTGAAACGAATAATTAAATTTACTCGCTCTTACATGCGACAGATGTGTACAAAGAACAGGTATTCAAAGTCCCACTACGATTAAAAAAAAAATTAATAATGTGATCGGTGCCAATATTTATCTATGTATATATTATTAAAAAAAAAAAAGTATTTATGTATGTATAAACCCATAACACAAGCATAGTACTTGCTTACTTTGGGACTAGATGGCGCTGTGTGGGATGTCCCAAATATTATTATTATAATTAGTTGTTACCTTACCTTACCTTGTGTTTTTACCACGAACAATAGTTGATGCTGCAGTGTTTCTAGGGATAACATTATACACCAAGTTCCACTGGGGTCCTCATATAATTAGTAAGAAAGAAAGAAAAAAATATTTATTTGGTACACTTATAATAATTTTTGCAATAATGTTTTAAAATATAACGCGGTAAATATAGAAATATAAAAATAAACAAAGTAAATTAATAATTTAAAAAAAAAAAACTGTTGGGCGTATAAATAAAACTAAAAACAGTAACAAATAGTAAGTGACCAAAATGGTTTCTAATCAACTGTATGTCAGGGTATTTGGATGCCAAGATTGATGTATTTCAGTTACTTCCACAGTGCTATGTCATATTGTTGTATTTTACTGTAGGTTAGTGCTGATGATATTAATAATCTTTTTATCTATATATATATCAAACGGGCCCTAAAGATTCACTTAGACGTGAATTCAAAGAAATTAATATAATTACAGTGTATTGTCAGTATATTTATGAAAATGGCTTGTAGGTATGTTCACAAAAATAATACCCACTGCTAGATTCTATACAATAAATTAATAATTCAAAGTTATGTAGTTTTGTAAGATTTTATAATAAATTTCCAATCAATATCATAGATTTCTCAAAAAATAAATTCAAAAATTATGTAAAACGACAACTTATATCTACTACTACTTTAAAAGAATATATGAATGACACAAACTTGGGACTAAATTAGTCTAATTCACCTAGTTTTTAAGACAATCGTTTGTAGCGCCGCCACTTTAAAAAATAAGCCACTTTAAATTTTTGCAGTGTTCTTCTTAAAGTGGTCGCGAATGAACCTGTGTAAAATTGGCCTTATGACGTTCAAAAGTGACAGCAGAGTCCTACTTGAAAATAAATGGATTTATATTTTGAAGGGGCACATTTCATTTCATTGAATAACTATTCAGTTTTCCACTACAACTGCACAAGGAAAACTCCCAATTTTGCAAATGTTTAATTCTTGTTGTAATAAAACTGACTATATTTGAAACTAAAAAAATAAATATGTGTCCATGTTAGTTTTTTCTTTCATAGTTAGGTAGATTACTTATCAGCTTCTCCTTGTACATATATATACGAAATATTTATTTAACATATTAGTCCAGTAAAAATAAATTTTTGGATTGCATTAAAGACACCTTAAAAATTTCTTTTTACAATAGTAATACTGCTGTATAGTTATGCACTCATTATGCTTTGGTTGAATTATGAGTGTTGCATGTTGAGAAATACCTAAAGATGTGTTTGTCTAAATTTCACCCTTTACATTAAATAGTGGGTAGGTGACAAATTAACTGTATATCTATGGTAGCAATATGAATTTGATTTAGAAGTAATCCCTAATATACATGTTATAAATACTAAATATTACGAGATTTTATTTAATTGAAAAAAAAGTTAAACTTACAAAATCGCACTTTTGGCGATTTTTTGTTTTTATACTCTAGATGTAAGCCATAATAGTTTATTAAATTATCACCTATGTGACTTCTCAACAACCATTAAAATAAGTCTTTTTTATTAATTTTTACGACGCGCATTAAAGACACTCTAAATATTTTACTTAATATGAGTCAGTTTTAATATTCTTCATCATAAATTAATATAATCCCTTATTTATGTCAAAAGCGTTATTCATAAAAACGAATAATTCTAAATTACTCCCTAAGATATGTAACGTACTTTTAAGTCTGACTATTTACGCATGACCTTGGTCGTCTGCCGCATCTCGCTAACATTGAGAAAAAGGGACGGCAATATCTCATATCAAGTACCTATTTTTTTGAGCTATTTGTTAAGTTAGAAGCATGTCGATCTGTGGTTAGAAGTATTATTTATATTGCGTTATTATTATTCTTCATCATAAATTGATATAATCCCTTATTTATGTCAAAAGCGTTATTCATAAAAACGAATAAATCTAAAGTACCTATCCAGCATAGGTAACGCCCTTTAAACTGTGACTATTTATGCATGACCTTAGCCATCTGCCATATCGCGCTAACATTGTGAAATAGAAGTTGCAATATCACATATTTCTTGTGCTAAAATTTGTTTGTCGTTAATGTTAGTTAAAAGTATATTGTTAAGAATATAACTACTGCACTTAGTGTCCTTTGAAACGCCGCGCGCCGACACCTCACTGAGACAAAAAATTCACAAAGAAAGCCGCCACACGTGCCGCCGTCACCAAGGAAACCGACAGTATTAGTTATTACAGGTGCGGCGTACAAAATCGGTCAATATAAACATTTAATTCGCTACTTAATTTTACAAGACATTTTACAAATTTTCATAACGGGTGTAGCAAACTTGGAACCCTTATAATTTTAGAGTAATAAAAATAATAATAATAAAGCTAGATAACATTAAGATTTTTTTGTAAGTTTTTTTTTTCAAAAGTCAATGGTATTTATGCGTTGAACAAATCTAAGTTTAGAGTCAGACCCAATGATTGGATCTGTCTTTGTTGGCTAGGATAGAAAACAAATAATTTTAAAAAATTTAATATTTCTTATATATATATAAATACTTAAAATATTTTTTTACGTACGAAAACAAAACGTTAATTTACGGGACATAATTCAATATTTGAAAGAAATACAACACATATTGTAACACCGACTTTATATGTAAGTACATATTTTAAAAATATATTTTGCATTCTTTTTAAACAACAACTAAACGTTAATTTTATTTACGAGACTTAATTATATAGATATTTGCGAAATATTTATATATACATACTCGTATAAATATATAGTGAAATTATTTTTGCAAGGACGACTTTAATGTCCTATAACTTCTTTATTTGTAGATATATTTACACAAAACAAAGCGTCTCGAGGAACATAAAGCGTGGTGATCTCTTTTTTGTGCTCAAACTTCATTAATATTATAAACGCAAAAGTTTGTATGTATGGATGTCTGGATGTTTGTTGCTCTTTCACGCAAAAACTACTAAATGAATTTTAATGAAACTTTAAAAAATATAGCTTATACATCAGAATAACACATAGGTTATAATTTATAAAGATACTGGCTTTCTGTCTGTGCACTCCACTCGCGTGGACTACACAGTTACACGATGATTTTATAAATTCTTTCACCTATAGAAAGCTACATTATAAGTGAGTAACATGGGCTATAATTTAATCTCAAACTAGCTTTCCGCCTGCGGCTCCGCTCGTATGGACTACACAGTAGTAACGGAACGGCTACAATTTTTCACATAGATATAGTTTATAAACTGAAAAATGACATAGGCTACTTTTTATTCTGGAAAAAGGGGTCCCGGTACGACTGCGTAGTCCATGCGAGCGGAGCCGCGGGCAGAAAGTTAGTTAAGTTACTAAATAAAGCAAGGTGCGGTGCGGGCGGACGGCCCGCGATTATTGCTTCGACGTAACCCGCCCCGCGCCACACAGCACCGCCTGCCGCGTACCAAGTAGGTTTTTAATAATTATTTTTGTAAAATAGCTTGTAACGCTCAACAGATGGATAAGGGATTTCTTTTAATTAAAGTTAAAGATAATTATTGGAGCATAAATATACAAAAATATTCAAGGTGTAATAAATGCTAGGACCCAAAAATTAAATAATATTTCACCAAAAAAAAAAGTAATGTAGTCACGTAGGTGATAATTTTCTATATTGTATACAGTACATATTTACATGAAGTGTCAAATTATCGCCAATCCAAAAATTATTGTTTTGGAGTTATCATTTATTTTATACAAATATATAATTACCTACCACATATTGTGAATAAACCTGGGGATTCTTCTGAATTTACACAGAGTGTATTTAAAAAAGCTGTCGTATAGAAAATCACCGGTTTTTAAATTTTTGTTCACACATAAATATATTTTTTAAATCTTATCGGTTGATTCTATAAAAAATAATTAACATAAATAAGGGATTATTACATATTTATTATACGTGAATATTTTCTTTATGATATTGTAAATAATCCCCTAAAGTGCAATTAATGCAATGTGCTCCTAACTAACTTTGCTATATTGACTGGAGTATATGCCCTTTCGTTAAGTCCATCCTTAGAGGTCAGGTTACTATCGCACTGTGTCACTGCGCTCGACAACAATTATTTTGTTTTAGTCAAAACCGCGATAACCAAGAATACATTATATCATACATGTCGTTACAGTGCGTCCGCTCAAATGGTTTGCAGTACACCTGCAGGGTATTTTGGGAACTATGTAAAAATAACTAATACGTCATTTAATCATTTAACACCTCATTTTTTTCTCATTTTTACTCCAAGTACTTTAATGAAGCAATAGTAAATCGAATTACGTATTTGAATATTAGTCATACGAATGTTCCGAATCACTTTCTGTGTTTATTATACTATAAACGTGACACACCAATACACACTGCAGGTGTAGAGTGCGGGCCGATATTTTGAAGTCGCCGTACCGCCGCTTTCGGCCCGAGGGCGAGCCGCTGTTGGCGGCATTAAAAAGTGTGATTTGGGGGGACGCACTGTAAGGTTCGTTAGAGCTTTGACGAAACACTAATGATTTAAAAATTGCTTTATTTACGCCGGGCTATCACGATTCTATCGATAAATTTGTTGTCATTTGTTTGCTATCGAACTTTTTGCCAAGAAATTATAGTGATGGAGAAGTGTCTATAATCGATTTCGAGGACACGTTCGTAACAGTATTTTTAGAATGTAATATAATAAGCTGTCGTATTGGTGGTCGTCCATTAATCACGTGAGACTTAAACAGGGAGAGTAGAAAATTGAATACCATCACGATTGATCACGAGGTGGGGAGGGGATGTAATGACGTCACGTGTGTTCCGCGTACATTTTCCCGAAATTCTACTTGTTAATAATTTGCGCACAGCCTTAATCGCGGCTGGACACTTTTGCGTGCGCGCTTTAAAGTCAATCCTTAAGCAGTGCTTTATAATTGTCCGCAATATTACAGAATTTCATTAAAACTACAATGTAATGATAATATCTGTGACATTCAAAATACAAAAAAAAAAAAATACACGTGATGCAGAGTGGAGGGCGGGAGTAACCTTGATAGTCACTTATAACCAGTGAGGAGGGAGGTAAAAATGTCTAAAAACCTCACTTGGTTAACAACTCCCTAATGTTGATTCATGTTAGTTTTAGTGACAAAAACTATGATCGAACTGTGCCGCGACGCAAGGCAACACATTTAGCCTATAATTGAGGACGTAGATTGCGTGTGTGCGAAATTTCGTTCACGCCCGTTGAGCCGTTTGATTGTATTTGAGTAACAAAGTAGGAACGACCACATTTTCACATTTATAGTAGTTCAACGCCACTACTACATTGTACAAGACGATAGACAATATGTTCCGTATTGTATTACTGTGGTAGAGTCATACTATTTTTTATTGATTCATGAGGATTACAATTTCACGTGAGATAGTTACCTCAATATTTTTTATCTAACTATCTAGCTTTGGTTTTTTTTTTACTGTGGAACACAGCGTAATAAGCTCAACCGCCCAGATGACGTCACAGGGACAATTTCACTGTCAGATTAATTTTCATAAATATCTGGCAAATTCGTAAATAGTTTTTTTTTTATTTTGAAAGGTTATTCTAGAACCTTATTCCTTTTAATTTTAATGACCATTATCGTTTGATTCGTTAATTAATTTTTAAACTTTCGATCTATTGATTAATAACAGTTTGTGTCGATTGTTGGTATGGACTTTGAAGAGCCAAAAGAAAGAGTGACTTGTCGCTACACTTAAGCGCCTCTCGTTGGTACTCTACACACCTTAGAATAAAATCTTTTTCTACGATTTTCTTTGAATAGTATGTCTTCAATTAAAATTAAGATATGCTATGAAATATTCATATTTTTATACATTCCATCTTGAAGCTTGAACTGTCTCACTTTCACTTCTACGCCTAGTACGCTTTGTGCCAAACTGATTTGTGTTACTTCGCGAGAAACCTGCGATGGCAAATAGAAACAGGCAAAGAAATCAAATAAATGTGACACAGACGCTGGTATTATTCCTGGTTAGTAAAAAATAAAACTATCTGAATCGCAAAATCACCCTGACGTCTATGGTTAAAAAAGCATAGTCAAAATATTAATAAAAGATATTAGCTGGTATTAGCTAGGTATATCATAAAGTTGAAACAAATTAACAGTAACACACCTTTTAAATTCTAAACCAGAAGAACTCTGTGTACCACTTCATAAAAAATATGTTTTAAGTCTAGATATAATTTCTGAATACAGACTGGCATTACTTAATACCCACAGTAACTTTCGATTAGTAGTAATATTGGTACATATGTGTAAAATTTAGGAAATTAGTTATACTCACTTATAGATAACAGTTAACACGAGTGGAATGGGAAATAAGCTCAGGAGAAATAGTACTCCATTGTTCACCTCAGGGAAATTTAATCGGTCCGATTATGTTTTTTGGTTTTGCTAATTTGAACGATTTAACGCTAAAATGTTAAGTTTGTAACAATTCACTTCATAAACTATATGGCGCCCATTATATATCTGTTCTTTAAAGTAAAAATATTATTTTTTAGTTTATGTTTGTATTATAGACTAGATTTTGAAGTCGGTTTTTATTTTTTTCTAAATGATTATTTTATTTTTAAATTTTTAGTGGTTTAGTAACTGTATATCTATTTATATTTAGTATGGATAGGCCTTCTAAACGCGCTGCTCAAATGGCACAGCGCTCTTTCGAGGAAACTGTCGTCGAATCGCAGTATTATACCCTAACTCGGAACCCTTAAAGAGTTCCGTGGTTTCCATCGTCAGCTCAGCAGCGTTAGACGATGACTCCCAGAAGCAAACAACTGAATAAAATCTTAAAAGACTCATAAACTCTGAAAGCTAATACATTTGAACATGTTCTAGGTAAAATGTTTTTTTATACACCTAGTGTCAGGCCCGGCGAGAGCCACATCGGGCCCCGGGTGTAAAATATTGCAGGGCCCACCCCACCTTACTTTGAAAAAAAAATCAATTAACCGGGCCCCCGTTTCTTAGTACGGGCCCTGGTGGTACTACTACCCTTACACCCCTCCTATCGCCGACCCTGCCTAGTGTAAGTTCAGAAGTATATAAATGTAAGATAATTACTTTAGATCGATAGTTATAATGACAGTTTTAAACAATTTAAAAAAAAGAAGCCAAATACATAAGCAATGTGGAGAGTGAAAAATAGAAGGACCTGCTTTTCATCAGATGACTTCTTCGCGTCGACGTGACTTGAAGTAAATTATACTTTGACATATTTCTGCATAGCGATGGTTGAACATAATATTTTGGCATCACGATGGTATTTTAATAAAAACATATACCAATCAATTGAATGAAACACTTGTAATAATAGTGCACTGTCAATTTAACACTTGTGATAAGAACAACTTTAATTAAATTCATCTCTTTTGTCATTTAATAATGATCTATTACTTAAATTGTGTTAATGGATACCAGACAACTTATATACGTACTTAAACATTTTTATAATATGTACATATTATAGTAGATGTTCTACACCTAGATAAGGAACAAATCGACATACACCCAAATATTTGTCCCGGGCGGGGATCGAATCTGCTGCCTTTGGTTTTGCAGGCGGTGTCTCTAACTACTCTACCAACCGCTCAGCCAATTAATTAATAACTGACTAACTGATAATTGATCTGGAACTGACTGACGGAACTGATTAAGATATGTTAATCATATTATCTCTACTAATATTTTAATAAATGGCAAAAGTGTGTCTGTTGAGTTTTCCTTTCTTTAGCGCAGCAACGGATTGACGTGATTATTTGCATGGATATAGTTTACGAGCTGGAGAATGGCAGACTGTTTTTTGATCCCGGAAAAAGACATGGTTTCTTCCTGTGAGATAATTATTCTTGATGCTAAAACGGCTGAAAAGATTTTAATAAAATTTAGTACGAAGGTGTCTTCACGCTTGGTACTATGATAAATTTAGTTCCGGAAAATATACGTTTTATATGGGATAGCTATTCTTCATGCTAAAATGCCTGAACGGATTTTGTGAAAGGTACCTATAGAGATTAATTTAGTACATTTTCTAGAAAGTCACACAATTTTCCGCCGCTGCCGAAAGCTAGTGTAAAATATAGCCATAATGTAACAACTAGATTATAGGTGATTATAAATGGCATAAACTCGCAAACCCACGATACCTAATAAATAATGATGCGCTTAATTCAAGGACATACTAAATTTATTGATCGGGCAACCAAATAACTATGAAATGTTTTATTCAAAGGTAAGGATGGAATACTTAAAACGTACATCATGTTATTTTAAGATCTTAAAGAAAAAGTATTTCTTCGATTCGATATGATTTTAATTCATCTTGCACATAGGCAATCCTAAAAAGCATAGTAATTAATACTAAAAACTGACAATTTTCAGAACTCATATAGTATTAAAATATATATTTCGGGCTTATATATCAATACGTGATTACGTAGTTTTATTTTACCTACTGTGTGTAATTAAACGTGTGTAGGATTTAGTCTAGACATATTTAAAATAAATGCCAGCAGGAATCTTAACTAAATAAACTTGAGATAACATTGTTTGAACCTCTCATAGCATCGCGGTATCGAATCCTCTTCACACGGGTACACATTTTTGTTTGTTTTCCTCAAGATATAAACGATTGATGTGTTGACATACCGCGACCTGTTCGATTGTCTGTCTTTTCCTTTTTCCAATTATGTTTGTATATTTTGTGTTGTCTACACACACATAGTGTCGAATGTTGTATACGGAAAAGGTTGAATAATGTTTTTTGTCCCACGAAAAATCGGCTAAGTGCGAGTTAGTATCCTGTCCCTGAGGGGTCCATTCTATTAGAGCTTAGTAAGTAGTTGCTTTATATATTTTATTAATTTTCGTCTTTCGAGGTATGTACGCATTCCTAAAATCTGATCATTTTCAGATTTTTCATTGCTTGTGTTATATATTTCTTGTTACCGAATTAGATACTATATATATAGGGGTCCAATTGTCAAAACTTTTATTTAAATCTAGTTTAGTTGCAACACCTTTAATTTTCATTCGGACATTTAGACTTTAAAGAAAGAGACAAAAATATTTTAACTAAAACTATGTCTGAATAAATTTCTGAATGGGCTTGGACTAAAATTTGTAAAGTTGCGCTGATGGTTATGAAAATGAAAAGAATACGGTTCTAGCACGCACCTCTCAAAATATCTATTTTTTACATAAAATTGACCGGGTGGTCGAGTGGTTACGGGCTCTAACTGCAGAATCGAAGGTCTAAGGTTCGATTCCCGCCAGGAACAAATATTTGTGTGCATGAATGAACAACTGAACATGTCTTTATAATATTCCATTTATGTTCCATATTACGTCTGGGTGTAAAATATCTATCATCATCATCAGCCCATTGTACCCCACTGCAGGGGCTTAGCCTTCCCCCAGGGTGAGGAGGGGGTTTGGAGCTTAAACCCACCACGCTACTCCACTGCGGGTTGGGGATTGTAACGACCGCCATCTATTGACAGCGTCCGCGACCGACTGCTTAACGTGCTCTCCGAGGCACGGAGTCAGTGATAGTTAATGTACTTAAGTCAGAAAATCTCATTGGTACACGCCCGGATTCGAACCATGGCCTTATAAATTTAAAACAGGTTCGTTGCGCTCTGGGCTATCACGACACTCACGACACGACACGAAATATCTATATATGTATGTATTATAAAATATATTATTAATCTAAGCATGTATATCAGTTGTGTAGTACGCATAATACAAGCTCACTCTAGTTCGGGTCTAGAATGTCGAAATAGAAATGTTTGACTAAATAGAAACCTAATCTTTGCCTAGTGCATGCCTCTCTGGGAAAATGGGTGATTTCGTAGTGTGTTACGTTGTAGAAAAAAATATGGTAGTATAATGTAAACGTAAAATGTTAAAAAAATCAGTCTAATGTAACTGGCCCCATAAGAAAATAAATGTAAGGGTAATGACCACTTATATCTAATACCGAATCGGTGACCTCAATTTAACAATACACATTTCCGATAATTTCACAATGTCGGCGATTTATAGAAAAAATATAATGCTACCTCAGCAGGTCAGTCAGTGGACGGCCTAAATACGAATGGACTTTGAATCACTGTTTTCTAATTGGCCAAAACAATAATGTGTTAAACATGTCAATCCAATCAGGTAGTGAAACGCCAAATTAAACACTAACGTTCAAATCCTATAAAAAATCCTTTATTGATACAAAACACCACCAGTAGGACCACTGCTCTCAGGTACGCATGTCCACGCCAAGATTTGTTTTATTGTAAAACTTCACTTCACTTCATTGCATCAGCCCATTTTTACCCTGCTGCAGGGGCTTAGGCCTCCCCCGGGGCGAGGGGGCTTGGAGCTTAAATCCACCACGCTGCTCCATTGCGGGTTGGGGATTGTAACGACCGCCATGTATTGACAGCGCCCGAGACCGACTGCTTAACGTGCTCTCCGAGGCACGGACTCATTGATAATTATGTTAAGCCAGAAAAACTCATTGGTACACGCCCGGATTCGAACCATGACCCTATGGCCTCATAAATTTGAGACAGGTTCGTTGCGCTTTGGGCTATCACGACAATAAATAATTTTGTGTAAGGTTTTATTAAATTTATTTTATCTGCAGTTTAACTTTCATTTCACTACAGTCTTCTACTGGCGATGAGGTGCAACCACGAACACGATAACTTCCATTCTTTCTATAAGTAAATCAGTCAGACATATGTCAACATTCCTAGGAAGTATCAAGGGAAATACCAATACCTAACAACTCCAGGCATTTATCCCTGGTGTATACAACGAAGCAAACTAAAATAAATTGACAAGATCGTCTCAGTTGATAACCCCATAAGAGTATACAAAGTGTCAACAAAGGAGTGAATCAGTTGTATCTATTATTCTATAAGTACCAGTGGCCTGTTGCGGTTATTCCTATCTGTCTGTACAGTGGTATTTAATATATAAGGTATAACATATATTAAATTCATGACTATGTTAAATTACGGTCAAGTGTGTGTCGGACACGCATCAATTTAGGGTACCGTAACATGTTTTGGTCTCATCATTGGATTGGGTCTTCTGTTCCACGTCGGGTGGGTGGTAGGATCCAGGTATATATTTTAGAATATATAGCTCATCCTTCAATACCAGTACCTATGCTTTTGAGATTTAAACGCTGTTGATTGTTTTTTAATTTTTAGTTCATTGCTTTTTATCTATAAGCTTGTTTATAAAAAAAAAAAAAATTTTATACCTCCTAAACCCATCTTTTCACGCAAGTTGTTTTGTGATACGTATATTACTCATCACAGTTAATATCTCTATTAAAAATTAAAAAAAAAATTGTCTAGTCACAATGAATTGCATAAGTGAGGCACTTATCTGGTTTATAAAATTAGCCACTATATGATGATTTGCACCACTGTACTTTAACAATCACGTGTGTGAATGACATGCCGCATAAATACCGATAGTGTTTCAATATTGTCGACAACAATATGAGTAATTTTATTTTATTGTTTTATTTAACTTACTTTCAACAATTTACAGTAATAATAATTTATTTTGTCAATAACACCATTTAGGTATACAAAATTGAAATAGGCACAGAACACAATGGAATACTACTTTAACAATAAAATTACTTACAATAAAATTATTCACGATAAAATTATTTACAATATTATATGTCAATTAAATGACAAGATATTCTTTATTTGGTACATAGCTCCACGACGCTTTGTATATTAATACTAAGATTCAAATCTATCTTGTGACTCCCTTACTGATTCTTTTTTCAGAGGATATATTGTTTATATAAATATTTTCATATTTTCAGAGGATATATTATATATTATAAAATATATTAATAAACACATTTTTTTTAAATGATACTATAATTTTTTTTACATACATTATGTTTTCATATATACATTGAGACGGCAATATCATTATGTTAATTTGTATAGACACTAGAATAAACAATACTTTCCTTGTGATCAGTTCTTGGACATTTCCAATGTCGAAAGGTCCTGTTGCCTGTTGTATGTCAGACGGCCCCTGCCAGGGTTGGGAATGGAAGCATTGGTGCATATTCCAGGAAAGTTACGGGACTTAGAACTTGTATTTTTTTTAAACTTACAATTATAACAAACTTGTTATTGGCAATAAATTAAAAAGAAGGTCTATTAGTTTAAGGCCGCACTTTCATCATTTTTATACAAAGAATTCTTCCATACTTTATTTATTCACAGCCTGCGTATAATAAGTAGTACATTAATGGCCGGTTAATGATTTTAAAAAGTTGTGGTTTTGCTGTTTCTTATCACATTAAGCACCGGTTTAAGGAAAATGATTTTTTTTTTAAATATATATATGATCTTAGCCGCTCGCTACACGATGGGGTTAAATGAGAATCTAATCTGGCAGACCGTCATGATTGTGACGTGACATATAGTAATAGTCAGTAGTAATAATAGTTGAGTAGTAGTAATAGTTGAGTAGCTAACCGCTTTGGCGAAATGTTCAATAAATAAATAAAATTGCAAACCGGTGCCAAAATTCGAATCTAAAGGGGTTGCGTTTGGCCGACGAAGGCATGAAGGTCATGAAGGGGTTCATTAATTAATCATGTGAGGGTTAAATAGGGGAGCCAGGCGTATTATAAAGTATCGAGTGTAATTATTTGCGCGAAATTCTATCTCGATAATTTACGGGCAGCTTCAATTTTAATTGGGGGCGTGTACACGATCTCTGGCGTGTAAGAAACTCGGCTAAATTGAAAGATACTTTCGGATTTTTAAGAAATAGACAATTTTATATTTGAAAACGGTATTGTTTAAATTTGGTACCAAGGTTTTTTATTTTATTAAAATTAGACATATTATTATCAATTTGTTTGAATAAGATCTAATATTATTTTAATGTTAATAGAATGATAAAAAAAAGTCAAATAAATTAAAAAAAAAAATCAGATCCGTTCTAAAACTGACAGCTTTCGCCTGTTCGTTTTTCAAATCGATTAACTTTTATTGAACCTGATAATAAAAATGTTTACCTACACATAAATTCTCGTGAGTACCGCGTCACACACACAGTTTTTTTTGTTTACAATTTTATCAACAACATATTAAGCACGGCAATGTGTAATATTGTATAAAAACTAGGATTTGAAAGGTTTGTCATTGAAAAAAAAAACTCATTTCACTTAAATTGGTTTCTTTAAAACGTATTTTGAGCCGCATTGACAAAATTGGCTTAAAACTGCTATAAAATCTTCATATATAATCAGAATTGTTCTTTATGGCTTTATCATTGTACCCTCCAGCAATCACGTTCTATTAATACACCTAAGTTTTAAATAGTCCGCGGGATTTCCCCTGCTCATTAAATCGTAGCTTCTAAGAATTTTCTTAGTTCGATGTTTTCCTCATAAAATGCATTATAAACGAGTGGCATATCAACTGCATTATATATACTATATGACCGTTTCGTGTTTGCCATTGGCGACTATAATGAAAGCAAAATTAAACGGAAACAATAAACGCGAATGTACCCGATGGTAGGCTGAAGTCTGGTAAACAACTAACCAATCCGGAAACGGAACTAGTCGTCGGGTTCGATTCGGTGTCTATCTCGAGCGGTGCTTAATTGCGAGTAGTTTAATCTAAGCTAATATTCATATGCAGATTCAACACAACACGATTAATTGCATTAATGCGGTTAATACGTAATTTAAACAACAGTAGCAGTTTAGCAAACACGGACTGAACGTAAAAAGTTACGTATATACAATGGAGTGGCACGCTTCGCTCAATCTTCTGACATCTAACCTAGTTGCCGAGACAGTTTATCACCCGGTTTTTTTTAAAAACTTTTAAGACAATGAATATGTGTCGTGATAGCCCGAACGCAGCGAATCTGTTTCAAATCTATAAGGCCATGTGGCCGTGGTTCGAATACGGGCGTGTACCAATGAGTTTTTGCTGACTTAAGTACATTAACTATCACTGACTCCGTGTCTTGGAGAGCACGTTAAGCAGTCGGTCCCGGTTGCTGTCAGTAGATGGTGGTCGTTACAATCCGCCAACCCACATTGGAGCAGCGTGGTGGATGGAGCTTGAGCTTCACGCCACTTCATCTTGAGAGGAGGCCTAAGCCCCTGCAGTGGAGTATAAAAAGGGCTTATGGAATGGAAAACAATGAATAAAAGTCTAATTATTATTGTCTATATCAAAATGTTTTTATAACTACATGATTGTCGAGTACTGTTGAAATTGTCGTTCAATATTAGAGTAAGGCATATTGGTAGCCTCTCACGTTTCGTTTTTATGACACTTTTGTGCGTCGGATACGACACGCAAAATTCTAATCACCTTTGAGTTTTTACTCATAAATCAACTCATAAATAATTGAATTTACTCGCTCTTACATGCGACAGATGTGTACAAAGAACAGGTATTCAAAGTCCCACTACGATTAAAAAAAAATTAATAATGTGATCGGTGCCAATTAGTTGTTACCTTACACAGTGTGTTTTTATACCACGAACAATAGTTGATACTGCAGTGTTTCTAGGGATAACGTTATATTTGGTACACTTATAATAATTTTTGCAATAATGTTTTAAAATATAACGCGGTAAATATAGAAATATAAAAATAAACAAAGTAAATTAATAATTAAAAAAAAAAACGGTTGGGAATATAAATGAAACTAAAAACAGTAACAAATAGTAAGTGACCAAAATGGTTTCTAATCAACTGTATGTCAGGGCATTTGGATGCCAAGACGCCGGTCTGAGTTAGTCTTTCAAATAAATTTAGTTCCGCAGTTTTTGCAGTAAAAAAAATCCACCGACAGACATAGCGACAAAAAGATTGATGTATTTCAGTTACTTCCACAGTGCTATGTCATATTGTTGTATTTTACTGTAGGTTAGTGCTGATGATATTAATAATATTTTTATCTATATATATATCAAACGGGCCCTAAAGATTCACTTAGACGTGAATTCAAAGAAATTAATATAATTACAGTGTATTGTCAGTATATTTATGAAAATAGCTTGTATGTTCACAAAAATAAAACCCACTACTAGATTCTATACAATAAATTAATAATTCAAAGGTATGTAGTTTTGTAAGATTTTATAATAAATTTCCAATCAATATCATAAATTTCTCAAAAAATAAATTCAAAAATTATGTAAAACGACAACTTATATCTACTACTACTTTAATAGAATATATGAATGACACAAACTTGGGACTAAATTAGTCTAATTCACCTAGTTTTTAAGACAATCGTTTGTAGCGCCGCCACTTTAAAAAATAAGCCACTTTAAATTTTTGCAGTGTTCTTCTTAAAGTGGTCGCGAATGAACCTGTGTAAAATTGGCCTTATGACGTTCAAAAGTGACAGCAGAGTCCTACTTGAAAATAAATGGATTTATATTTTGAAGGGGCACATTTCATTTCATTGAATAACTATTCAGTTTTCCACTACAACTGCACAAGGAAAACTCCCAATTTTGCAAATGTTTACTTCTTGTTGTAACAAAACTTACTATATTTAAAACTAAAAAAATAAATATGTGTCCATGTTAGTTTTTTCTTTCATAGTTAGGTAGATTACTTATCAGCTTCTCCTTGTACATATATATACGAAATATTTATTTAACATATGCCATTTCGTTAAAGTCCATCCTTAGAGGTCAGGTTACTATCGCACTGTGTCACTGCGCTCGACAACAATTATTTTGTTTTAGTCAAAACCGCGATAACTAAGAATACATTATATCATACATGTCGTTACAGTGCGTCCGCTCAAATGGTTTGCAGTACACCTGCAGGGTATTTTGGGAACTATGTAAAAATAACTAATACGTCATTTAATCATTTAACACCTCATTTTTTTCTCATTTTTACTCCAAGTACTTTAATGAAGCAATAGTAAATCGAATTACGTATTTGAATATTAGTCATACGAATTTTCCGAATCACTTTCTGTGTTTATTATACTATAAACGTGACACACCAATACACACTGCAGGTGTAGAGTGCGGGCCGATATTTTGAAGTCGCCGTACCGCCGCTTTCGGCCCGAGGGCGAGCCGCTGTTGGTGGCATTAAAAAGTGTGATTTGGGGGGACGCACTGTAAGGTTCGTTAGAGCTTTGGCAAAACACTAATGATTTAAAAATTGCTTTATTTACGCCGGGCTATCACGATTCTATCGATAAATTTGTTGTCATTTGTTTGCTATCGAACTTTTTGCCAAGAAATTATAGTGATGGAGAAGTGTCTATAATCGATTTCGAGGACACGTTCGTAACAGTATTTTTAGAATGTAATATAATAAGCTGTCGTATTGGTGGTCGTCCATTAATCACGTGAGACTTAAACAGGGAGAGTAGAAAATTGAATACCATCACGATCGATCACGAGGTGGGGAGGGGATGTAATGACGTCACGTGTGTTCCGTGTACATTTTCCCGAAATTCTACTTGTTAATAATTTGCGCACAGCCTTAATCGCGGCTGGACACTTTTGCGTGCGCGCTTTAAAGTCAATCCTTAAGCAGTGCTTTATAATTGTCCGCAATATTACAGAATTTCATTAAAACTACAATGTAATGATAATATCTGTGACATTCAAAATACAAAAAAAAATACACGTGATGCAGAGTGGAGGGCGGGAGTAACCTTGATAGTCACTTATAACCAGTGAGGAGGGAGGTAAAAATGTCTAAAAACCTCACTTGGTTAACAACTCCCTAATGTTGATTCATGTTAGTTTTAGTGACAAAAACTATGATCGAACTGTGCCGCGACGCAAGGCAACACATTTAGCCTATAATTGAGGACGTAGATTGCGTGTGTGCGAAATTTCGTTCACGCCCGTTGAGCCGTTTGATTGTATTTGAGTAACAAAGTAGGAACGACCACATTTTCACATTTATAGTAGTTCAACGCCACTACTACATTGTACAAGACGATAGACAATATGTTCCGTATTGTATTACTGTGGTAGAGTCATACTATTTTTTATTGATTCATGAGGATTACAATTTCACGTGAGATAGTTACCTCAATATTTTTTATCTAACTATCTAGCTTTGGTTTTTTTTTACTGTGGAACACAGCGTAATAAGCTCAACCGCCCAGATGACGTCACAGGGACAATTTCACTGTCAGATTAATTTTCATAAATATCTGGCAAATTCGTAAATAGTTTTTTTTTTATTTTGAAAGGTTATTCTAGAACCTTATTCCTTTTAATTTTAATGATCATTATCGTTTGATTCGTTAATTAATTTTTAAACTTTCGATCTATTGATTAATAACAGTTTGTGTCGATTGTTGGTATGGACTTTGAAGAGCCAAAAGAAAGAGTGACTTGTCGCTACACTTAAGCGCCTCTCGTTGGTACTCTACACACCTTAGAATAAAATCTTTTTCTACGATTTTCTTTGAATAGTATGTCTTCAATTAAAATTAAGATATGCTATGAAATATTCATATTTTTATACATTCCATCTTGAAGCTTGAACTGTCTCACTTTCACTTCTACGCCTAGTACGCTTTGTGCCAAACTGATTTGTGTTACTTCGCGAGAAACCTGCGATGGCAAATAGAAACAGGCAAAGAAATCAAATAAATGTGACACAGACGCTGGTATTATTCCTGGTTAGTAAAAATAAAACTATCTGAATCGCAAAATCACCCTGACGTCTATGGTTAAAAAAGCATAGTCAAAATATTAATAAAAGATATTAGCTGGTATTAGCTAGGTATATCATAAAGTTGAAACAAATTAACAGTAACACACCTTTTAAATTCTAAACCAGAAGAACTCTGTGTACCACTTCATAAAAAATATGTTTTAAGTCTAGATATAATTTCTGAATACAGACTGGCATTACTTAATACCCACAGTAACTTTCGATTAGTAGTAATATTGGTACATATGTGTAAAATTTAGGAAATTAGTTATACTCACTTATAGATAACAGTTAACACGAGTGGAATGGGAAATAAGCTCAGGAGAAATAGTACTCCATTGTTCACCTCAGGGAAATTTAATCGGTCCGATTATGTTTTTTGGTTTTGCTAATTTGAACGATTTAACGCTAAAATGTTAAGTTTGTAACAATTCACTTCATAAACTATATGGCGCCCATTATATATCTGTTCTTTAAAGTAAAAATATTATTTTTTAGTTTATGTTTGTATTATAGACTAGATTTTGAAGTCGGTTTTTATTTTTTTCTAAATGATTATTTTATTTTTAAATTTTTAGTGGTTTAGTAACTGTATATCTATTTATATTTAGTATGGATAGGCCTTCTAAACGCGCTGCTCAAATGGCACAGCGCTCTTTCGAGGAAACTGTCGCCGAATCGCAGTATTATACCCTAACTCGGAACCCTTAAAGAGTTCCGTGGCTTCCATCGTCAGCTCAGCAGCGTTAGACGATGACTCCCAGAAGCAAACAACTGAATAAAATCTTAAAAGACTCATAAACTCTGAAAGCTAATACATTATGATTAATTTCTTTGTGATTCCATCACCAGATCCTAATTTTGTTACTATCGGACCACCTTGGGAGTAGTATATACCCATTCAAGCAAAAAATGGTTTTTCTAAATTGGTCCACAATTGACAAA
Organism: Luffia ferchaultella; assembly: GCA_949709985.1. Lineage (NCBI taxonomy): Eukaryota > Metazoa > Arthropoda > Insecta > Lepidoptera > Psychidae > Luffia > Luffia ferchaultella. The sequence goes on from OX453263.1 coordinate 12,790,923, forward strand.
GTTATCGGCAAACATACATAAAAAAATTGCATACAGACAAACATAGAACCTCCTCCTTTTTGAAGTCGGTTTAAATACAAAAATAGTTGAATGCTTCAATTTAGGAAGAAACAGAAAATATTTCAAAAGTCAATTACATTTCTATGAATTCAATCAACGTAATAACATATTAAAAATCAGAAAGGCATGTTTTTACCATAGTTTTGTACGCGTAAACTGTTCAAGGTGTCGCAAATTGCGAAAAATCGTTATCTATTCAATAGGTATCAGATCGGTTTGATTGTACCGACTTAGTATATCCAAGAGACAACTGTGACGAGGTCACATGTGTCTATTGTGTGTTTACGATGAATAGGTTATCTTGTGTGTATTTTTTGTTGATAGACATAAACTGAACTGGTACGGTTACGTCACACTTGACATTACGTCACGTTTTGTGACGTCATCGAGAATCCTACCGTCTCATCAAGAATTTAGACAGCAAAAGATCTCCTGCCTTGTTCTTCCCCATGGCATTATGTATGGTTGTTCCATTTATGGCTTCTATATGTCATCTTGGCATTTACCCATCTCTATTCGGCCTTCTGCATGTACACAGACCAGTCAACTTATAGACCACGCTTTAATAAACGTCAATACGAAAACGAAATCGCCAAAAAGTGGCGGGATGCGGGGGAGGTCGGCTAGTTTTTATTGGCTCGTTTAAAATTGACAATTTAATGGCTTCCGACGTGCTTCCAACTGACCGCTCACAAGAGACGTAGTTATGTAGTGTCACTACATAGCCTTGGCGAATACTACTCCCTGTCAAAGCGTGGTCTATAAGGTTGACTTGTCTGTGTGCATGGATAATCCGTAATCATGCATTTTAATTGCTTAAAAACTGATTTCGAAATATGCATTTTGGAGGGTCCTGGCCTTAATGACCAAAGTATCTTAACAAGTACGCAGGTCATATTCTAAGCTCTATATGGCTCTATTAAAATTTGTATATGTACTTCTAAAAATACCTAAAGTCAAAATGAAATACCTAATGGGAAGATTTGAAAACTGTCTTGCAATGTACACCCCTTTTAATTATTAAAAAAAAATCATATTTTTTTATATTTTGTCGTGATAGCCCAAAGCGCAACGAACCTGTCTCAAATTTATAAGGCCCCATAGGGTCATGGTTCGAATCCGGGCGTGTACCAATGACTTTTTCTGACTTAAGTACACAATATCACTGACACCGTGCTTCGGAGGGCACGTTAAGCAGTCGGTCCCGCACGCTGTCAATAGATGGCGGTCGTTACAGTTCCCAACCCGCATAGTGGAGCACCGTGGTGGACCTAAGCTCTAAGCCCCCCTCCTCTCCCTGGGGGAAGCCTAAGCCCCTGCAGTGGGGTTAAAAATGGGCTGATGATGATGATGTTCCATTTATGGCTTCTATATGTCATCTTGGCATCTACCCATCTCTCTTCGGCCTTCCGCATGGATAATCCGTAATCATGCATTTTAATTGCTTAAAAACTGATTTCGAAATATGCATTTTGGAGGGTCCTGGCCTTAATGACCAAAGTATCTTAACAAGTACGCAGGTCATATTCTAAGCTCTATATGGCTCTATTAAAATTTGTATATGTACTTCCAAAAATACCTAAAGACAAAATGAAATACCTAATGGGAAGATTTGAAAACTTTCTTGCAATGTACACTACACCCCTTTTAATTATTTAAAAAAATTCATATATTTTTATTGTAATAACATGCGTGTTATGTTCTATTCCAGTTATAAAGCAACGCCTTCAAATGCTGAATTCGCCGTATCGGGGAGTCTGGGAGTGCGCGAGGCATGTATATAGGACAGAGGGCGCGCGCGCTTTCTATCGGTCATACGGCACGCAGGTCGTCATGAACGTGCCTTTCCAGGTATTATTATGTCATAATTTGTGGTAGGTCTCAACCATGAAACTAGAAATGCGCGTAGCATCGCGAACTTTCTATCGATGTATTTCTAATAAGTCAACTTCCTATGTACGCACGCGTCAAATTGAACACATTTATACCATAGTAAGTTTACGCCAATACGCTACGAAGTTCCACTCACACATACTTAGTTACTCGGCCGCCATTACTCTGCTTCATTGGTTAGTCAGTGATAGTCTAGATCAGTCTAGACTTTATATTACGTCTGTGGTCACAACTTTATAACTGCCTTTAATATATTTTTTGCAATATTTATCTTAGGCAATCTCAATATCTATTGCAGATTTGCTCGCGTCCGGTGTGATATGTAAACTAGTTAGATATATATCAAACAAAACTGTCATAAGGTTTGACTGTGTAAACATTTTTTTTTAAATTATTTATTTACGCCAATCGGCATTATACATACTTATTAAACAAGTGAATGAGCAAACAATCAAATTACAAAAGAAATGTATAAAACATTTAGAAAACTTGATTATTTTTGTTCCTTTTTTTCTATTTTTCCTGCATAGTATATAGCAAAATAAATAATTACTCTACAGTGACATCAGATAAAAACTTACAAATATACGTTATTTTTCGTCGACCCATCTAAACACTTTTAACCGGTTTATAGACGAAACTGCTGACGCCAAGCGCCTTCATACCCGCCATTTTGGTTCAAGTGCGATCCATAGTTCAAACTAATATTGAACACGCTGCTCTCAGTTTCGTTAAGAAGTCTAAGATAATCCGCATTGTTTATTGAAATAGAAATGGATTCTGTCAAATTCGTTCAGAATTAATAAACAAATATGTAATATTTATGTATGCATGTTAATTTTTGTAGGCTCTCCACGTAGTAACATATGAGAAATGTCAGAGTATGGTTAACCCTACGCGAGCGTACAACCCAATCGCGCATGCGTTCAGCGGCGCAGCGGCCGGAGCGCTCGCCGCCGCTGCAACCACGCCCCTAGACGTCTGCAAAACAGTCCTCAACACACAGGTGGGCGTGCTTATTGATAATAATAATATCTGGGACATCCCACGCAGCGCCGTCTAGTTCCAAATTAAGCAAGTATTATGCTTGTATTATGGGGTACTAGACAGTTGTCAAGAGCAGAGATGGGAACTCACGACTCTTGGCTCCGAAGTTAGGGTCTCTAACCACTCCGCCAATTGGTCAGTCAGATATAATAAATTAATATGAAAAAAAATCGTGTGTGTACTTATGTACTTATATAGGAAGTTATATTTCTTTTGCGTGAAAACTGTCGATAAACGACATCAAACATCTAGAATAATAGTTAGAGTATATAACACTTAAAAACATAGAAAGTAATAATAAATAATATTTTAATTATATTTGCCAATTTTATATTGTAATTGAAAAATAATTATAATGTATAATATTAAAAAAAAAAATTGCAAGTTTATTTTATCAAAAACATTGTACAGATCGACCAAAATTATGCCAAAGCCATTTTGCAGCCGTATACCACCTCCGCATAAAAGCTACTGCGGCGCTGCACGACCTATTTTCGGACAGGTTGAAAAGTTTTGCTCAATCTGTATATTCTGTATATCCTAAACTTTTTTTATTTAATAATTTAAATACGAAATACGGTTAAATACAAAAATTTAAATAAAATAAATTTTATTTAAATTATCGTATTTAACCATTTTTCCTAGAAATGTTTTACGATAAGTTGAAATATATTTTGCACAAAAAGCAATAAATACACAAACAGCCAGCCAACTCCTTCAACTGTCAATACTGTCAACAATAAATATTGACCAATGACATTACACTTGAATAGTTTTATATGGAAATGTAGACAATCTGGAGTTTTATAGTGATGTATAACAAAGTATGATAGTAATGGAGTATTAAAAAAAAAACGATGTATCGATTTTCTAGGAACAAACGATTGTTAAAAATATATAGCTACGATATATTGGACTTGTTTGTGCGGCTGTCGACCGCTGCATGCGCTAGTGACGTCATATTAATGTTTCAAGTTTTCTTTTTATATCTTTATTATTAAGGCTCCAATAAATTTCATATATTTTCTGTTGAATAAGGACATCTATCTCTATAAATACAATTTTTTTGGGCCATGTTGTAAAATTTTGAATTGTGCCCATTGTTAGATTGCTATAAAGGTGGCCATTGTTTGGTGCGTTGAACGCAGCGATATTGTAATATAATAGCCGTTTTGTAGCCATCGTCTTAAAAAGCAAAAGTTATTAAATACATTAATAAAAAAATGGAGCTTTCAGTTGCTAAAAGTGACGCAATAAAGGTGTAGAACCCAAAAAACTAAGAAGCGTTTCAATACAAATATACCTGAACGGTAGTATGTTTTCTCTGGTAACTTTAATATTTTTTTTCAATATTTGCTATTAATATGGTATTCATGACATCGAAACCTGTACCGTAATGTTGTATTTTACAGTACTAGGCCTTTTTACTTTACACCAATCACAAACGAGCATTCTGTTTGTGACGCATGACGAAAAGCAACTCGCTCGGGCCCCGTCCGCCATTATTACATTTGAAGTATCTATCTAATTTTAATCGCAAATATATTGAAAAATGTCGTATGATGCTCGTACTCGGTAACCTGGCTATTATAGTCATCGGTTTATTATAAGCACTCGGCTTCGCCTCATGCCTATAAACACCTCGACTATAATATGCAGCTTACCGTACTTGCATCATAACGCTAATAATAATATTATCATTAAACAATAATTCGGTTTCTGTAAGTTATTTAAGTCTCTTCTTTATTTGATCTTCTAATAAAGTCTCAACGACATTCAAAATTTCATCAAGGAATATAACACGAACATTCAAAGTCAACCCGCGATGCATGAAGGATGACCTTCGTTCTTTAATTTTTTTATAATGTATGTTGCTAGATTTTTTATATTTGTGTTTTTCATTTATAACATAAGTGTATTTAATTAAAATTATGTTTCACATGTTTTTTATTAATTCAGATAGAAATAAAATGTGTACAGACATATAACATGCGTCATTAGCTCCTGATACTTTAAGATTACTGCTCTGACTACAAAACTTAAAAACTGGTACCAAAAGCAAGGTCGATATTTTAGGTAATAATACTACATCATTATACTAATATTATTGTGATTATAGGTAATATAGCAAATATTATTGTTTTCCAGGAAACAACGGCTCGAGCTGATGGTCTAGTTGAAGCAGCTGGTCATGTTCTACGAGCGTCAGGTCCGCTCGGATTCTTCAAGGGAGTGAGAGCACGAGTCCTGTACCAGATGCCTGCAGCCGCCATCTGCTGGCTAACCTACGAATCGCTCAAACACCTACTGGCCAGTGTGAGTTATCTGCTTTTCAGGGATCCATAGTCAAATGGCAAAAACTTTTTCGTTTTCGCTCCTGCGGCCTTACCGCTTACTCTATGTCACAACTTGAAGCTTTTCTCGTCATTATTCAAGATAAGCAGCAGCGTGTAATTAAGAAAAATAATTTGGTTTCCTTGTTCTGTTACGGCATGAAGACAGGACAAATAAAGAAATACTTTTGCATTTATAATATTGGTTAGGATAATTAATTGATTTTTTTTCAGGGTGAGACTCGAAGCGACGACTCTTTATTGGGTGCGAGCACGACGAATGCAGCGACTTCGACAGTGACCACGCCGCTGGTCGGCGCGGAACTTTCTAGAGCGTTACGGTTGGCCGCCGCAGACGTTCCCACCACGTTCACTAGAACGTAGGCGGTCGCGACCACGGACGCAGTCCCCTCACGACCACGGTGACCACGGTCGGATCCTATCGTAGTTACCAGGCCGGGGGCAATTACGGTAAATAAACGGCTACGGGAATCATGGTAGCTGAAATTCATCGACCATGAGCAATCATGGTCACCACTGTCTGCCGATCATGGTGACCATGGCTGTCACAGTGAAGTGAACGTTAGCGAGCAACCAATCGGACCGTGGTTGGAGACAACGTGGCTATCGCAAAAACCCAGTGCTCACGTCAAAAATTATTAGACAGATCGCGTTTTGCCATAGTACCATAGTCGTAAGTGAAAATGTATACATATATGCAGTCATATGTTCATGTATCATTTATATAATGTTTATCTTACTCTGTCATAAATTTAAGCAATAGAATACTTGAAAATAAAAATATTAAACTGATAGATGTCATAAAACAACCATAATAATAAATACTCATTTGCGCTTTTAAGTATTTAAAGAAAACAAATATTAAATTAGAATTTGTAAAGCGTAAACGATTCTTTATGAACATAAATGATCAATGAATGTATGACAGTCCGTGTATATATTTTATGTACATTGCTATACCAGAAAGTTGTAACTGCATTTTATTAACCAGTGTTGTTAAAAAGTGAGTTATGTTTTATCCACTTCAACAATTTCGCTATTAAAATAAAAGTGACTGGAGATTCCCAAAAAAAAAAACTATTTATTAGAATTTATTTTCATAAATGCGAGATATTTCATTATCGCAAAAATATTGTCCAAAACCATATTTTTACTTTATTTGTATATTGATTGTGAAGATTTTGCTGGTTTTAAGGCTACTTTTGCAAACACTTCAGTCTAGTACACAATTTAAAAAAAATATATATATTAATTAAAATCAATGTATTACTCACAAGTAATGGAAGTATTCCAGCTATAAAATGTCTCTAAATCTGATTTAGCACAAAATTTCATATAAATATTTCGATATAACTTACAAAAGTTCTGAAGCACATATTCCTATATAATACCTACCTGGTCATTCATACACAAATGGTTTTTGTAGTATTTGAAGTTTTTTATTAGTTTCAATAATGAAAAATTTAGAGATTTGCTATAGAGATTTCAACAATAACTAATCGACTTGAAAGTCACGCGAAACAATGCCAAAGGTTACGTTACGTGTTTCTAAACTTATCCAAGGAAAATATTAATATTCTTACATTTCAATAACCTTTTGTTTTTTTAAGAGAGAAAAATTATTGTTTGAGTGTGTGTGATAAATAAAAATATATACCTGCTAATAAATTTTTAGTATATTGGAAAAATAATGCAAAAAAAATTATTTATCGTAGGTTGATATTATATTTGGAAACTATGTGATTATAGTAATGTTACTATCGAAATTGCGATGTTGACGTGTTGAACGATTTGTGAGTTTGGTTGGATTATGATTTTTTTATTGTTTATTAGATTTTTTTTATTGATATTTTGACGACGAGATAAATTGATATAAAGGAGAAAAAAAAAAGTATTCAAATGCATCGAAATAAATGTTTCGTTGAATAATAATCACGTAGGGATTTATAATACATCTTCATCTGGTTTTTCCTTTCTTGCGCGGATGCATTTTCGATTCTGTTGTGTGACGCGATGTCCTAGCTGTGATCGGTGCGAAGTAAGAGATATAAAAACAAATTGTATAATATTGTTCATATTGTTATATTTAAGGCAGTGGTGTGAGTCCACTATAAAATATAATAGCTATTATAAATATAATATTAATAAATTACACGTTTGTTCGGAACGAATTAACAATTTTGAATTAAACATATTATTAAACGATGTTAATCTTTGAATTAAAGTAAACATTGTAGACGAACTAAATATCAACAAACAGATGTATGTCAAATAACTCTATTATGTCAAATTGTAAGTACGCCAATTGTATTTTATCACCGTTCATTTTATTTATTGGATTGACACCAGTACAACTACCAGCTTAAATAATAATTATATGCCTGGAGGAAAACGTGAGCGCCATCTTGTGAACTATCAGAAAGTTTCCTGTATGACTTCATTGTGTAATATTTTATCTTAAAAATCGATTGGACCAATCAACAATGGAAAAGGTTATATATTTTTTATTAGTTAAATATTGAGGAAAATTAAATAAGAGTGCGGCAGGGACAAGTAAGTTATCTGTAAAAACTAACAAAATATTCTCATGACGTTAAATGTTCTTTGGACTGGGTTGATGTCATCTGTTATACCCGGTGCGAGGGACCCATTTTTCTCATTATTTGGTATTATTTATTGTAATTTATGACACTAGGAAACCAACAGTTCCAATCAATAAACTAATAAATGTAAATTTATCACAATTAGTTCTTTGACTTGGACTAGTGTATAGTTTTATTTGTTCCTTATAAACGTGTACAAATAATTTTTAGGTCTTTGAGACACGGAACAGCGATCACTCGATAATCGCCGACTCTGTGCATTCCCTTGGCTTGTATGAGCTAAGAGCAGCTAACTTCTACATTTTAGCTTAACCACTATTTCTGTAGATTTTTTGTTGCTTTGTTTAATTAGATAGTACATTCCTGATTTTATTAATTATAAAAAAATTTGGAAAACGAAAATTATATTAATTACGAAGTTATTCGATAAAAACGAGAGATGGTTGTATCTCTATTATGGCGGGGTCACACTAACACATTCCATTAATTATCGCGTTGATAATTTGTATACATTTCGCAAGTGGATCGATACGTTTAATGCGATAGCTAACTGCAGTATAACGTTAGTGTGGCCAATCCTTTAGAGAACTTAAGTTTGTGGTTTTCGTTCTAATTTAGTCGTAGGGGGTGCTCACGAGGCGTACACAGTGAGATGCTGTTTCGACTTTAGTGAGACTATTGCATATTTTGTATGCATTTTCAACAAATTTCGGCATTTGAACAAAATTATGCACACAAAGTGTGTCTTTGGATTATGACTTTGACCAAAAAGGGTTGAAGTCTCAAAATTATAGGGGGCCTAATATAAAATGATATTTTATGATTTGTGGAAATGCTGACAAATATTTTTGTTAACTAAAAAATTAAAGGAGGAATTGTCAATTGTTGTAATGTTACTTTTGAAATTGCATTGGTATTTTTATTTACACATATGTGCTGAATGTAGATAGATTTATACAATGTCATATAAGATCCATATATTGTGTGGTTTAAATTTTTGTGTAAAATAAAACTTGTACAGGGTTTTTTGAGTTTTGTTTTGATGCATTCGATCAGTTTTTCTATTTTTCAGTCTAATTAACGCAAGCAGTATTGTTGGTGAGATATTTCTAATTTATTTATTACCTCGCATTTTTTCTCTTTAAAATGTGACTAATAAAATGCGTTTTATATGTAGTCGTTTAAAATATATAATGTCATATAATCTTTGCTTATTTAGGCGTTATGTTATGAAAAATTGTTATAGAGGTCGCTGTGAGCGTGTTTTGTGATATGGTCCTTAATGTTAGGCGGGAAAGCCTTTTCGAATGCATCACCAAATGTTGCGTATTTTTATTATGCTGTTATATTTATGTATAGGAGGAGTCAAAACTCAAAATAAATTTTAAGAGTTTGGATTATGTTTTCAATGCAATATGTACATGTAGTAAGAACAGCGTTTACTCTGTCCACAAGTTCATTTCTGAAATTGACAAAGTTGGAAACCAATTAAACAGTTGGACAATATCTATAATCTTTTATTTTTTACACAACTGCTCTTGCCTATTCTTCCACACTTCATGTCTATTTTTCCATAGAATTTAATTGATGAAATCGTATTTTTGTTAAATATTACCTTTTTTATTACTTATTTCAATTGGAAAAAAGCAAATTAAACAAATGAGAATACTTATAACAGTTTGGGGTTCATCTGTTAGTCTGTAATTTGATATCTGAATCGTGTAATTAGTAGACACTTTATTTTTTTTTCACAATTTACAAGCGTTTAATATTTTTTAAAAACTATACTTTTGGCGTGCCAACACACCTCACATGCATAGAAAATTAGTACCACTTAATTAATTTTGGTTCTGTGCTAATTACTTGTTAAGAATGAACAAACAGTAGATTAAACTTAAGCTTTTTGCCTCAAACCATGAAACTTCAAACTTGATTACCTATATTATAATTGAACCTCAATAACAACCGCGCTCCCATCAGGAAAATTCTTAGTATTCGTTTATGCGTAAGTGGTTAGAGACCCTAACAGCAGAGCCGAGGGCCGCGGATTCGATTCCCACCCGGAATAAACATTTGTGAAACATGTTTATTGTGTCGTGTGTAAAAGTAAAAGTGTGCTGGGTGTAAAAGTATCTATATATATTATACACTAGCGACCGCCCGCAGCTTCGCTTGCGTAGACTACACTTTCCTGTTTTAGGTAGTATTAACATTTGAAATGGTTTATATGTATTTTTTTCTGAAACTACTATTGGATACACCCATTCAAACTTTCAACTTCATTCTCCCCACTTCTTACCGTTTCCCATCCTTAAAATGTGGAAATCCAAAAACCCTGAAACATGTCATTATTTACTTATGTTAAAACTTTTATGTTTCTAACTTTAAAGAACAAAGACTCTCATATGAAGCCCCTCCATCTCTCCCTCCTTAAATATGAAATTTCCAAATATTCTTTTCTTAAAGAATTAATACTCACGATATGAAATAAACCGCTGTTCCTAATTTCGGCTTCCTAGACTTAGTAGTTTCAGCTGTATCTACATTGATAGATCAGTGAGGACAAACGACAGACAGACACAAAAAGTAGCTCATGTCACTCTGAACAACCTTCTTTCACGTCTGCAAAGTTTCATTAAAAACTGTTCAGCCGTTTTGGAGATTAGCTCAAATAGACACATAGACGTACAGACAGACAGACGGACAAAAAGTAGCCTGTCACTTTTGACCACCTTCTTTTCATACCCGTGAAATTTCATTAAAATCGGTTCAGCCGTTTTGGAGATTAGCTCGAATATACAGATGGATGTACATACAGACATACAATAAGTAGTGCATGTCACTTTTGACTACTTCCTTTCCATATCTGTGAAGTTTCATCAAAACCAGTTTAGCCGTTTTGGAGATTTGCTCGAATAAACAGACAGACAGATAGTATAATATTATACATATAGCCTTCCTCAATAAATAAACAATCCACCACAAAAAGAATTTTTCTATTCGAACCAGTAATGTTTCAAAAACAATAATGTTTTTAGGAACGAAGTTAATCTGCTTGTAACGCCATAATTAAGAAGAAGAAGAAGTAGTCTGCTTGTCATGTTTCTGTCATCTGCTGTCATCTGTTGTCGTCCACTGTCGTCGCTGTGTGTGTGTAACTTGTAATTTATTTATTTATTTATTTTCTCATAATTAAAAGACATATATAATAGTACAGCTAAATTGTCAGAGTCTGGAGCCTAAACTAGGTCGAACCTGTTCTTATAGGTCTCCAGACCCCATGACTTATTAGTTTAAACAATTTTTAACTTAAAATGTTTAATGAAAAAAAAAATTAAAAAGAAAGAGTTAGAGAGTATTTGGGAGTGTATGTGAAATTAGTGTCATCATAGAGAGATTGCGTCTGAATGTAGAGTGATAGTGTGAGTGAGTGGATGTTAATGTGATGTTTATAGGCAAGGAATTATGACATAACGGCTAAAAGTGACTCCGTATATTCATAGGTAAGTTCTTGCAACCATGAATTGAGTTTCTTTTTGCATTCAAATTTGGACAAGGAGAATATTTGAGTATTGTTGTTAACTTTGTTGTATAGAAAGGGACCAAGGAATAAAAAGAATCTCTGAGCAAAAGAAGTAGAAACTGTGTTTTTTGGACAGATATTTTTGCGTTTACCAATGACAAAAGAATGATCAAAAGAAAGTCTTGTATGTTGTTTGAGGATTGTATAAACGATAAACAGTTGTCTAACAGTTAGTACATTGCATTTTCTGTAAAGCTCATTAGTGGGAAAAATGAAAGGTAGAAAATTACTTACTTTTAGAATGGCTCTTTGAGATCTTTCAAGTCTTATTAGATTAGTTTTATAAGTGCCACCCCACACAGGGATGCAATATATTAGAAGCGATTGGCAAAGAGAAAAATAAACAGATTTAAGTATATCAGGACTGGCAATGTTTCTTAAGTTTTTAAATATATAAATTAATTTTCTTACTGTCGCTGTCAATCGCTGCCGTCAGCTGTCGACGCTGTCGTACACTTAAGGATGTTCCGATACCTATGAAGTATCGATACCTACTCATATAAGTAGTACTCATATCGTTTTACGATACTACTCATATAAGTAACCATAAAGTATCGATACCTACTCATATCGATAGCTTTTAGGATTTTTTTAGGAATAATGGAAAAAAAATTGGTTTACTTTATTGTTTATTTGTAATTATAAAGGCTTATACAAAAAAGACGTGTGGCACTCGAGGACTGCCGCGGTAAAGCTATTGCACATTTTGTATCAACTTATGCAATTATAATTATTTATTTATTTTATTTATGCAGTATTTCTTTTTCTTGGTTTTTGAAGTAAAACTTCTTTAGGTGCGACTAGGAGTAACTCAGATTTAATACTGCATAAATAAAATAAATAAATAATTATAATTGCATAAGTTGATACAAAATGTATGCAATAGCTTTACCGCGGCAGTCCTCGAGTGCTCCACGTCTTTTTTTATTAAATTCTTGTCGTTGGGCAGCAAGTAACGATGCAAACATCCCACGCATTCCATCTTTAAATGCGGACAACTCATTGTTACCAGTACTAGTGCTAGGCTGCGATAAATCAGAGGGACTGTCGTGTTCTTTTCTCTTTCTCGCACGAACGAAGACAGAGTTTGGTGGGGTAAGTTGGTTCATCAAGCATAATCGAGTCGTTCAAGTTTGATTCGGACAAAGACTTATTCATATTGCCACCTTGTACTAGGAGAACAACAAGCACGTGGAGATTATAGTCAAGTAGGTCATAATGGAAGTATATTATTTGACGTTGATAAATTATGTGGGTCACAGTCACAGACAATTTTGTCTGTGGTCCAGCGCGACAAAGGCGCGATTCCGTGCGTAGTGGTATTATAAACGCAGTACCAACATCGCATAAATTAGAGGTAGTTCGGTTGACGTGCAGTGATCAGTAATCACTCTTAACGATTTATGCACTCCTATTTTCTTGCACTGATTACGAGCGTGAGGTTTTTTTCGTTACGAAATTCCTCGATTCGGTCCCGGTCCCCGCACTCAAGGCCCGCGATAGAAGCTATGCAATAGCTTAAAAACTGAACCCAAAGACATTTCTCGTTGTCCGACTACATCAAAAACCAGGAACTCAGGAATGGCTTGAGGTATAAAGTTCTAATAAATCAAAACACTAAATGCCTGTCCTTCTGGTCATTTATAAAAAAATTTCAAAAAAGGGTATTATAAATAACTAACTAAAAAAAATAGGCTTTTTCTAAATTTACTTACTTTTATTACGGATTCTTGTACTTCATTCAAAATATTTAAAAAAACGGAACCCTAAAAGATTTTCGTTGTCTAACTATCTGCATCAAAAACCAGGAACTCAGGAATGGCTTGAGGTATAAAGTTCTAATAAATCAAAACACTAAATGTCTGTCCTCCTGGTCATTTAATGCCAATTCAAACTAGCTAGTATAAAACCATTTAAAAAAAATTAAATTAACTAAAAAAATACTAAATTTACTTATTTTTATTACGATTTACCATCTTCATTCAAAATATTAAAAAAAAACGCCCTAAAAGATTTTAACTATCTTTACATCAAAAACCAGGAACTCAGGAATGGCTTGAGGTATAAAGTTCTAATTAATCACCAAGAGGACAGACATTTATATGTCTGTCCTCCTGGTCAATTAATACCAATTCAAACTAGCTCAATGTAATAAATATAATTTGGCTTTAAAAAAAAAGCAGTACTAAACATAAGCTTTTCTAAATTTATATGCATTACGGATTCTGTCTGTAAGTTCAAAATGAAAAAAAAGCGGAACCCTTAACTGTACATCAAAAACCAGGAACTCAGGAATGGCTTAAGGTATAAAGTTGTAATTAATCAAAACACTAATTGTCTGTCCTCCTGGTCATTTAATACTTAAATCAAACATTTCAAAAGTACTTACTAAATAGGCTACTAAAAATTACTTATTTTGTTAACTTCAAATTAAAAGAAAAGGAACCCTAAAAAGACATTTCGTTGTCCGACTAAATAAAAAACCAGGAACTCAGGAATGGCTTGAGGTATAAAGTTCTAATAAATCAAAACACTAAATGTCTGTCCTCCTGGTCATTTAATGCCAATTCAAACTAGCTAGTATAAAACCATTTAAAAAAAATTAAATTAACTAAAAAAATACTAAATTTACTTATTTTTATTACGATTTACCATCTTCATTCAAAATATTAAAAAAAACGCCCTAAAAGATTTTAACTATCTTTACATCAAAAACCAGGAACTCAGGAATGGCTTGAAGTATAAAGTTCTAGTTAACCTCAACAGACATTTATATGTCTGTCCTCCTGGTCATTTAATACTAATTCAAACTATTTCAAAAGTACTTACTAAATAGGCTTACTAAAAATTACTTATTTTGTTAACTTCAAATTAAAAGAAAAAACGGAACCCTAAAAAGACATTTCGTTGTCCGACCAATTTTCGTTGTCCGACTAAATAAAAAACCAGGAACTCAGGAATGGCTTGAGGTATAAAGTTCTAATAAATCAAAACACTAAATGTCTGTCCTCCTGGTCATTTAATGCCAATTCAAACTAGCTAGTATAAAAAAAACCATTTAAAAAAAAATTAAATTAACTAAAAAAATACTAAATTACTTATTTATTACGATTTTACCATCTTCATTCAAAATATTAAAAAAACGGCCTAAAAGATTTTCGTTGTCTAACTATCTGTACATCAAAAACCAGGAACTCAGGAATGGCTTGAAGTATAAAGTTCTTATTAACCTCTTTATACACACAAAGTATATTTTGACGTTAATAAATTATGTGGGTCCCAGTCACAGACAATTTTGTCTGTGTTCCAGCGCGACAATGGCGCGATTCCGTGCGTAGTGGTATTATAAGCGCAGTAAGTACCAGGATCGCATAAATTAGAGATAGTTCGGTCGACGTGCATGAAGTGACGTAATCACTCTTAACGATTTATGCACTCCTATTTTCATGCACTGATTATGAGCGTGAGGTTTTTTTCGTTACGGAATTTCTCGATTCGCTCCCCGCGCTCAAAGGCCCGCGATAGAAGCTATGCAAAAGCTTAAAAACGGAACCCTAAAAGACATTTCGTTGTCCGACTACATCAAAAACCAGGAACTCAGGAATGGCTTGAGGTATAAAGTTCTAATAAATCAAAACACTAAATGTCTGTCCTCCTGGTCATTTAATACCAGTTCAAACTAGCTCAATGTAATAAAAACAAGGCTTTCAAAAAAAGTCTAACTAAAAACTTAACTAGTCTTTTTCTAAACTTATTTTGTTATGATTCTGTACTTCAAAATGAAAAAAAATTAAATAAAATAAATAAAAACAAAGCCCTAAAAGGTTGATTTCGTTGTCGAACTATCTGTGCATCAAAAACCAGAAACTCAGGAATAGCTTGAGGTATAAAGTTGTAATTAATCAAAACACTAATTGTCTGTCCTCCTGGTCATTTAATACCAATTCAAACTATTTCAAAAGTACTTACTATAAAATAAAACCCATCAAAAACAATACTTGTCAAAAAAACCAAGTCTCGCAACTCAGTTGTTCTGCGGTAAAAAGTTGTGAGATCCATGTAATACCAAGTCGGTTATTAATTTATTCGGTTATAAATATATTGAGACTTGGCCATCGTCTGAAAACACGTGTAAATTCAATCGCCTGAAAACACATGTAAATTCAATTATTTAGTGCGATGGCCAAGTCTCAATATATTTATAACCGAATAAATTAATAACCGACTTGGTATTACATGGATCTCACAACTTTTTACCGCAGAACAACTGAGTTGCGAGACTTGGTTTTTTTGACAAGTATTGTTTTTGATGGGATCTCATTTCTTTTTGTATTTTGTAGACAGTTCTATTTTTTTCCTTTTCGGTACCTTCTACTTATTGTATATATGTATATCTATATGTACATAGTTTTTCTAAGATATATTATACAACCTTACGCACTCGTAATAAGTACGAATACGCACGTAGGTACGTTTTTTGCATAATAAATAATTTAATACACGTGTTTTCATGACGGGAATACCCATTTTTTGCTCGATTTGGCAGGGGCACTACCATGCGCCTATATTTATATGGGACTAGCTTAAACCCGCGGCTTCGCACGCAATATAATAATAACTGCCGTATTAAAACATCGTTACGAATAAAGCCAATATTGAAAAATTTAACTGAAGACTTGGCTGTATGGGCTTAATTTTTTTTTGCGGTCTTTTCTAGATTTTTTAGTTTTTCCTTGATTCATACACCAAACACTACTTATATTCCAAATTTGAAGCTTCTAGGTCTGCTAGAAGTGCCTTAGAATTTTGATGATCGGTGAGTCAGTGAGTGACAAAATTAAGAAATTTGACCCGTTATAATTTCTTAAAAATACTGGTTCCAATTGAATGAAATTTGAAAATATGCTTATATAATATGCCTGCATGGTTACTGAAAATTTCAGTCTTCTAGTTTTATCCACAACGAAGTTACAGGGGGTCGAAAATGGTCTGAATTGCTTCCAGAAAAGGATGGTACGGCCGTGATGCTTTTTCACTCGACTTGGTGGGGGCACGGCCGTGCCCCCAGATACTAACTAAAAATTACTGTTACGACTTCAAATTAAAAAAAAAACGGAACCAAAGACATTTCGTTGTCCGACCAATTTTCGTTCTCCGACTAAATAAATAAACCAGGAACTCAGGATTGGCTTGAGATATAAAGTTCTAATAAATCAAAACACTAAATGTCTGTCCTCCTGGTCAATTAATGCCAATTCAAACTAGCTCTACTATTAAAACCATTTCAAAAAAAGACATAAAATTTTTTCATTAAATTAAATTTTAAAGCTTTTTCTAAATTTACTTATTTTTATTACGATTCATTCAAAATATTTAAAAAAGTAACGATGCAAACATCCCACGCATTAAATGCGGACAACTCATTGTTACCAGTACTAGTGCTAGGCTGCGATAAATTAGAGGAACTGTCGTGTTCTTTTCTCTTTTTCGCACGAACGAAGACAGAGTTTGGTGGGGTAAATAGTTGGTTCAAGCATATTCGAGTCGTTCAAGTTTGAATTCGGACAAAGACTTATTCATATTGCCACCTTGTACTAGGAGAACAACAAGCACGTGGAGATTATATTAATAAATTATGTGGGTCCCAGTCACAGACAATTTTGTCTGTGGTCCAGTGCGACAATGGCGCGATTCCGTGCGTAGTGGTATTATAAACGCAGGTGGTTCGGTCGAAGCACACTCACGGAAGTAGGAGACGCACACGACGACGAGGCGGCGATAGGCGTATGCACACGCACCGAGCACGAAGTGACGTAATCACTCTTAACGATTTATGCACTCCTATTTTCTTGCACTGATTATGAGCGTGAGGTTTTTTTCGTTACGGAATTTCTCGGTTCGCTCCCCGCGCTCAAAGGCCCGCGATAGAAGCTATGCAATAGCTTAAAAACTCGTCCTTATTTAAGTTTCTTAAAAAGAGCAGTTGCTCCTGATATTTAGAATATAATCGGTTCCTCGCTTTGCACATCGTAAAACCAGCAACAGAATAGTGACTGACGCTGACTCGTTCGCCAAACAAGGTCAGAAAATAAATATGGCGAAATATTTGGCTTCCTGACAATCAAACCAATAAGGCGGGCTCAACCAAACAAACAAATAGCTGCTATTGGCTGGCTGGTGACGGGGGATGACGCCGAGGCTGCTGAGCGAGGTCGAGAGAAATAAAGAATAATAATAACAACAAGAGCGAGAAAGAGAGTGGTTGGGAGGGATTGCGGCGCGTTTATGGTTTGTAATTATAAGATGCGTTCAAAAAAAGTAATTCCGTTCGTTCGTCCAACAAGATTACAAGATTGGTTTGATTCGATTCGATTCAAGTACATTTGTTCCGATACCAAGTTGGTACTCGCTAGATTGATTCGATGCTAAAAGTAGTTGGTATCGAAACAAAAGTATCGAGTACACACTCGTATTTACTTGAATCGGAACATCGGTACGTACACTGTTGTCTAATGTGTCTGGATATGGTCAATATGGTCTAAAAAATTAAAGTCTGTTTAATTTGTTCGCAAGAAAACTCAGTTGGTTTTGTGTATTTTCGATTTATTTTATGTGCACAGTTAAATAGTAGGTAAAGCTAATGAAATACATAACTGTCTAACTATTGTTTCTTCAGAATAACGCCACATTTAGCTTAAACGTTCAACTCGGCCAACTTGCTTGTAAACTTAGTAGGCAAGTACTTTTTATCTATTTTGTGATAAAATACCTAAAATTTTATAAGTATACTTACTAAATATACGCTCTGAACGCTTTAAATCGTTTTTGCTCTTTGTACATATTTTACTTAATAAAATATTTTTCTGGTAAATCGGACCGGCTTATTTGAAGTTACAGTTAGCGCCATACATCTAGTCCGCTCTGAAGTTGACGTGGCTGGGTTTTGCGCAAGTGACTCACCCATATTTTCGCTGTGGCGTTGCTTGCTTCGATTTCATAGCGAACTAGAAGTTTAACGCGAGCTGTATATGTTGTAGGATAGGGGTTTCCAAACTTTTTTCACAAAAAATCCCTCTTAAAAGTAGGAATCCGTCTTGCGTGGCGCCTGCCGGCTCTTGTTGTAGTACGCTGGCCTTACGAAATTTGATATAACCACCCAATCGATTGTAACAGTATCTAGTCGGGTAACACTATTTGTAATTTTTTTTTAAAAACATGATTCTATTCTCTTACCACTCTCTCCTTTTGATTACCCAAACTATATAATAAGTCTACTAGATAGATATTACAAATGCAAAATGTTTGAGAAGCAGACCTCATCGCAGTCTTATTTTTGAATAAAAATAGTCATGTATAATTTATTGTGATACTATCTTATCTATTATAATATTATCAAGAATTACTTGCCATCTTGGACTGCAATCTACTTTATGATCAGGGACAGGAAATGGTATTTTTATCATAGTATTATTATGGTCACAACCCGTATTATATTTGCAGGTAGCCACAAAATTAAAGACCACCGTATAAATACTGGCACCCGAAATTAAAACACCAGTTACCTACTGAAAAAAATTGAATTTATCTTTGTGTCAATAACACAAATCAAAGAGAGTGGTATGTGTTCACAAATACTGTTCTTAAAATGGTAATAAAAAAATTAATGCCAGTAATAGTATTTTTTTTTGTTACAGTAACTGTAACATTAACTAAAGCGGTAATCTAGAACTCTTTGATATCAGCTCTGAAAAAAAAAGACTTTTTTAGGTCCTTTTCTTTACATTAACAATTTTTTAAAATTAGCAAGGTAACAGTACATATAAATAATAAGAACAAAAAAGTACTGAATTGAGGAAAATAAATAATAATAATTTTTTGAGCATAAAAATAATGCTCAAAAAAAAACCCTAAAATAAAAAACCAGCATTGATCGAAAAAACATATATACCTATTAGAGAGTTGCACATATGTAGTAGATATCAAACATGAACTTAGTTTCTCACAAAATAATCGCTAACTTTCACCGCCTGTATAAAGTGGCAATATAGCAAACGCCGAAAAACATAGTTCCTGTGGTTAAAAACAGATAGGTAGTCCGAGCTAGAGAGAGACATCATTATGTTTAGCAGGTAAATGGGTCAGCTTAAGATGCAGCGCACACGCAGTCCTTTGTTACCTTCATTGTGATCTGTGCACTTCTGAAATTTGAATATACCCACATGTTTAATATGACTACTCTTGGCTTTTTCTAATGGTCACTTAACCTACTATTTGCGATTTACCTTGGATTTTCATTGTGATCGTTGATTATCTTTTTGATTGGACTTTGTGTAAAATATGGGTGATAACCACCATTGAGTAAATTGTCATTGTTCACTGACACAAAGTTTGCATCATTTTTAGGTTTTTTAGATTTAATCCTAATTGATAATGATACCGAACGATACGAACGAGCGTCGTTATAGCCCTAGCCGCAGCAAACCTATTTCAAATCTATAAGGCCATGTGGTCATGGGTCGAATCCGGGCATGTACCAAAAAGTTTTTCTGACTTAAGTACATTAACTATTACTGACTCCGTGCCTCGGAGGGTGCGTTAAGTAGTCGCTCCCGGTTGCTGTCAATAGATGGCGGTCGTTACAATCCGCCAACCCGCATTGGAGCAGCGTGGTGGATTTAAACTCCAAGCCCCCCTCATCTTGAGGGGAGGCTTAAGCCCCTACAGTGGTATAAAAAGGGTTGATGAATAATGATACCTAGTATTAAACAGCAATGTGTTTTTTTTATTAATGCTTATTTTGTTACCTATTTTGTCTTTTGCTGTGCCTATCGTAGTAACGTGGTCTTAACCACATTTAATACAACGAATAAACTTGTTATTATTTAAAAGGTCATAGTCATGGTGATTATTTTTAAAGAGTGTGATTACGTTTTCAGAGCCGGCGATAGGGGGGGTGTAAGGGTAGTAGTACCACCAGGGCCCGGACTATGAAACGGGGGCCCGGTTAATTGATTTTTTTTCATAGTAAGGTGGGCTGGGCCCCGCAATGTTTTACACCCGGGGCCTGATCTGGCTCTCGCCGGGACTGTACGTTTTCATTATCTGCATTTTATACCCTTTTTTTAGCAATATTTTCAAACACAAGTTTTCTTTTATCAACTCTGGGTTTTTTGCTCATGTATTTTAGGCATTCTCCTTTACACCGGCACTTTACGCTCGCCGAGCGGAGGCGAGCGCCAGAGACCGCTATACGGATAAAAGAGAAGGCATCTTGTATTTGTATCTCCCCTTTCTCTTTTACCCGCATAGCTATCTCGGCGCTCGCCTCCGCTCGGCGAGCGTGAAGTGCGGGCGCTATATTTAAAAGTAAGTTAGTAAAGGTAAAATAATAGAACTAGTAAAAAGCCTTAGTGTATTACTTCTGACTTGTTGGAAATTATAAATCACCCATTATCATCTACTCAATCTTGCCAAGTCCATAGATAGATAAAGATTGTACTATGAATTCAGTCACTTATTGCAAATCAAACAGCTAGGTAGTAGTGCCAGTGATATGAAATACTATTCTATCAGTTCCATTTAACTTGTGGCAATAAAAGTAATTAAAATAATGAACAATGTTTGAAAGTTTAAATTTGTTAATTTTTTCAACATTAGTTGTGGCAACGGTTATGACAAATGCATTTAGGTAAGAAAAATAACTAAAAATGCGAAATAGAAAATAATTTTAAAAATTATATATTTCTGCAAAGAGAAAAAAATTGGGGTATCAAAATTATTAAAAACCTTGTGGTGAAAATTACGTAATAACTTAATTTTCTATTTTAATTGGTCGAAAAAAGGGGAAGAGGGTCTCAAGTTGACTTGTATATATGTGTGACTTCGCATGACTTTTTACAGAGTAGTTCGATTTTGATGATCCTTTTTTAATTGGATATCAAAGTTGGTCTCATTTAAATTAAAAAAAAAAATTCCACCTCTGAAGATTGAAAAATAGGGGATGATTGGTTTCTGGTGAATCAATTCTATTTAAACTTGGCATGTTTTGATGCCACTACAACATAATCTGCAGTTGATCTAATGATGCATACGGAAGACAATCGAGGGAAATCCTCAATAGTTTATGGCAGCTACTTCGTATCTGGGCTGATTTCATTCATCTCAATGAGAACTTGAGACCTAGATAGGTTATGACTGTCCTTGAGGCGGTCATGATGTATATGGAAGGCTGTTGATGGAAGTGTGTGTGTTTGCGAGGGTGTACGTACAATTTGAAAAAAAAAAAAAACATAAACCTGACTGCAAAATCATACAACTGAAAAGAAAAAAGGTATTAACCGAGAAAAAAGAACTATATTCTATAGAATTTTAGTTTGTACGACGTAGAATTCACCATGCATTTTTTTTCTCGTACTTGCTTAGGCAGATATTAAAATGCACTATTACATAAATATGACTTAAATGGTATATGGCATTACAGGCTGAGACAAACAAACCAATAAGCATTATATGTTTTGTGATGGTCTTTATGTGAAAATAAAGATTTTTACAACAAATATTTTTCTAGTTTTGTTTGTCCATGCCTACAATACCTACCTTATACCATCCAAGTCATATTTGTATGACAGTATATTTTAATATCTGTTTAAGTGGGCATTAACAAAAAATATTATGTGGTGAATTTTACGTTGTGCAAACCAAATTCTATATGTATAATAGAGCTTGTTTTTCTCTTTTCAGATAATAACTTTTTTATTTCAGTTATGTGATTTTGCAGTAGAGATTGAAGTTTAAAAAAATAAAATAGTTTATCTATAATAAACAAAAAAAAAAATACAAACAAATATAGTTAATAAAGTTAAAATTACATGTGAGTCGTTTTTTAAGCGACTTCAAAAAAGAAGGAGGTTACTCAATTCGACCGTATAGTTATATGTTTTTTTTTTTTTTATGTGTGTTCAGGGATAACTTCGTTGTTTATGAACCGAATTGGATGATTTTTTTTTGTGAAAGGGAGATATTTCCGAAATGGTACCATGATAAGGAAACCACGATCTGATGATGGCATCTCAGAGAAATCGAGGGCAACCTTCGAAAATCGTATTTTAAGTATTTTGATAAAGTACTACTACTAGTACTATTTAATGAAGGTCGGGAGTCGATCTGATGATGGAGCTGAAAGACAGTCGAGTGAACTCCTCAACGACTTACAGCAATTACCTGGTGTTTGGACTTGATTCATTTCTATTGATGAGATCTTTGCACCCATATGGATTATAAGTGCCATTACAGGTCTGATGATGGAGACCATACACAATCGAGGGAACTCCTCAACAATTTACAGCAATTACCTGGTGTTTGGACTTAATTCATTTCTATTAATGAGAACTTTGCACCCATATGGTTTATAAGTACCATTACAGGTCTGATGATGGAGACCATACACAGTTGAGGGAACTCCTCAACGATTTACAGCAATTACCTGGTGTTTGGACTTAATTCATTTCTGTTAATGAGAACTTTGCACCCATATGGGTTGTAAGTACCATTACAGGTCTGATGATGGAGACCATACACAATCGAGGGAACTCCTTAACGATTTACAGCAATTACCTGGTGTTTGGACTTAATTCATTTCTATTGATGAGAACTTTGCACTCATATGAGTTATAAGTGCCATTACAGGTCTAATGATGAAGACCATAAACAGTCGAGGGAATTCCTCAACGATTTACAGCAGTTACCTTTTGTTGGGCTTCCTTCATACGGTTGAATATGCCAAAATGTTCAGTTCGCACAAAAATAATAATTAAGATTGAAGTTTTACATAGGAATACCACTGCCTACTAGGCATGCTGATGCATCAATTTGACACTGAATTTCCGTTGCATAATCGCGGTGCTGTCTCATTTGAGTAGCGCGTTTAGAAGCCCCATTTATACTAAATACAAATAAGTTACAGATGCGTTCAACTAAAAATTGAAAAATAAAATAATTTTCAAAAAAAAAATAAAAACCGACTTCAAAACCATAAACTAAAAAGTTAAAAATAAAATTTTCACTTTAAAGAAAGGAGCATTAACAGGCGGCATATAGTTAATGAAGTCGGTGCCAACTCAGACACTTTAAATGGGTACTTACCAGGTAATAACAATTACAACAATGATATATTTATAACTATAATAAATATAGAACACAATTTAAAGTGTCTGAGTGAGTAGGCACCGACTTCATTAACTATATGCCGCCTGTTAATGCTCCTTTCTTTAAAGTGAAAATTTTATTTTTAACTTTTTAGTTTATGGTTTTGAAGTCGGTTTTTATTTTTTTTTTTGAAAATTATTTGGTATTTATGTAAAACTATACACATCAGTGTGAAAGTATAAAATTATATTATTGTAAAAATTCTACTTCAATAAATCTGAATAAACAATAAATAAGTATATTTTATTAGTGAGCTTTATATGATTATTTCAGCATGGATTCAGGGGAAACTTCCCTTCAGGTGAACGGTGTGCCCATAACCAGAGTGACCGAATTACCGAGTACCTCTTATGATGCTGTGATACTCGTTACATATCCACTGACAGCAGCAGTAAGACCATTGCCGGTTCTCGAAAATTTGGTGGTTTCAGCTTTACAACTCGATAAAACTTTGGAGAAGGTATGCTCTTTTTGGTTATTTCCATACCCACAGTTCACCCCATTCATCAACAATCAATCTTTTCATGCAGGCCAGTCAGTTTCGGGTTCATAAAATTTGTCTATTCTTTAAGATGTAATGTCAATTTGGTCGACTTTCATATGGTGCCCCTTACTGAACTTGACATCACAAAACATTCGCTCTATATATTTCTCTTGCCATTCTATTTTCATGTTTTTCATATATGACTGATCGATTAGCCAAGTGGTTAGAGACCCTAACTGCAGAGCCAAGGGTTGCGGGTTCGATTCTCGCCCAAGACAAATATTTGTGTGCATGAACATGTCTATTCGTTCCATTTCTGGGTGTAAAATTATCTATATATTTATATATTATAAAGCATATTTACTTGTGTTTATCAGCTGTTTAGTATCTCATAATGCAAGCATGATACTTCTTTACTTTTGGTCTAGATGGCACTGTGTGGAATGGTTCAAGGATTTTTATAGCCAACCCATAGAAACACACCATTTTCCACTTTAGCCACTACTCTTTCTTACAACTTTCTTTCAAACCACATGCTCCACTCCACACATGGACAGTGTCATTTCCATGCTATCATAAGCTTTCCCAAGTCTACGACTTTCTGAGTTTTGCCCAGATACCATTCTGTCATCATTTGCAGAGAAAAACTTAGATAGTCAGCACACCCCCTTATTTTCCATATCCTGCTTGCACATACTTTTTATGATTTAGATTATATTTCTATACTACAACAATTGTAATTAATGATAAAAAAATCAAGGACGAGTCTGATTCGCGCGGAGAATAGGGTTTCATAATAAAAAATTACCACTTTTCCTATTATCTTTTTTTGGCCCTTTGAAAAGTTGAACCCGATTCTTTCATATAAATATAGGCTCCCATAGTAATAATTTAATATTTTCTTTTAGGAGCTTTTGGAAACTATATTCTATATGAAATTTTAACCTCAGTAGTTTTGATGATAAGGGGGGGATTTAAACTTTTTTACTTTAAATTTCCTTTCATCCAGCTAATTCGAAGACCGTGGCAGACGGCAGACAGACATCAGAGTTTCCTCTGTGGGTTCTATTTGTTCTTCTTGGATGTACGATATCCTAAAAACAGTAATAATGACAGAAATTTTCTATTTAACTTTTTCATTTATATAATAGGCAAAAGGCAATACCGATTTTTAAATGGAGGCGCGGTGTTTTTTTTACTTTTTTCGCGGTCGTTTACCGAATATTGTAATTTAAATTCAATATAATGTATTTCAAATCGATGTTACCTCTTAAATTAGTTGGGACCGAGTTATAGACATTAAAAGATTAGAATATATAGTTTAAATAAGTTATTTTACGACTTATAAACGTTATTACTTGGTTTCGACAGACGCTTTTATGCCTCTTTCTTTGACTTTTGCTTTAATAGTGATTGATCTCATAAGTTGTGCGTGCATAAATGGCGTAAGTTGTGCGCGAAAATAAATTAACGAAATATTAATAACTTGCAATCATAAACAAATAAAACACTTGATCATGATAATCTGTTCAAGATCGATACATTTTATCTACTGCGAATTATAGATAAATGTTAGAAATAAAGTTTTTTCCTTAATTTTTGATTAGATATATGTATTCGTATAATTATGTTCTAACTAGCGACCGCCCGCAGCTTCGCTTGCGTAGACTACACATTCCTGTTTTAGGTAGTATTAACATTCGAAATGGTTTATACATACTTTTTGCTAAAACTAATATTGGGTATACCCATTCAAACTTTCAATCTTCATTTTCCCCACTCCTTTAAGAAAACCGCTACCCCCATACTTATCACCTCCCGTTTCTCACCCTTAAAATGTGGTAATCCAAAAACCCTGAAACACGTCATTATTTATTTAAAAAACAAAGACTCTCATACAAAGCCCCTCCATCCCTCCCTCCTTAAATTTGAAATTTCCAAATATTCCTTTCTTAAAAAATTAATATGTTATAAAATAAACCACTGTTCCAAATTTCGACTTCCTAGACTTAGTAGTTACGGCTTTATCTACGCTGATAGATCAGTGAGGACAAACGACAGATAGCCACAAAAAGTAGCTGATGTCACTCTTGACAACCTTCTTTCACGTCTGCAAAGTTTCATTAAAATCTGTTCAGCCGATTTGGAGATTAGCTCGAATAGACACATAGACTTAAGGCAGACAGACGGAGAAAAAGTAGCGCATGTCACTTTTGATCACCTCCTTTTCATACCCGTGAAATTTTACTAAAGTCGGTTTAGCCGTTTTGGAGATTAGCTCGAATAGACAGATGGACGTACACACAGACATACAAAAAGTAGTGTATGTCACTTTTGACCACTTCCTTTCCACATCTGTGAAGTTTCATCAAAATCAGTTTAGCCGTTTTGGAGATTTGCTCGAATAGACAGACAGACAGATAGTATTATTTTATACATATAGCCTATAGCCTTCCTCAATAAATAGACTATCCAACACAAAAAGAATTTTTAATTCGAACCAGTAGTTCCTGAGATTTGCGCGTTCAAACAAACAAACAAACAAACTCTTCAGCTTTATAATATTAGTATAGATTTAGTAAAGGTGATGTATCTATCTAATCTACAGGTATTTAGGTACTTGAAATAATATGATCATGAATAATGATGCATTATGTCTATAAAATGAAATAATTATAACATACACGTTGTTATCAACGTGGCGATAACTAGCACTATAATATAGGTCAATAACGGTTGTCCACTTTGTTTGGTCGAAATTATTATGTTGATTACATCCGCGCCGGCGACCCTTGCAGAGACATTATTAACCACACAAACAGTCATAAAAAAATATATAATTCTGTGATATAACCTGAGACACACATCTTGGGGTTTGAATGACAGTGATAGGCATTCAAGGTTGATGTATACTGTTTCCGCCACTATAAACTGTCGACAAACATTTAACGTTAATAAAGAATGCGTCCAATAACCAATCGAGCAACGTGAGTGTTTGTGGGTCCGTCCTGCTTCACCTCATGCTGCCAAACAGTCCCAAGAATACCACCTAACTAATCTTGTGCCTCAAGTTTTTATTATATTCTATCTTTCCGCCCGCGGGCTTCGCTCGCGTTGAGCACAGTTGTACTGGGACGCTCTAGAACATTGTAACACTTTCTAGAACGTTCTGAAATTTAACTGCCTAAGAAATCTTATGAAATTTTTATGAAATTAGGTAATATGACATGGTCACATAGATTTCGTCAAAACATTAAGTTTGAATACCGACACGATAGGTCTGTTATTGATAGTCTCGAAAATATAAGCTTTTAAAAATTTGGTCACGTGGTCACATAGATCTCGTCAAAACATCAAGTTTGAGTACCAACACGATAGGTCTGCGATTGATGGTTTTGAAAATATAAGCATTGAAATATTTAGTCACGTGGTCACATAGATCTCGTCAAAACATTAAGTTTGAGCACCAACACGATAGGTCTGCGATTGATTGTTCGAAAATGTAAGCTTTTAAAAATGTAGTTACGTGGTCACGTAGATCTCGTCAAAACATCAAATTTGAGTACCAATAGTAGGGGAGGCCAGGATGCTAAATCGGGATTTACTCGAGCGTCAATGAGACCTATTGGATTGCGAAGCTTAGATGATAAGAAAAAAAAAATGTCATATAATATATACACTTTCGTCGGTGGGGGGAGCGGTTATAAATTTTCAAAAATGTAAAAAAAAACAGTTGCATGGACATACTCGAGCGCGTCAGATATTAATAGCATCCATGTATTTCTGAAAACATACGTATGTTAATCTGATTGTTTCCATGATGGGGTTGGACGTACGTAAGGGTTGAAAACGGAAAAAAAATAAATTTAATCGAGCGCGTCAGATTTTCAAAGGGGATGTTAAGTGAACCTAAAAGAAGGCTCTTATGTAATAATCTGACGATTTGGATGTGACCCAAACTCGCGGCCATTATTAGAATGTGTAAAAAAAATCGCCATTTTGAAATACTCGAGCGCGTCAGATTAAGATATATATGGTTCATTTATATACCCTAAACGTGCTGTCTCATAATCTGACGATTATCTGGAGGGATTCGCCTAATCTGACATTGAAAAGAATTTTTTTTGTATTTTATCAAATCTTTTAACTTAACAAATTAAAGAGCTGAAAAAATAGCATGCAAATAAAACAGTATATATTCTTTTAAGTACAAAACTTTTATTTATGAGAAAATAAGTATAAAAAATAAAAATAAAATTATATTTAAATTATAGAAGCGCGAGAAGGGGAATACCGGCATCACATAGCTGCACGCATTAAACTTTATCGATTATTTTTATTTACTTCGGCTTACGGAAATCGTCAGATTATGTATTATTCGTGAACGTTGAATTATTACCTTCAAAATAAAAAAAATTTAGCCACGCTCGAGAAAGTCAAGATGACGTTTTTTTTTTACAAGTTTGTACCCCACCTACTTCTTATCGTCAATCGGAAATTGTCAGATTAGTGGAATATACACTTTTTAGCATATAACTAACTTACCCTATCTTAATCTGACGCGCTCGAGAATTTCAGATGATCAATTTTTTTTTACTAATCTGATCCTTTATCCTTGACGCGCGGCCACATATACGGGGCTAATACTTGGTGAAGGTATTTAATAGGGTACTAGGTTATTCCCTATATGTTAATCTGCCGCGCTGTAGTAAATCCCAAAATCCCCTCTTGGGCTCCCCTACTACAATACGATAGGTCTGCGATTGATGGTTTTGAAAATATAAGCATTTAAATATTTGGTCACATGGTCACATAGATCTCGTCAAAACATCAAGTTTGATTACCAACACGATAGGTTTGAGATTGATGGTTTCGAAAAAATAAGCATTTAAATATTTGGTCACGTGGTCACATAGATCTCGTCAAAACATCAAGTTTGAGTACCAACATGATAGATCTGGGATAGATGGTTTCGAAAATATAAGCATTTAAAAATGTGGTCACGTGGTCACATAGATCTCGTCAAAACATCAAGTTTGAGCACCAACACGATAGGTCTGCGATTGATTGTTCGAAAATGTAACTTTTAAAAATGTGGTCACGTGGTCACATAGATCTCGTCAAAACATCAAGTTTGAGTACCAACACGATAGGTCTGCGATTGATGGTTTTGAAAATATAAGCATTTAAATATTTGGTCACATGGTCACATAGATCTCGTCAAAACATCAAGTTTGAGTACCAATACGATAGGTCTGAGATTGATGGTTTCGAAAAAATAAGCATTTAAATATTTGGTCACGTGGTCACATAGATCTCGTCAAAACATCAAGTTTGAGTACCAACACGATAGGTCTGTGATTGATGGTTTCGAAAATATAAGCATTTAAAAATGTGGTTACGTGGTCACATAGATACGTCTACAAAGTTTCATTGAAATCGGTTTAGCCGTTTCGGAGATTAGCTCGAACAGACAGACAGACGGACAGACAGACAAACAAAAATCAGCCTATGTCACCCCTGATAATAACCTCTGCACGTCTGCGAAGTTTCATTGAAATCGGTACAGTCGTTTCGGAGATCAGCTCGAATAGACAGACAGACGGACAGACAGAAAAACAAAAAGCAGCCTATGTCACTCATGATAACACCCTCTGCACGTCTGCCAAGTTTCATTGAAATTGATTCAGCCGTTTCTGAGATCAGCTCAAACAGACAGACAGATGGACAGACAGACAGATAAAAAGTACCCTATGTTACCCGCGGTAATGCCCTCTGCACGTCTGCAAAGTTTCATTGAATTCGGTTCAGCCGTTTCGGAGATTAGCCGGAACAGACAGACAGACAGACAGACAGACAGACAGACACTTCAATTTTATTAATATAGATTATTATCTTTCTCTTATTGTCAACAGAATGCACTAAGGAAATTTAGTTATAGTTATTTAATTCTTTGTTTTAGAGTTCGGGTGTGTTGTTCAGCCCGCTAGTAGCTGGTGGACGCCTAATTGTTTCCCCCACTGGCCCTATTTCACATTATGATGACATAAGGTAAGTGCTTACTGGTTCTAATGTGTTTAAATTTTGAGTAAAACAATGATATTATAGTCTGAGGATCAACGGTAAGAAAATGAAACACATTTTAAGGATCCACATACAAAACAAAGGTCATTTTCATATTATAGTATCTGGGAAATGTGATGCTCGCTGAGGACTAAATATTATATGTCATTTAGGAGGATATATCCCTAGGAGGATATAGGAGGACATGTAGGAAGCGAAAAACGTAAATGCAAATGCATTTAATTCACTCGATAGAAATCTCAGACACAATTCTTAGAATTTTAAAGGTTCAGTACTGATGTTTTATTTGAATGTCTAGAGACAAGAAATGTTTACTTGTCACAACTTAAATAATAGACATAAGCATATGTTATCAATTCCCAGGTTCAGACTTTCAAATGTTAATAATTCATTAATGGGAAATTGTATCCGGTTTTATAATAAAATTTAAAACGGAATGTTAGACTTGAACTCTAATCAATCTATAAAGCGAGTTATAGTCCAACACATGAAAAAAGCTTATTATTGTATTTCCGAATATTTAAATGATAAGTGTGCATGGAAATCATTGTAAAAGTTGTACACATTTTAAATTTAAAAAAAGAATTAAGAAGAACACCGCGTCTGTCTGTCTGAACACGATAAAACTACTCAAAAACTACTGAACGGATTGGCATATGGTTGACACCAATGGATGGAGTAATTCAAGAGGATGGTTTATGTGTATAATTTATCAATGTTTTGTGTAATGTAGTTGAAATATGACGACTATTGATTAACACGTCGGGAAAAGTCAAGCCGACTGGGAGCTTTCATTGAAAGCACTGCCTTTGAGATATAACAAAATAATGTATGGAGGAATTGTTTCTCTTTTATAGTACTAAAGAAAATCCGCGATTGCATATGTCTATCTTTTATAGATAGCTTACTATACCTATATTCATGTTTAAAAAAATGGTGTCATATCACGAGGTAAGTGGAAAGCAATTTATACTGATACAGTATTGATCCTTATCAAATTTTAATTATCAAATCTTATCAAATTAAATACGTTATTTACCTTCAACATTTCATGCAGACTATGATTGCCCTGTACACCATACAATTTAAATTAATATTTTAGGAATTATCGCGAAATAAAAATTATCGCGCGACAAGCGCACGCGCCCGGTGCCGCGCCAGGCGTCGTCGTCTCCATACCGATGCACACTGTTTCATTTCACTAAAAAAATTTCCCTATGCTGTTTATCGCATAAATCGATTAAGAAATGCTTTTTAAATGCAGGAGTAAAACACCCACCTGTCTATTTAACATACTTTTTTTTTTAAAAAATAACTTGTGTGTCGTGACTTCGACGTAAAAAAAAGATTAAATAAATTCTGTAAGCGTGTTTGATCAAAATATATCTTTTTGATTAATATGGTTTGATGAAGGACCTTCAGGCGCATATTTTCCAGTTTTTATTTTTTAAAGATCACTTTTGGTTACCGAGTTATTAATTTTTATTCAAATTTTTGTTTTTATTTTTTTTCTCCCAAAAACCGCAAAAGTGCGACTTGTGACTGGCACTCAAAGATTCCTCATAAATGCGTCTATCAGTGATAAAAAAGTCAAGTCGCACTATGGAAGCGTTTGGGAGTTACGGATAAAGGTTATATAGTACATTTTAAGGTTGTCACTAAAGGTCAAACAATTGTAATATTTGTAATCAATAAAAAATTTAAGACACATACATATAATTTTCATTTACGAGTATCAACATGCTGTCGTCAACATTATCATGTTGGAACTTCGTCAGCCACTTCTTCCAACTGCAAGTTTTCTTCATTAACCGGCTTCAGAAGTTCACGAACAGCTGCTGGCAGACAAATCCTATTAGACAATCTTTGGAGCTGTCTATAGTGTGCCGTAAACACACAAACGGATCCAACGATTCAAGTGCATGGTGGAAGAGGTCAATCATAGTTTTTTTCCTGTTCATTTTCCGACAGTGGCGTTCCCTATTTGAGCGCCAAAATTTATTGCGCGATTCAGCCGCTTGTTCTGAGAGCATACATACAGGAAGAGAACATGATTCTACGATCTCTTTACCATGGACTAGAATTTTGTGTACCGTCACAGTCATCGACTGCCAATTAAATGACTGGATGTACTTTTCCGCGAGCGTGCGACAGAAAATGCCAAACTTTACAGAGTCAATAGGAAATTCACAAGATATGGCGACAAAGATAGTATGCAGCCCGTCCATCAAACATGCATCTAGACCTAATATCTCTGCAAATATAGCACGGTATTTGTCTGATAGTGCCGTGCGGGCTGAATTACCATCATTTGTGGTTCCTGCATTGGATTTAATAACGTCCAGCAACAATCCAATCTGATTTCTTATATCAGCCTGGATATGTTTTTCCGTTCTTCCACAATTTGACTTTCTCTGCTATCTTTTTTGATTCTCCATTTCCGTACTAACGGATCGTTTTTGTAACTGAGATGTAATAAAAATTCGAAAATACGTATCCATACATGAAGTGGATTGATGCCGTGTTGCATATTTTCTTTTACACTTCGTCTTGTTTACGATGTTGCCAAATCATGAACTGACTGGCAGTAGCTTTGCAAAATAGGCACCTTAACTGTGAAGACGTACCAGTTTAGGACTTTGCCGACGATCACACTCAAAACTAAATTAGAAACAAACGTAATAAGTATGATGCCCTTCGGAGGTTTGGGTCGTAATAGGAATTACGACTCAAACCCAAACTTTGATAGAGAAGCAAATTAAACGTTTGACTCCTGTCAAACGTTTAATTTGCTTCTCTATCAAAGCTTTTTCCTTAAGAATAAGATTAGTGTCTTCTTTTCTATACTGAATGTGGAGCGGCCGACAAAATCTATACGACTGGGGTGCAGGATGGTGCCATGAAATATAATTTTTGTCCATTACTATACTTAAAGGAATAAAAGTCGAGGCAAAAGGACTATTTTCGTTCACAGAAATGTCTTCGTCTGATCCTGAGAAGTTTTGTTTATATAATGCTTGGCCTGTGCTTCCATCAAAACCCCAGGACCCTTTAAATACGCATGAGACTTCTTGCTTGCCTGTTCTGTTACAATACTCGATAAAATTCTCATCACAACTTCGAACGATTCGTTGCAAAGTATATGTGAGAAGTCCATGCAACGAAACTGACGCTTCTATTTCCGAAACATCTAGCTCTTTTGCTGGGTAACATGCTTTTCTTGCTCTTATTAGTAAGAAGGGTGGATAAGCTGAATAAACTCGACTTTTCAAATCCTGTCTTAAAAGTTTATATGTTTCCACATTCAGTCTCCTGTCGATAACGAAACCTAGAGCTTCCTCAGGTGTATAGGGTTTCGTTAACGTAGATACTTTTTTTAAAACTTTGAATCGTTTTTTTGGTGATGTCAGACAAAGTTTTATTACGTCTTCTAAATCTTTTGAAGCTTTTGGGGTTATCTTGCTTCCATCTTCTGAAGTAATCGTGAATGCCAAAGATTTTAT
This sequence comes from Luffia ferchaultella, assembly GCA_949709985.1. Classification (NCBI taxonomy): domain Eukaryota; kingdom Metazoa; phylum Arthropoda; class Insecta; order Lepidoptera; family Psychidae; genus Luffia; species Luffia ferchaultella. The sequence goes on from OX453263.1 coordinate 12,824,738, forward strand.
CACTTTAGCTTAGGGTTGATCTTCCAAGGACTCCATGATTCGTTTTCTAATTTTGAGGTCTTGTTTATAATTTTTACTTTAGTCATTGGTTAATTTAGAAGATCCCAACAATAACGACCTGCTTCCTCTGAGAGCATACCGACAGGAAGAGAAGTGTACGGTCACAGTCATCGGATGCCAATTAAATTACTGGATGTACTTTTCCGCGAGCGTGAGGCGAAAAATGCCAAAATTTACTGTGTCAATAGAAAATTAATAAAAAAAACTAATAAAAGTTAAAAAAAACTTCTAAAGTAATTAACGAAGTAAACGATGAAAGGGTAGACATTACAAAGTAGAAGCCACTTAGTGATAAAATATCGTCGACACTCTAATTGTAAATAACTAATATGCAATTGTAAATTTTTTTTAAATAAATAAATGTAAATAAGTAAATAAAAATAAAATAAGTAAACAATATACAATTTTGTAGTTAAGGACAAAATTGAATTAATTTAAACAAAAATAAAAGGTCAAGTTGAGTGACACCCCTAACACCATATTTTGAAATTCGATTACTCGTAAACGCTTCCATAGTGCGACTTGAGTTTTTTATCAATGATAGACGCATTTATGATGAATCTTTGAGTGCCAGTCACAAGTCGCACTTTTGAGGTTTTTGGGAGAAAAAAAATAAAAACAAAAATTAGAATAAAAATTAATAACTCGGTAACCAAAAGTGATCTTCAAAAAATAAAAACTGGAAAATATGCGCCTGAAGGTCTTTCATCAAACCATATTAATCAAAAAGATATATTTTGATCAGACACGCTTACAGAATTTATTTAATCTTTTTTTTACGACGAGGTCACGAAACACAAATTATTTTTAAAAAAAAAAAGTATGTCCAATTGACACGTGGGTGTTTTACTCTTACATTTAAAATGGATTTCTTAGTCGATTTATGCGATAAACAGCATAGGGAAATTTTTTTAGTGAAATGAAACAGTGTGCGATGCGACAAATGTATTTAGAGAAAAAAACTGAAGTGTCTTAAGCTTTTCATCGCAATACGGCGGTGTAGTTAGGCAGAAGTTATCTATGTAGTATATAAAGAATATTTTAGTTTGTTTCTATGTATATATTCATTACTTTTTCAAATATTTACAGAATTGGAAATAAAATACATTAAAGATACTCCAAGTAGGATGAACTTACGTTACATTTCAATCTAATCCACATGTTCGATGTAACAAGCTGAAGGATACTACGACAAACAAAACACTACGGCCTAAATGCCCTGCTATCCGTGCAAAGCCGAGGCTGGTCGCTACTATTTAAATAAATAATAATAATTATAATAAATAATAAGTAATTTAAATAAGTGAATTAAACAGGAAGGAGTTTCCGAGCCGGTACCTAATCAATTCATTTTTATTTTGAAAAACATACATACCCTCTGTAGTTGGGATAAACATATTACCACTTGGCACTTTTCTCTTTCATTTTATTTATCACTTGTAACATGCCAGCTTGTCAGTTTCAGGTTTTTAAAATTTGGCCTTCACCATTCGCCAAATTGAATGTTACTTTATACAAATTGTTATTTATCATAATATACAGCATCGGAATTACACTTGATTATCTTGATTAAGTGTTAAATGCTTGAAATAAATTTTTATGTATCAACAGGTCTATTTATGAAGCCGCCCGTGCTGGTATGGAGCGAGCTATCAGCGCAGGTGCTAGGCGACCTATACTCGTTGTTCAGTCGAACCCCGATTATCCAGACGCCGATCTTGTAACACTTCTGGGAGCCTTTGAACAGCTATATGTGGTTAGTATTTGTGGTGGAATTAGGATTTGCGAGCTGGGACAAAGCAGATTTTGTGAGGCCGCCCGGTATCACATGGGCCTCACAAAATGCTAGGTACAAAGTAAATATTTCTGCTCCTCTCCATAAGTTAATTTTTTCTAAACGACACCTGACTGGGATACAAGATATAATAATAATATACAACCCTATGGTAGTTTCTTTTTAGGAAAAAAAAAACATTATTTTTTTTTAAATTATATAGTACCTTTTAATTATATAGAACTCAATTCAGTTTTGCACTGGCTTTTACTATAATCCCCCTCACCCTGGGGGAGGCCTAAGCCCCTGCAGTGGGTTAAAATGGGCTGATGATGATGAATTTTTAGAAACAAAAAGTCTTTTAATATGTCGGTTTATGTAGGCAAGTAAATTATTTTTTCTTGTGGGCAGAAAACTTGGCTATATGTTTTTGAGGGTAAATATACTCATATCTGTTAAGTAACTCAATGAAGAAAAATGATTTAATAGACTTAACATTTCACCTTGCTTTGATCTATTATTATTATTATATTTGGTTGGACCAGGAATTAATAACAAATGGACGAATGAATAACCAGACATAATAAAGCCTTATGTAAAGATTATATTTTTAATAATTTCATGTAATTTTTTCAGCCAATCGAAATCCGTGAATGGTTTCCCGATAGAAAAACGAAATTGCTGAGTTTGGGCATCTACGGAGAGGGATTGGCGAAGCCTTTCGATGCCTTGATAAGAAACGCTGTTGCGTTGGAGGTGTCTAGGTAAAAGGATCAATTCTTAATTACTAAAATGTCTGTAGGCTATAATAATATCTAGGACATGCCACACAGTGCCATCTAGTCCAAAGTAAGCAAGTATTATGCTTGCATTATGGGGTACTAGAAAACTGATATACATACTTAAATATTCTTTATAATATATAGATCCTTTTACACCCAAGCACAGAACAAATAAACATGTTCATGCACACAAATATTTGTCCCGGGCGGTAATCGAACCCGGAAACCTGGCTCCGCAGTTAGAGTCTTTACCATTTGGCCAATCGGTCAATGTACGATATAGTTGTTGTCACCTAGTCTGTAAGTCCGTGGTCAAATTTTTTTACGTCTTTCTAAAAACTGAATTTTAGATAAGTGACAGTAGGTGCCTACCTACTTAGAATGCTCATTCACAAATTGTGCGCTGATGGGTCCTTATGAATATGTCAAAAATATTTAATACAAAAATAATTTCAAAAACCTAATTTTAAGGTTCCGTAGCCAAATGGCAAAAAACAGAACATGTACTTTTACTACAATAAAATTATTGATTATGATACATTGTGGTTATAAAAATCCTCGAGAAGTCCGTCAGTAGCTTTCAAAAAACTATTTGGTAATTCTTCCCACAAACCAGACTAAATTCTAATCTGTATTTTCTCATCACAGAGCTGTGACGAGGGACATAGCCGCCGGTGACCCGGAGCGCATGACTGCTAAAGCGGTGGCCAGTTACGTGCGTCAAGAGTTCGCCGATAGTCGGGTGACAGTACGTGTCATAGACAACGTGGAGACAATAGAGAAAGAGTACCCGCTTTTTGCGGCTGTCAATCGTGCCGCAAATAGTGTCGAAAGGCATAAGGGTAGGTGTTGAAATAGAATTGTATGTGTGTGTAGAGATGTTGAATAATGAGCGAGTCATGTCATCTTTGCATTTTATAGTAATATGTTATATTCATTAAGAAAAAGTAATAAGTGAATGAATTTCATTGATATCTACAATACAAAAATGCTGAAGATACAAATTTTAAAATAAATCCTGCTATGACGTCACTCGGTTACATCACTATGGGCTAACGTGGATAACTTGTACGTAGTGGCACCGAGTGACGTCACGAGCGGGTCGTAAAAACACAAACTTGGTATATCTCCGAAAATAAACAGTATTTTCCATAGACATATATATACTAGCGTAGGAGACCAACTGACATCTAAACATCCCATGACCGAAACGGAAATGAGTATGTGTGCAAAATTCACATGTGGTTGAGCCAGTTTTAGTGATGTGCATGGGTGTTTTTTATATTATCGATAGCACGTAGTACTTTCATGATAATGTGTCGTTGAAATTACCGCGTTATCATAAGTCGCAATCGGCAATCCTACTTATTATTTTGAATCTGCTATACTACATAATTTTTGTTTTGAGTTACTTTTCCTAACTTTCAGTTTTTTAAAATGACAAATCATCAATCAGTCAATTCAAATGCCATTTCCTTTACTCCAATAATTTTTTTTTTGTTAACAGTTGATAATAAAAAATTTGCAGAAGTAAAGAAAGCGTTAACATCATTATGGAAATTTTAATATTTAGTTGAATACAAGCCACGTAATAAATAAAACAATATAAATAAACGATTTTTATTTTTAATGACAATACGTCACGTTGCAACGCATAACAACAAAATTTTAACTCTTTGTAAACAAAAAAATGAGAATGTACAAAACAAAAACATTTACAATGGAGAAGTTCATGATGTTCAAAATATACAATTTAACTCGATAGAATTGAAAGATAAACCAAAACTAATAAAACAGTGAAAGTTTTTTTTTTTTAAATTCGTCAATAAATGACTGAGAAATAAATTATTGATATTTATTAATTTGACGACCGCTTAGCCTAGTGGGTAGCGACCCTGCCTACGAAGCTGGAGGTCCCGGGTTCGAATCCTAGGTCGGGTCAGTATTTATATGATGAATATGGATACTGGTACCGGGTCTTGGTTGTTATATGTATGTGGTGTCTTCGCTTGGTACCCAAAACACAAGCTAATGTTTAGTTTGGGGCCACGACGTTGTAATGTGCACGTTATTATTATTATTATGTATTTTCGTGCGGTTTGACTGGTGGCTTCTTACTGCCCATGACGTCACATTGTCTACTCGATTGAGTGTCGCGTCGTCTCACTGCACCACAAATTATGCCTTGGATGCCTTGGACTAGTCTATAATATCTTTTGTTTCTTTATGTAATAGGTAATTAAGTTTTATTTAAATATAAAGGAACAAGTTTCTGTAAAAGACAATGTGATAATTTGCCTAAAATTGATATTTTCACTGTGATGGACTTTTTCTTCAAAACAATTTTATATTAGTGCTGAAATAAAGGTTTAGGCTCTAAAGTTGAAGGTCCTGGTGATATATCCCGGTAAACGTACGCTGACACTGATCGCTTGGTCTTCAGATTGACCTGTACAGAAATTACAGTTGGCATAAATGCTCTGACTTTAGATATTAAGTATTATTAGTATATTACTTAATATACTTAGTAAGCACATATGAAAAAAAAGAAACCCCTAACGGCACAAATTCAGTAGGTATAAACATCGCATGACTAAAACGGAAATGAGTATGTGTGCGAGATTCACATGAGTTTGACCCAGTTTTAGTGATGTGCATGGATGTTTTTTATATTAACGATAGCACGTAGTACTTTCATGATAATGTGTCGTTGAAATTACCGAGTTATCATAAGTCGAAATCGGCAATCCTATTTATTATTTTGAATCTGCTATACTACTAAATTTAAATTAAAAAGTTTTGAGTTACTTTTCCTAACTTTTAGTTTTTTAAAATGACAAATCATCAATCAATCAACTCAAATGCCATTTCCTTTACACCAATAAACATTTTTTTTTCTTAACAGTTGATAATTAAAAATTTTCCGAAAGAAGTAAAGAAAGCGTCAACATCATTATGGAAATATTTATATTTAGTTGAATAAAAGCCAAGTAATAAATAAACCATTTTTATTTTTAATGACAATACGTCATGTTGCAACGCATAACAACAAACTTTTTAGCACTCTTTGTAAACAAAAAAATGAGAATGTATAAAACAAAAACATTTACAATGGTGAAGTTCAATGATGAATATCATATTTAACTCGATAGAATTGAAAGATAAACCAAAACTAATAAAATAGTAAAAGTTTTTTTTTTAAATTCGTCAATAAATGACTGAGAAATAAATTATTGATATTTAGGTATTTTTGAGCGGTTTGACTGGTGACATCTTACTGCCCGTGACAACACATTGCCTACTCGATCGAGTGTCGCATCGTCTCACTGCACCACAAATTATGCCTTGGATGAAATTCCTATATTTCATCCAAGTCTATAATATCTTTTGTTTCTTTATGTAATAGGTAGTTAAGTTTTATTTGATTATAAAGGAACAAGTTTTTGTAAAAGACAAAGTGATAATTTGCTTACAATTGGTGTTTTCACGGTGATGGACTTTTTTCTTCAAATCCGTCTTATATTAGTGCTGCAATAAAGGTTTAGGCTCTATAGTTGAAGGTTCTGGTGATATATCCCGGTAAACGTAAGCTGACACCGATCGCTTGGGCTTCAGATTGACCTGTACAGAAATTACAGTTGGCATAAATGCTCTGACTTAAGATATTAAGTATATACTACGGCGTTAGTATACCACTTAATATACTAAGTAAGCACATATGAAAAAGAAAGAAACTCCTAACGGCACTTCAGTAGGTATAGATCCTTTCTTCAAAAGTCGTCGGTGATTTAGTTAGACAAAACAGTTTTTTTTAAAATGTCTACTGCAAACCAAAGAATGTTTTCGAGGAGTCCCACCTGTTCTATTTAACATTTTTTCCATTGTTCTATGCTAACCGTGTTTACAGGAAACCTGGATATTATGAAAGAGTCATCATTATCAGGAAGCATTTTTTAACACCGCAGTTTCTTGGAGGAAAATGAGAAACTATTGTATACAGTAGTTTTGTCATTCAAAGTTAAATTATTTACGACGTTCATAATCAGAGAACAGATAGAACGTCAGACTTTAAATCATAAATAAATAACGATTAAAATTAATTGTGTATATATCTTATATTTTCATTTGAAAAACTCTTGTATTTACATATATACCCTATATGTAGTATATATGTATAGATGTCATACTTTCTTTTACAATGTGCTGCCAGGCTAAATAAACCTCACAATATGTTTAAAAACAGTTAACGACATCATTCCAGTGGAACAGGTGCAATTAGGTAATATCAAATTTACAAAATATTTATATTTGAAAATATCGACATATCGATAGATTTTGTGCAATCCCTATGCTTAATTGTTTGATTGTAATTTTACACAATATTTTTGTATCGTACACATAATTGTTTAAAATAACAAATTATTTACAAAATAAAGTATTTACCGTATACTACTGATGTATAACCAAGTAAATTTAGGATCGCTTTTTATAAAAATAAGCATTAAGATAACAATATGTTATTGGCAGTACTTACCGGTGAAATGTCTCTTTATTTGGATTATTAACATATGTTACAGTGCAATTTAAAACTGAACACTACACCATTTTTATCACAAGAATTAATTTTTGTACAATTCAAAACGATTATAACACAAAATAGAAAACAAAGCTGGACCTTATTTTGACAAGTGAGTAAAGAAGACTAAATGTGTTCAAAGAGGTTTTACGTCAGATTTTCTTGCATTTCTTTCTCGCATGTAGGATTTCCGCAAAGAGCTGGATGTCATTCGCACACTGTGTTCCTCTCTTACGATAGTATATATACCTTTATGGTATTTTCCCGAAATTCAAAAAGTATGGTCATCAGTTTGCTACACTTTTGCGCGTGACATAGCGTATGATACATAATTTTCTTGAAGAGGACACGCTCATTGCGATGCTCATAATTTTATAGGCTGACGCTCATTTCTTCCTCTTCTCTAAGAGGCGGTAAAACAGAAATAATAATATTTTTTTCTTTCAGGCAACATAATATTCCTAGAGTACGTTCCAACAGGCACTCCAGCCGATACTGTGATACTAGTCGGTAAGGTGAGTTGTTTAACAATTTATTTATTAGTAGATGTTGGTAAAATTTAATGACAGGTATTCTAAAAAGCTAAAAGTAGATGTCGCTTGTGGCTTTAGCTACCATGTCAGCTGTCAAACTAATCACCATTAGCCCATTCAATGCCCCACTGCGGGGGCTTAGGCTTCCCTAGGGATGAGGGGGTATTGGAGCTTAATCCACCACGCTGCTCCAGTACGAGTTGGTGGATTTTAACGACTGCCATTTATTGATGGCAACTGGGACCGACGGCTTAACGTGCTCTCCGAGGCATGGGGTCAGTATTAGTCATTTAATGTCAAACTCATAATATTTATATAATTGTAACAAGAAAATTTAACTATAATTTACTAATTATAATTATTATGCCGTGATAGCCGTGTGATGGTGAGCCCGCCTCTTGTTTAGATGGCCGTGGTTTGAATCCCAGATACGGGCATGTATCAATGAGTTTGTCTGACTTAAGGTCTAAGTCTCTGCAGAGAGGAATTTTTGTAAAAATGACAATTTTACAATACACTGCTTATTAATATGATAAAATAAATATAACAACGTACGGTCTTTCGCTTATGATCGAATACATTTTGTATGGAAATCATCGCTATCGTTTAACCTTAATATGCTCATACAAAGCGAATCAGAGGTGACGTGACCTCAGGGCGTAAACTAGGTTCACACTTGACTGCTTTTTTAAATATTGAATCAATAAAAGTTTTGATAAGTGTTTCAGAAGTAGAACTTTTGACACGCATATAAAATACGGTTTATTTCTAGCGTTGTTTTATGTTATAATGTTATGACATGTATGCGTATATTATAATATTGTTGTACTATTTGTTCACAGGGTATAACTTATGATACCGGCGGTGCGGACGTGAAGATAGGTGGCGGTATGATCAGCATGTCACGGGATAAGGCGGGTGCCGCCGCCGTAGCTGGGTTTCTTAAGGTCACAACCTATTACTTATGATATTGTAGTGTCTGTTCGTCTGCTTGTCTGTGTATTCCGACTAATCTCCAAAACGGTTGAACTTATTTCAATGAAGTGATAAAAGCTATTTTTTGTCTATCTGTTTACATTTTGGAAATATTTAGGGTTTGTAATTGTAGAATTTGTAGAAACTGAAAAAATCATGAAAACCACGCGAATGAAGTCGCGACCGGTCGCTAGTAAATAAATATTAATATAAATTATGTACTAGTACCTATTATATCAGTTAATCTCCTGTCCAGACAAGCCTTAACTAAGTTCAGTGCACATGTGAAACCCCATTATATCCGTACACATTCTCATATTTGGTTGAATTCGATATGTAGCTAAGTAATTGCCTATGGGCTTGGTCCAAATTTTTTAATACATAGTTTTTATTTTTTCCCGAAAATATATACCAATTTATACCTTCCACTTAAAATAGAAAAAATTAAGTCTTCAATTTTATTAGTAATTTATCCCCAAAAATTGATTAATAAAATATTTCTGTGACGCCAAATGGACATATGCTTACTAATTGTCTTAGATTAAATAGTCATAATATTTTTATTTATTCCTATGCTCAACCGCCAGATGACGTCACAGGGACAATCTCAAGGTCAGATGAATTTTCATAAATATATGAGAAATTCATAAATGGAAAAAAATAATATTTTCAGAGGTTATTCTAGAACCTTATTCCTTTTAATTTTAATGACCATCAGCGAAACTATAAAGCCTTTTTAGCTTCGCCTTTTGAGATTTTTTAAAATTAAAAAATTTCAGCATCACAAGTAGTACATTTAATCTATTTGTTAGACGTAAATAATGGAACTCGGCCCAAATACGAATAATACCAAGTTCTATCGATCCTTAGTATTAATGGGTGTTCCGCAAGGATCGATTTCGCGCCCTTTATTTTTAACTGATTTTAATGTCATACCATCTGAAAAATTTGAATTGTGGAGGACACCCCTTTGGCTTTTTAATATTTATAGACCATAAATAAATTCGATAATATAAAATATGCTCTTTTCTAGGTTTCGAAATGGTTCACAGTATTTTTCAGGTGGCTTTTTATAGCTTAAATGTTCGTTATTTATAATAATTTAATATTGTCAGCAGAAACAAGACCAGAATTTGGACCATAACAGAATTGGAAATAACTCTCTACTTCAATAATAAATATTACCCTCTGGGAGTGACATCATTTGTGCTTAAAACAAAAACTATGCTGATGTGACTGTTTAATGCTTTATAACAAAAAAATTGTATAATTTTCCAGGCTTGCGATTTACTAAGGCCCAACATAAAAGTGATCGGTGTGATGTGCATGGCGCGCAACTCCATCGGCGAAGAGAGCTATGTGGCGGACGAGCTGATACTCTCTCGCTCTGGGCAGACTGTCCGTATTGGAAATACGGATGCTGAAGGAAGGATGGTTATGGCTGATTTGTTGTATGAGGTTAGTTAGGCTAAATGTTTTATAACATGATAAACTAAATAATAGTGACATAACAGTAAGTAATGCAGATTATAATAGAGCTTTCAAACACGTGTGGATCCACGCATTTAAGTAGGGTCTTGTAGTTAGCTAAGTCCTGAAACGTAAACGTTTTTGGAAAGTATCTAAAATGTAGCAATCCAGAAAAATATGTCTTTGATCTATCTTCAATTAATTATTATATGCAAAAGTGTTATACGAGACGTCACATTTTAGGTGTCAGCGTGTCTGTATTTTTATAGTTACTAGGCAACGTTCAAGGAGTGAGTACGCGCTGGACGAGATCATCAGCATACTTTTATTTCTCAGTTTTTGTAGTTTAAAGCAAACACACCATTCCTAACGATAGGCGAACTCATTGGCATGTCCGAGTATGCCTATACCTAGGAATGAAAAATTGACTAGTGGTCGTGTACCAACATGAGCTATAAGCCCAGCTTCCTAACATTTCGATACTACAATATAATGAAACTTCATTAAGCTAAGCGTAGTATATATTAGTAGGGTCACGTTATTAGCCTATTTAAAACAGAAAGCCAAAATTAAGCGGAAGAGAAACGAAGTAACCGGGGCTACTTCGGCTTTCTCCACTGAGCTATATACTAGTAGAACCGACGCCTCGACGTAGGACGTTCACCAACCAACGTCGAACGTTAAAAATATAGTTCATTGGCTTTTTCCCGCTTCATTTGCGTTTTGTTTAAAAAAATATAAACTATTAATAGTTCATTAACGCTAATTTTACATCCGTTTAACGTCGACATTCGTTGTGATGAATGTACGGTGCGGGAGGGGTTATTTTTTACGCTGCCAATTAATTTAATAGAAAATAGGTGATCAATGAAGAGTGCTCAACTAATAATAATACCTGGGATATCCCATACAACGCCATCTAGTCCCAAACTAAGCAAAGCTTGTGTAATGGGTACTAGACAACTGATATACATACTCAAGTATTCCCTATAATAGATATTTTACACTTACAGTTTTATACCCAAACACGGAACGAATAGGCATATTCATGTACACAAATATTTGCCCCGGGCGGGAATCGAACCCGCAACGTTTGGCTTCGCAGATAGGGTCTCTAACCACTCGGCCAATCGGTCAGTCAATTACAATTACCCTTCCCGCGCCACGCAGCTACTTCTGGGAATGCTAACGTTATGTGACAGCAATCAAATGCCTTACTGGTTTGTACTTGAATTAAGCTGTACTATAAGATTTAACTGAACGTAACTTCTAACCATAACAGATGAAGGAGCGTGCCTTGAATGAAGTCCGTCCCCACATCTACACTATCGCCACTTTGACGGGTCACGCAAGGCGATCTGTGGGTAACGGGTACACGATCATCATGGATAACCATGTCGCTAGGTGAGACTAATGATATATATATATATTTATTAAGGGGTTATCCTTTCTTTCCGCGGCTTCAATTTGAGCAACTTCCTAAAAATACCTATATGACACTCTTCGAAACAACTTATAGGCCGTGTCTGTTTCTATTCGTTATTGAGAAAGGCCGTCTTTAAGGCTCAGTGTTTGTTTTCCTTTTTTTGAACATCATATTAATATAAAATTTACGGCCCATTATATTCAGAACCGAAAATTCGAGTAAGTTCCTGTTTGTGTTATTATGAAACAACTAATCAGTCCTATATCAGGGTCCTATTACATATATTTTTTTGTAAACATCAATTAGGGGATTTAGCGAAGAACATACACAGACTAGACCCTCTTTTTCGTATGAGAAGCTTATCGCCTTAATATTCAAAATTAAAAACTTCTCTTATGCTTTATAACAATAGGTTATGAGGAATTTTGTGTTTTTGCAATATTGTTAGTTAAGACCATTTCAAACAACTTAATTTCCCAAAATTCAGTTGAACCTCACAGGGTGTGTGACTACGATTTTTGTCACAGATGACAGAACAGAAAAATAAGCACGAGATTACTAAATGCATATTTTAAATAATGTATATGCTGATCTGCGTGGATATGGAGTAAGGATATAAATCTCCACCGTCTATCGGGAAACGTGTCGGCTGCTAACCTGGTCCTCATGATGACGGGCAGCAGTGTCCACCTGAGTAAAAATATATCTTTACCTCACCGACCCGCATTAGCTAAGTGATTAACGGCGAAACAACGTCCTAACATGAAGGCGAACACATGATTCTCCCTCGGTTTGCCGTCGGCGCCATACCCAAAGGTCTCGGTAGAGTTTCACAACGAGTGGGTTTAAAAATGAATGTGTATTTACCTAGACATACACATTTAAGTGGATAGGAGTGTCAAGATGTAGAAAAACTAATAAAACTATGATGAAAAATTAGCTTTAGTTAACAAATGCTCATATTTGTAGTAAATGCATAAACGTGTAGTCTATGCAGTATATTCTCATTATAACGTGGCAACCCATCTTCATATTCGGCCTTCAGCCGCGAGCCCGGCCGCGCATACGCGTGTATAACCCCCTCCCACTCGCTCCAGCGCCGCGGCCGCCCTCCCGTGTGCCCGCGACGCCATTTAGCAAGCTGCGGTCCGATAATAACCATCTTTCCTTATGTCGTGTTGTAGTAACTTACGTGAATCCTTTGTTTTTGTGGTAAAGAAGTCAATAAACCAGTGGAACTTAATATTCAGCAGAACAGCCCTATCATTTACCAGCCCCTGAAGTCTCAAATACTCTTACATCATTTCATCAATAATATTGCAATCAGGTCAACGAATCATGGAGCTGCTTTCCAATCGAGCGGAGAAAAAGTCGCTGATATGATAGAAGTTTCCTCGATACGCCGTGAAGACATTGCCATACACCGCGGCCGAGGAGAGGGCGATGACATCTACCAAGCTCTCAACCAACCGTCCGTAGCTACAGACAGGGGCCACCAGGTTTGTGACTGAAGAGTTTTGCATGTACATACATAAACACATCTGTTTCCCAGAAAGTTAGCTACAGACAGGGGCCACCAGGTTTGTGACTGAAGAGTTTTGCATGTACATACATAAACACATCTGTTTCCCAGAAAGTTAGCTACAGACAGGGGCCACCAGGTTTGTGACTGAAGAGTTTTGCATGTACATACATAAACACATCTGTTTCCCAGAAAGTTAGCTACAGACAGGGGCCACCAGGTTTGTGACTGAAGAGTTTTGCATGTACATACATAAACACATCTGTTTCCCAGAAAGTTAGCTACAGACAGGGGCCACCAGGTTTGTGACTGAAGAGTTTTGCATGTACATACATAAACACATCTGTTTCCCAGAAAGTTAGCTACAGACAGGGGCCACCAGGTTTGTGACTGAAGAGTTTTGCATGTACATACATAAACACATCTGTATCCCAGAAAGTTAGCTATAGACTTCTTCCTCCATTTGATACGGTTCTTTCTCTTAATAGCCAAACACCAATCGTTTCTTGTAGGCTTGTAGCTTTCGGGTGCCCCTTACCGACTTTCATATCAAACCCATCCGCTCTATAAGTAGTCGTGTAAGTTTGACAGTTGAAATGCTCCATAAAAACATATCCTTTGGTGATTAGGTTAGCATTTTCTTAGCTTTAGACTTTATCTCTGTAAACGACATTCGACTTAAAAAGAAGATTGATAGCATATGTTGTTGTATTGTGGACCCATTTTGATAGATTTGTGAAAGATGAAGTAAAGAGTATGAAAATTTAATACTATTTAATAGTACTACGTACTCCTAAGGCAACGCTGACGCCGGTGCCGAATAAAAAGGTCAACGCAATTGTTGACCTTGATGAAACACATATTAGAGATATTTCTGTTTCGTTTGTCATAATTACGAGAAATCAGATATAAAAAAAATCTATGCAAAAATTAAATTGATTATTACGCGCACACGAACACGGAAAACTTTTATTATATTGATTTGTTATTAGAATTTCTTATTCCTTCAGTTTAACATTAAAAAAAAAAATGCATGCTATACACGCAATGACCTGTTTGTTCCTCGCACTAGTAGCGCAAAACTACGAGGCTACAACGTCGGATTGACCTCGTTTGGATCCTACCAATTAGACTATTTTCAATATTTATATAGACTAAAACCTAAACATGTCGAGACTGTCTAGGTGACTAGGAACCGTGTCAACCGGCGAAGACGTCGTCGTTACCGTTGGCAGTGCTTCTGCCGGCCTTGGCGTCAGCGCCGCGTCCGGGTCTATCGCAGAGCAAGGCCAAGACGCCCCCCGGTTCGGCGCCGGCCGCGACGCGTCGTTTCGAGATGCGTGCTAGAATCCTTTCAATCTGAAACGGTTAACTTTTGATTCATCGAATGAAGTATGATTAATCACAGTAGATATAGTCAAGAATTTCAAAGAACACTCTACTTTAAGTGTATATGTCACAGGATAACATTGTAAATATTATTCGTAAACTTATAACTTTCCAGGTACTTTTAAATCTTATACTGTAATATAAGCAATTCTTGCATATATTTCCCTTGTTTCGGAAACGGCTTTAACGATTTGAAAGTTTTTATTTAGATAGGTATCATCTCAAAACTGGTTCCTAATTAAGTTTCATGGTTATTACCCACCAGGGGGTGCTCCAGTAGATGTGTTTCTTTGAAACGCCTGGACTGATTTTGCTGCGGTTTTTTGCGTTACATAAATATCACCTAAAAGCAGATAATTAAATATATTGTTCAGTTATGGGCCATCAGGGGGCGCTTCAATAGATATGGTCCTCACAAACGACTAGGCCGTTCTTAAGGCGGTTTTTTACTTCACATATATATAACTTAAGAGTAGGTTGTCAGATAAGTTTTATGATTATGGGTCGCAAGGGGGCGCTGCAATATGTGTCTATAAAATATCTGAGTCGATTTATATATGGTTATTTGGGTGGTATCTACTGTTAGGTTTAATTAATCAGTCCCTATGTATAGTTCCAATCAAACTTTATGGCGGATCGGAATACAACGCTTTATGCATGCTTGCGCACGTTCAGTCATATGCCCCTCACTCCACTGCGTCCCGCTACACCTAAAACTGTTTACTGCGACGCAACTTGTGCCTATGTTCACATCCGCCATAAAGGTTGATTGGAACTGTACCTACGTAAGATCAAAAAATGTTTCTATTTAATCTGTATGTGATTCATATCTAAATACTACTAAAACAACATTAAAAAAAATAATTGTACAAACGCTGAAATTTTGGAATCTGAAGAACGCTAGATGTCTCTAAAAAAATAATATCGATTTTGTCTATAAAGTTAGACGAATTTAAAATTTAAATATTTCGAGACAGATTTAAGATGATTTAAGATTTGTAAAATTATCAATCCGTTAATGTATAAAGGACTTGCTGACTTTCACTTATCATAAACTGAACACGTTAGAACCTAATAATATCCACTGTTGTCGTTTGTTCCTTATTACTACCATACCACAGAGAACAGAGGAGACTGTAGAGGCCAGGAAAAGAGAGGAAGAAGACAATATGGCGGAAAGATGGGGAAATTGCTAGAGACATGATTGATCTATTGTGTCCACAGACAAGTCAACCTTTAGACCACGCTTTAACAGGGAGTAGCATTCGCCAAGGCTATGTAGTGACACTACATAACTACGTCACTAGTGAGCCGTCAGTTGGAAGCACTTCGGAAGCCATTAAATTGTCAATTTTGAACGAGCCAATGAAAACTAGCCGACCTCTCCCCGCAACCCGCCACTTTTTGGCGATTTCGTTTTCGTACTGACGTTTATTAAAGCGTGGTCTAAAGGTTGACTTGTCTGTGATTGTGTCACTCGGCGCTGAGGCGCAACTGATTGAGAAACTCCGCTATTCTATTCGCTACCATTTCGAATGGCGTGATGCCGTTTTAATTATATATGTGGAATCGCAGCTTTACCTTATTGCGTATTGTTTAATTTCAGGGTCCCGCAGGCTTCTTGTTGCTCGCTTCGGGTCTACACGATGCTACTATACCGTACAGCCACCTGGACATAGCAGCCAGCAGCGGTGACATTCCTGAGAGAGCCACCGCCTCGCCCGTTCTAGCGCTCGCCAATTACTACAAGCTCATACAATATTGATATTAAAAGTTATCGTGTCTGTAAATTAAAAAAAAATAATTAAAATGTCATAAAACTTCTTAACGATCAAACATAAAAAAAAAACATTTTAAAACGTTTACCTCTGTCTGACTTGGTTCCTTGCGATTACATTGAAGTGGCTGTTTTATTTAGGATATAGTTTAAAGTGCCACATTATTTGACCAAGTCGGTGGCATAGATTTAAAAATAAATTAGCCTTATGGGCTTTCAAGTGTCACGTAACCAGAATTCCGTTGGTTTTAAACCCTTTTTATTAGAAAACATTGATTAGTCTCCCCTCTCCCGCAAATCGATAGATCCTAAACAGGAATTTTGTTTATTTTCAATTGTGGATATCATTGTTAAAATATTCGATTTTCCGTTGATGTTATCTTACATAATATTAATGGTTTCTTCCATTCCTATTGTCAACAAAACTATGACATTTTTTTTAAAACTTGCTTGCGTGATACTTGAACGCCCCCTTATCGAACGACAAAATGCATTACAAAATCGTTTACACTAATGTCCATATAAGTGCATGGAGACTGACTGTGTAATGTTTTATAATATTAGTGCGTGTATAATATTGATAACTAAGTTGCACGGGGGTGCAATGCGTTAGTAGGGCACATCGAGTAATTGAAATCTATGGGGTAAATCTTTAATTGAACGAATCATATCAAAATATGGATATGCGTATTATTATAAAATTTTTGTAACCTTTAAAATATACTCATTGTGCAATGGCATATGGTCATTACAATTTAATAATATATTTATAAAAGATTGTTTATTGCTAAGCACAGACCAGTCAACCTATAGACCACGCTTTAATAAACGTCAGTATGAAAACGAAATCGCCAAAAAGTGGCGGGGTGCGGGGAGAAGTCGGCTAGTTTTTATTGGCTCGTTTAAAATTGACAATTTAATGGCTTCCGACGTGCTTACAACTGACCGCTCAGAAGAGACGTAGTTATGTAGTGTCACTACTTAGCCTTGGTGAATGCTACTCCCTGTCAAAGCGTGGTCTATAGGTTGACTGGTCTGTGTTGCTAAGACTTCAGCGACCATGAAATATGACAATAAAAATTAAATATTTAAATGTTGATCCTCTAATTTAATTAAAATAATGGGAAATTTCGATACGAATATAATTAAAATAAATAGATGTAATTCCTTTTTTTCACGTATTCCAATGATGAAATAATATAATGATTGTTTAGTTAGACAACAATAAAGGATGTAATAATAATTATAATATTTACTGCTGCAATTTTAACAGTGTGCAGTTGTTACTTGGTATAAAGAAACAGTTCTTGTCACCGATCTGTGCGGCCTTGAAGTGGCCTATTGCGCCGGTCCGCAATACTTTTCTCGGCAACGCTTCTATGAAATTATGTTACTGCAACTTTTTATGACTAGTGGCAAGTACTGTATCTTTGTAACAGGGTAACGTTGTCACAGGGTAACTTTGTAACAGGGTATCATTGTAATGGTACGATTCCAACAGGGTGTTTTTGTAATAGAGCACGGTTGTAACAAAAACTAAACTAATTTTTGTAAACCGAATCTTTTGCGCTTGTAGTTCTAACCACCTCGCTGATAGTTTAGTAGATGTTACGACCATATCTAGTCTTCTCTTAATATGTCCATATAATTTAATATTTTTCGACTTTATGTAATGGAATTCTTGTATGCTTTCATATCGTTTAAATAAATATTACTACTCTCAAGACGTTTCTCATTATAAACCTATCGATTTTGTTTGTTTTATAAAACGGTTGAATGAATCGAATTCTATCAGCGCAAAGTTTGTTTTGAACTAACAAAACTAGCGTTCGCAAGAATATAAAATGCAATATTGAAGGAAATTTATTTTTTCGTTCAACTCGTTTCGTTTTCCTCTTAAATAAATATATGAATATTTTGAATGTACCTTGAGGTGGATTCGAGGAGGTAGATATAATGCAAGATAATGTATTTACTACAAGTGCAGGCCAACTTCTGATTAATACCGATATAGCTTTATGATTGAACGATGTGCAAAAAGTACATTTAAGACTACAAAAGTCGTCCCGTTTTTATCAAATTTCAATTTACGTTATTGGCTCAAATCTTTCCTCAACAGCGACAAAAAAATATTGTAAGTAAATATGGATCTTTGTTTTTCCATTGGTTATTTTGAAAATGAGATAGTATTAATTTCGCTCAATAGAAAAAAAATCATCAAAAGAAACTTAATAAAACACATTTTCTTTTGTCATAATACACATAATTCTTTAATGTTAAAAAAATCTCAAACGAAGGTTATACACTTATACCTATCCATTAGCTCTTTATTTTTGTATATATATTTATTTATTCTGTAATTAAAATGTAAAGGTTTTCACTTTCGTCTTATTTTCAAGCAGTCTTGTATCCCGTTTGCACTATAGTATATGGCGTATCTACTTTCTCTATCGCACGCATTTGGGCCGGCTGTGCAGCAGCAATTTTTCCAGGCGTTGTACTGACTCAGAATAGTTAATTTAAATTTTTAACCAAATATTTAAAAATGGTTCCTCAAAATATATTTAATTAATATTTAGCTTGTTGTAGTATACCTATGTATCTGAACTCAATATAATGTACATATGAGCTCGTTATGCCTCCTGCCTTGTAAATTCGAAACAGGTTCGCTGCACTCGGGCTATCACGACACCAATTCTTCAAGAAGATCTGATTGAGAATGTTCATCCCTTCTAACACGATAAGTATTAACGTCTACAGCATTCGCCACGCGGTAGTTGCAATTAGTCGAAACACCTCGAGCTGTACTTACTACGCGGACGACAGTGACGACGCGCTCGGCAGGTTCATCTCAAAAGCGCAGGTAGCTTCGTTCAGTAGCATCACAGATTATAACCTAAAAATGGCGATAAGAAATGGAGACGAAGCGCTTGTGGAGCAAATAGCACGCGTAAAGCGAGGCGTGGCCTCCTGATCGCTGGAAACATTGTCCATCGCCCAAAATCCCAATCAAGTGTATAAGTAGAATAAGAATAAAATTGTATAATAAATAGGTCTATGTCCAAAACAATGGCCGAACGCTTAACGTCCAAGCACGCGGTGGCTGAGGAGTCGGGTCGCAGCGTTCCCTCAGAAATGGTTGAGCGAGGCGATGGCTGACTCTCAAGTCAACTGGCGAGCCGGTGCCGCGTGCGGGGACCAGGCAATTTCCACAATATATGCATAATATATTAAAGAAAAGAAGGAAAGAGATTGTTGATAAGTGTATTGTTAATACCATGTTTGCCAGTAACAATTATAAGAGTCAGTCAGCTTTTTTATACAATAAAATTAACAAAATTTTAGATATTTATCCGCTTCGAACCTATGAAGTAAAAAAACGAGTATCTGAATGGTTAAACAGTAAAAGCTACAGTGAGGTAGAGGATCTGATGAATAAAATAACATAAAATAACTCACACAAACTTACACACACACACACACACACACACACACACACACACACACACACACACACACACACACACACACACACACACACACACACACACACACACACACACACACACACAAACACACACACACAAACACACACGAACCCACCTAAACAAAACACCTACAAATTCTCACCATGCATCATAAATAATAAATTAAACTATTTCTACTTTGTAATTTTATTAGTTTAACAAACATCTTTTTTTTATATAAAAATAGTGTTAAAGTTGTTATTCTGACATTAAGTTTATTTTATATTAATACGATATGGAAGAGCTGGATATCCTGGCACAAGTATGTTGCATACTTAAAAGGATGTCCAAAAAACAAGGATTGTAAAAGAAACTTTTTCTGTTATGAATAAACGATTTTTTATTTATTTATTTTATTTATGCATGCCAAAAAAAAAATAATAAAAATCTATTATAGAAAAAAATAAATAAAAATCTATTATAGAAAAAAAAGAATATAAGTAAATAACAGATACAAAAATAAAAATTAAAAAAAAAATTACAAAAAATAAAAATTAAAAACAAAAAAAATTCAAAAAAATAAATAAATTCGATTAAGCATTTAGGAATAAGCGGCAAGCTCACTACATAAACGGCGAGGCGAAGTGGATGTTTTAAAAATTAAGTTATAAATTAGATATAACAAAATGAATAAAATCAAACAAGGGCACGGACGAACGTCCGTGGTGTGTAAAGTTATTCGAAAAAAAACTCTTCAGTACGGAAAGGAGGAGGGGGACAGTTGGAGCAAAACAATTCAAAATTTGACCATTACCTTTTACCTATATACGAAATTGCTGAACCTAAATTTTGAAAAAAATATACCTACGGTATATGGGGTTTCACTTTTTTTTACAGGAAAACCGATAAAGGAGTTATTATTTTGGGGAACAAAATACACAATAAAAAATTCACATTTCGCGCTTCCAGCAAATATTGGGACATTTAAAATGTAATGATGTAATGTGATGTTTTAATAAAAGAATTGTACCTATCTAACGTACAAATAATGAAAACTTATAAAATACGTTGCATGGACGCAATTACACAAGCATGAACATGTCTATTTGTTCCGTGTTTGAGTGTTAAACTGTCTATATACAGTATATATTGTAAGGAATATTTAATAATGTATATTAGTTGTCTACTACCCCATAATACAAGCATAATTGCTCACTTTGGGACTAGATGTTGCTGTCTGGGATGTCTCAGGTATTATCTAGCTGTCGTATAAATATGAAATACATTTTTGACAAAATACTTTCTGTCCAGATTTAAGCTTTCGTTCAGTCCCTTTTGTTTTCAACTTATAAAAATAACCACGACAAGTAATTACGAAACTTCGAAAAGTTTAGTAAATGATTCAATGTTAACACATTGTGTAATAAAATGCTATTTTACAACAAAAATAATGACAAGAATAAGGCACTTTTAACTGTACTTGTGAGATTCACTTTTAAAAGTGAATAAATAATCTAGCGAAAAGCAAAGGACACACACGTATACATAAAGTTTGTTCGTCGTTTTAGATTTTCGGCGGGAAGGTCTATCGCGAAAATAACTGGCGTCTGACACCATAACGACTTTAACATAGAGAGGGGTAGACAGTAGATAAGAAATGGTTGGGAAGCTGTAAATCTTGTTGAATGACATCGGGACGGACCCTTATGCTAATTTCACGAAGAGAAATTCTTACGTCGCCTGCGAAATTTTGCTCACAACATAACTATAGTAAAATCTGGAGACCTATATCGGGCGAATTAGTTTTATAAATAATTTTTGATTAAAATTCCTTCTGACAATAGTGACTTTACTGTAAAACTTTCTGTGCTTCGTTTACACATCCGGGGTTTCAGATTGTGTATAGTTGTAATTAGGGTTTCATTATTAATATTGTAATAATTTATAATTTAATACAAATAAGAAAAATTGTTTAAAATAATTAAAAAATTAGATTTAGTTTAATAACTTTGGTTTGACATACTTATCTTAGGTATAAATTAACTAATTCTTTTATTAGAAGTAATATTAGTTTGTTCACCGAGGGAAGAAAGTGATCGATTACCGCTGAGTGTGTATTTGAGGCCTGATGCCACAGACGGAACAGCGAACACACGATGCAGGAATCACACTTTCTCCAGATTGATACATGCTACATTTACACCTACGAGAAAAATAAAATAAATGAAATGTTTATGAGTTAAATTTTATATCATAAATTACTACAATTATTAAAACCTAAAACAATGCTTTTCCCCAGTTCAAAAATTTGTCAATAACAGCTTGAGCAGCTTTTATTAATTCTGTTTTTTTTTTTTCAATTCTAAAACTGGTTACTGCGATGCGGCTTCTGCCTATGTTCACATCTGCCATAAAGTTTCATTGGAACTGTACCTTAATACTCAAAACTAAAACTACTTAATATAGAGTGGTTCACGACACCTAATTAGATTTACAGAAGATTAGGCTAAACTATAAAATGACATCAATCATCAAAACTCGCTCCACGACCTCTTCAGCCTTTTAGCCGAATGAGGTGCCTATTTGGGTTGACCCAAAATCGATCAATCAATGGATTGAACAAAAAAAAGTTTGAAAGTGGAATTGCCATTCGTCTTACCTTTTACCATTTCTTGCATAACTATACGATAATTCTTACCAAGCTATTTCTGTAATTAGGTAGCCTCGTAAATGACGCGTTAACCCGATAGTTACAAAGTTGAGTAGGTACTGTAAGCAACACTAGTTAATAATGCTGGTCTTCACACGCGCAGTGGTCTATCTGAAGATCTGATAGTCAATGAAATTGCTCGATCGGAATAGTTCCATTCGTCTCGGCCAGTTGAATGAGTCCCATTTCACTTCCTACTGCTAAAAGGAAATAATTTACTGTGCGTAAGGATAGCATTCTTAACTCGTGCCGCGTACAATATCCACGAATTTACGATCGTTATTAAGTCAGCACAAAAATTTAACATTTCGGCATTTTCGAAATATCATCTGATTTGTTTGCGTGCATTAAATTATTTATATTTCAATTAAATGTACATTGTAAATTTATAAATGTATGTACAACAGATGTTTTTGGTTGCTTAAACGTTCTACTTATTGTTATGTAATTGTATTCGGATAACTATACCTACTGTTGTACCCACTTGTAAGAGTGTTTTATTTTTTATGACTCAAAGGCTCATACTGTTTGTATTAGGTGCCTTTTATAGTTTTTTTTAATGATCTTAGTGAAAACGTTAGGTAATAATAATAATAATAACACATACAATCACAACAACGTCTAGGTCCCAAACTAAGCATAAGCTTGTATTTTGGGTACCAAGCGAAGACACCACATACATATAACAATCAAGACCCGGTGCCAGTATTAATATTCATCATATAAATACTGACCCGACCTGGGATTCGAACCCGGGACCTCCAGCTTCGCAGGCAGGGTCGCTGCCCACTAGGCTAAGCGGTCGTCACTTATACTAGGTAATAGATAGCTATCTAATTTTATTAGTTTAAATTATCTGTATAATGTATTTTATCTATTTCTGTTTGTTTTCCAAAATAAATAGATAAATAAATTGTACCTATTGTTAATTGACCATGTATTGGGATAGCAATCACTTTTTAAACTCGTTCCATGCAGCCGAAATCGGGTTTAATTTCGAACCCCTGACAGATACTTACGTTTTCGAGTCTTAAAACTTTACAACTTCATAAAGTATAATTTTAATTACAGTAATGAGAATTTATTAAACTCGAGTTTGGAAGTGCAGTAAAACGTGTAAAAGCCATTAATATTCAGAGGTCATTAGCTAAGGCCCTATAAAAAAGTACCCCGAGATAAACGAGAGGGATTCGGAGACTAGAGATTACAAGAAAATGGAAATATTAAATTTTATTATAATAGCTCGTTTTCAAGTACTGTTTAGGGTTTCGTACACGTAGGGTACCAACGGGCACCCTATTACTAGGCCCTCGCTGTCCGTCCGTCCGTCTGTCACAGGGTTCTATCGTCTAAACCGTAATAGGCAGACACTTTTTTTCCCCATTTTTCTTTTCACTCCTTTTAAACATACTTATAAATTGTTAATTTGCTGTTTTTGTGGAATTAAATATATTTAAGAAAAAAAATTGAAATTTTCATGAAGTATCTGCTGCTAAGGCCTCTATAACATCAACTAACAAAAATTTAATAAAGTTCAAATTAAAGGGGGTTCCGATACAAGAAATGTGTTTTTTTTTAGAGTTTTTGGTGATTGGATTGATACTTGAAATTGTCATTGAGTGTATACGACTATGGTTACTGTTATAATAAAAAAACCGGCCAAGTGCGAATCGGACTCGCACACGAAGGGTTCCGTACCACCATATAATAAAAATAAAAAAACTAGCACTACGTTAATCGAACTTAACCATTAATCGTTATTATTATGGAATTTAAGAATTATTGTATAATTGTTTTTATTCATTTTTATTTCATTAGTTATTTAGGAGGCGCTTGATCCTCTCTGGCTAATCCGAAAAGTAATAACATGAATGCACTGATAGCTAGAGACGTTTTTTATTACTTATTTTATTACAGTGAACCTTTGACTTTTAGTATCGATTGTGCTCGCCAATAGAAAAGCTCTCCAAAAGAAATTTATAGTACCTAGTAATACAATGTAGTTTTCATCATAAAATGTTGTTTTTTTTAAATTATCTTTCACAATAACACCACAAAGATAAAATGTATCTAGTTTTCGTTTATTGGCTAAACGCTGTCATTTTCTATGGAATTTTTACAAAGTTTTTATTTATAAAAGTACATTTTATTAGTTAATCTATTACTCGTTAAATAATACAGTCTAGTTAGCTGTGGAAGTTTTCCTTTTAACTACGTTATATATACTCCTGTCATAAATCTTTCCCACATATTAACAAACAAGGGTTTAGCTGGTAGAGGGTGGGGGGAGGGTACACATGACTTTATCAAAAATTAGGACTCTAGGAGTGCATATCTCAACAACTGTTGCCTTAAATAAAAAAAAAAATTGTTGAAACCTTGATATCATTTTTTAAGACCTATCGTTTGGTACCTCTCGCGTTCATATACGATGATTTGTTTTTCGTACTTCAGTTACATATACGGCGAACTATCCCAAAAAAAAAAATTTCTTTACTTTACTACATCGTTGTGTAGCGGTTCATAGATTACACCTTTCTTCTTCTTCATCAGCCCATTTTTTACCCCACTGCAGGGGCTTAGGCCTCCCCCAGGGTGAGGGCTTGGAGCGTAAACCCACCACGCTACTCCACTGCGGGTTGGGGATTGTAACGACCGCCGTCTATTGACAGTGTCCGGGACCGACTGCAACTTACAGTCAGGTAAAAACAACTTTTGTGAATTGCATATAGCGCAATGGGCATTATCATTTCGCCCATACATTGCTATGGTGACAACCGACCTATAGTAATGTATAACTATCATAGGTGTAACGTGTACAGTCGCCCGCGACCATAGAATACCGCGGGCTATAATAAAATTGGAAAAGCTTTAACTTGTCATAAATTCGGTAATAAATTGTATTATTGCAAAATTCAACAAGTACGTTAGTGATCTTATTTTCTTGGACGAGACGCGGACTACTGATTGAGACTGACTTGACGTTGAGGAGACGCACCCATAGTTAAAGTTTATGTGAAGTAGGTGTGCAGAAAGCTAAAATCTATATACGATACTTTTTGAGATAGGGCTGTATGGCCAAATCCTAAACTATGAGAAATAGCGAAAAGTGTTCAAAGGGGACATGAGCTCGATTTTTGAGAAAACAAAACTGCATATTAACATTTTTGAAAGATCTGTTATTTTAGTAGAAAACAAACCACTTGATTTGATAATCTATATATTAATACGTGAAGAAAAAACTTTGTGCCCCT
This sequence comes from Luffia ferchaultella, assembly GCA_949709985.1. NCBI lineage: Eukaryota > Metazoa > Arthropoda > Insecta > Lepidoptera > Psychidae > Luffia > Luffia ferchaultella. The sequence goes on from OX453263.1 coordinate 12,850,453, forward strand.
TTTAAAGCATATTACGGGTACAAAGGAGTATAAGTTTTGACACAGTTACAGTTTACATGGAAAAGGAGTTCCTAAAGCTAAAATCTATACGTACCCAATACGTGTTACAAATACTGTCAACCATACGAGTTTAATAGTCTGTCGTGTGATGCAGTTTGAATTGACTTACTCTCGCTTGTTTATTTTTGGTGGTTCCAAAAAATAGCTCGAGCTTCGACCGCTGGGCGACCACTAGTATATTTAAATACATGAAAAACGTAAAATTTTGCGATATATTTTGTTATTAATATAACATATATGAGTAGGTATGTTACGTAATGTACGTACAAGACGATCAGAATCGATTTATTTTCAATAGGAATGTTAAGTACGTAGTATGAAACAGTGGAATTGATTGCCCAAAGCGCAACGAACCTGTCTCAAATTTATAAGGCCATGGGGCCATGGTTCGAATCCAAGCGTGTACCAATGAGTTTTTTCTGACTTAAGTATATATCACTGACTCCGTGCCTCGGAGAGCACGTTAAGCAGTCGGTCCCGGGCGCTGTCAAAAGATGGCGGTCGTTAAAATCCCCAACCCGCAGTGGAGCAGCGTGGTGGATTTAAGCTCCAAGCCCCCCCTCACCCTGGGAGAGGCCTAAGCCCCTGCAGTGGGGGCTGATGAAGTACGTAGTTTGCTGATTAAAATTTTTTTTACAGTTCGTGCCTAACTTTAAGGCCGATTTGAACACGAGGCGAATGTGGTTTTGCGGCGGCACAGAATTACCCGCCCACACCGGCTGGCACCTAAAAATCGCTGCTGCGACACCATACGACGTCCCATGTTTGGATCGGCCGTAAAAGGCTCGATCTGAATCAGCGACAAAATTGCGCCGTAAAACGTCGTGTCCACAGAAATTTAAGTATAATAGAAATACCTTTTGCCTCTCGCTGCTTCGAGAACGGATGTTGCTCATATCAATATCTGCAGCCGTACCACGAAACACATATTGATGAGAGGATAATTAAAAAAAAAAACAAAATTAAAATAATTACAAAGTCAACAGCAGTGTCTATTACAACAGATGTTGTTTACTATAGTGTACGATGCCGGATAGTAAGCGAAACTGCTGTTGACTACAGTCTGTGGACACCCGCGCTACCGTCTTCACACTCGCCACTTTTGTTCACTTTCGGTATATGGTTTAAGCTGATAATGCAGACTCTAATTAAGCCAAGCTGCTATTAATATAGCTTTTTTTATGGAAGTTACCGATATTATCCTGTAAGTTTTGTTGCATCTTTCCTGTGGCTTAATAGATGTAGATATTTACAACAAAGCATCAACTGACAAGTTTAATACAAAAATTAAAAGTACAAAATATTGAAAATAGTATTTAAAAAAAAATGAAAAAACGACAATTTTTTTCATCGCAATAACGACTAGGTATTTCATGTTTACTAATGTCTCTGTGCGGTAGATGGACCAGTGCTTCCGTGATTAGGACTAAGTCAAACGAAGGAAATTATCGCTTGACCTATTTTATTGTTCTAGGTGCCTAGTCCTAGCCGCTGTCAATAGATGGCGGTCGTTACAATCCTCAACCGTGGTGCAGCGTGGTGGATTTAAGCTCCAAGCCCCCTCACCTCGGGGGAGGCCTAAGCTCCTGCAGTGGGGTAAAAATGGGCTGATGATGATGAATTTTTAGAAACAAAAAGTCTTTTAATATGTCGGTTTATGTGGGCAAGTAAATTATTTTTTCTTGTGGGCAGAAAACTTGGCTAAGTGAAGTGAAGGAGTGTGTTAATAGTATGCTGACTCAAAAGTCCCACTGATGCAGTCCTCACGTGCTAGTTAGTTGCTTATGTGTCACATGTGATAAGCTTATTCATGAGATGGATATTAATTTTTTTTTTTAAATTGTATAGTATAGTAATTAATTCTTACTTCGAAATCCTGATAAAAATACCATATTCCCACGACGATAGTTCAAGGCGGGCATGCTATTTCTATGTCTGTATATTTAGATATCTATGGAAACGCCACGCTTATATTTAACACTAGAGACTAGCGTTTGACCTTAAAGTTCTCGTAACGAAACGTTTTCACGTTCGAGGAATTCACGTTTTGTGTACGAGACGAAAAAAATGTGAAATTGTCAAAACTTTTCGGCATCTAGTGTCCGAAGTTTGTTGGAAGAGCGATTGTTTTCCAGACATCAGATTTATCTGCAAAAAGATAGCAGTTTACGAATATTGAATCGATGGGATCCGTAAAAGCGTTCCCTTGTTCAACTGCCTGAGAGAATTTTTCCTCGTCTCGTTTAATTTACATAAAATAAATTTTGTCCGTCTATCTTCCATTCGTAACTAGCTGCAGGGATTTCGTTTACTCAGTGTTTTTTAACAAAATTAAAACGCAGACATCCGTTTTCTTGCAGTTGCTATTCTTTTATGTGATAATAATATGTGAAACAATTTTATTATGCTTGTAATATGGGGTACCTATTAGAAAATTAGTAAACATTATTTTTTTTAATGACATATAAGTACATATAATAATATAGATACTTTTTACACCCATACACGGAATAAATGGACATGTTCAAGCACACAAATATTTTTCCGTGGCGGGAATCGAATCGGCGATTTTTGGCGCCGCAGTTAGGGTGTCTAACCACTCGGCTAATCGGTCAGTCATTGATGTATATCTATTAATCATCGTTTTAACATATAAATACCTAATTTGCATAGATTTAGGTGCTTCCATAGATTTATGTGACAACCCGTGACGTAGCTATCAGCTAGGGTTGCCAAGTTGCCAAGTTTTTTTTAAACAAAATACAGTAGGTATAATTAGTTCAGAGAAAAAATAAACAGTACCAACATATTTAGAAGAATAACAGTTTAAAACAATCGCAAAGATCCGAAAAGAGTTTATTTATATGAGCATAGGTACACATAACAAGTTACAGAACAACACCAAGTTCACAGTTCACGACCATACTGTCAATATTGTGCAGTCAATATTGATAATGTCAAATTGACGCTTAAGGATTCGTTCTGCTGTCTGGGCACGTTCAGATACTCAACGACTGCATTGCGTAGCAACTTGCAATGCGTTTTAAATGATTTTGTCTTTAGAGATCAGCAAATTTTAGAGACTAGTATTTTGGGTGAGTCATCAAAAACAGTATTTGGGTACTTAATTTTTAGTTAGCAATAAACAGTAGCAAATGTCGTGATAGCCCAGAGCGCAACGAACCTGTCTCAAATTTATAAGGCCCCATAGGGCCATGGTTCGAATCCGGGCGTGTACCAATGAGTTTTTCTGACTTAAGTACACAATATCACTGACACCGTGCTTCGGAGGGCACGTTAAGCAGTCGGTCTCGGACGCTGTCAATAGATGGCGGTCGTTACAGTTAAAGCTCCAAGATGGGGGAGGCCTAAGCCCCTGCAGTGGGGTAAAAATGGGCTGATGATGATGAAACAGTAGCGAAGGTCAAAAATAAACATGACATAAATATGCATGACAAAACACTACGAACACTCGACGAGTGGAGTATTGACCCGCAACCAAGGTCAAATTATATATTAGTAGATTTATTTGCACCAGTATAATCAATGACCAGTATCTGAAACCGGAATATGTAACATGGAAACGTAAAAGTTATGAATTTGACTTTTATTTTAAGTAATCTCATCAAATAAACATCTCCTCACTTAAAAGTCTTATTATTACTTATTGGACATTTTTTGGCTGTTTCGGACAACGTTCGTTTGAGTATTTAATATTGAAAATTCAAAATTACTTCTACTCCTAGAAAAAAAGCGTATAATATTATGCGACGGAAAACTTAAATAAAATCTGTGGTGTGTACCAAGTTAGTCCGATTCTGTTAGTCTGTAATATATGCGTTGGAATAAAATTATTAGATTTTACAGATCTTAGTGCGATTTCTTATCACCAGTGTAAATATAGTATTATATATCACTGGCTAATAATAATAAACTTCTAATTGCCCAAAATAGAGCGTTCAAGATTAGAAAACATCTTTACAGATTGTTTTTAGAAATTATTTTTATGAACGTATTACGCAGGATAACTCGTTCTTATTGTTGTTAGTGCGGCTTTTGTAAATTTACTACACAATTCGAGATGTTATTCGAAGCACGAAGCAAGTGATGCTATTCTTTTCATGGACCCATGCCCTCTCCCAAGCCACCAGTTCACACTATATAAAAGCAGCAACAGCGACCAATAAAAGGACAATCATACCTTTTTGATATCATCGCCAGAATAGTGTTGGGACTGCCTCGCACCCGGCGCACCAGAGATACGCACCGCTTGCGCATCGTGGCATAGAAGCAGTCGGTGCGCGCCTGCGCTAACATGCCCGACGCGCTACAGTTTCGAGACAGCCCCATCAAGACCTTGAACGCTTTTTTTTAATTTATTGAGGGCCGATTCTGCATACAGACACCTGCGCGCCCGACCTACCGCACAGATAGTGCCGAGTTGGGATCTCTACACAAAAGGTGCAGCCCGACCGGCTAAACGACATTCTGAACCTATACTCCGGAGAGTGTATAGGGTTCGGCATGAACAACGACCGGACGCATTGAGGATGCTGCGGTATGTTAATACCTTGAACGGGCGGTGCCTTAAGGGCGCCGTCTCATAGGCGTATGATATAATAAGGATGAGGGCCGACACGTGTCGAGCCCTCGGCAAGGGAGGGCAGTTCGAGCTGGACGGCCCGACTGTGAACAAACAAGGCTCAGATGCCATTCGAGCAGAGACCCTGAACGCGTTATTGTACTGGACACGGAGGGCCTCATATGATTTTTTCGTGTAATTCACCCACAGAAGAAAGAAGAGAAAAGAAGAACGAGTGAGACTTAAGTCTGTAAATTAGACCGTTATTAATAAATCACAAAGTCTCAAACTAGAGTATGGTTTATCAATACTGGCTTTTTTATAACCATGCAGAAAAACTCATTACTTAGTGGTTATACAATTGCAGTGGGTACTGCAACATTTATAGCTACAAACGTCAACAAAAAAAAAACATTCTCAAACAAAAAATGTTGGCGTAACGCTGCTGGTAGATATAGGTATATTATAGTAAACAGTTCACTGTTACCAATATCTGAATACGCCATATAACTCCTGTATACAATGTGTTTAAAAGCCTGGGGGGTGATTTTTATGAGACAATTTTCGTTTACAATGAAAAATGTCACATGATAACGATTTTGCTTATTCTTAGTGTCAATTGTCACACGAACGTCGTGTGACATGCATCAGATGGTCCAATTGTCACCAAATATCGTTTGGTGACAATTGGACCGAATCTGTCAAATATGCTGAATCTGTCAAATGAAACGAGAATCGGGCTCATTGATCCTTTAGTGGGATACAAGTTTTTAGATAATTTTACCAAACATAAATGAATATATTACAAAAAATCATGATAAAATCGAAATTGTTACCTACTTTTAAATGCGATATTTATAAGAAAAAATCCTTTACAATGTGTAATTTTGTCAAGATCTGGCAACATACGACAAAGGGCCTCTATTAGACGCCGAGTTCTTTGTCGACATGCCGGCTCATGAGTTTTTTTAAAATATTTTATAAATATTCATCTCAATATACTGAGTGATATCCTCACGGATCGATCAAAGGTTTTAATCCATATTGTATAATTAAATAAAATAGAAAGTAAACAAATCTTGTATTTGGAATAAAGTAAAAGTGGGTCACGTAAAAGTTTATATCTATAAAGAGATTAGGTATTGTCCGTCCGGCAGGCCGACCCTTCCTATCAGTGCTAATGGCCGCTTAAAAAAAGCCGTACGAGAGATTTATACAACTTCTTTTACCAAACGTTCGGGGTGAACCCGAAATATGTGCATACACTTAAATAAAGACGCTTAATGACTATCTGTACATAAAACAACTCGTTTATTCTTTCTCTAAACTGACATTGATTTAATCTGTTTAACTGAACATTCCATTCATATATACATGTAATATGCAACCAATGACATTAAAAAAACAATATATTTACAAATAAAATATATCATTTTTAAAAAATCTGAGGTCACGGTTCCAAGAAGACTGGAAGCGTTACCTCTTTGTATAGAAACGCTGCACTTGATCTTCCTGCAGTCAAATCTTACCTCACACATCTATTGAACACTCACTAAACAATTCCATCGCCTAATATATTCCACGGTTCGGTCGTTCTAGTGCTCTTCAATAAATTCTAATCTTAGTTGTCATTGTTTTTCACTGAACTGTCGGGCATAAAATCAGTGGGTGTTAATATAGAAGGAAAATAGTGCGATTTTTTTTTCACAAATATTCGTGTTGTCAGAAATATTTATAAAATAAAATATGTAAAAAACCTTCAAATGAGATATTCGTGGTTTTGTACATCGGAGATGAAAAAATGAAACCCTTATGGGCTGACTTTGACTGTTTGTTCGTGTGTCAGTCTATTCTTTCTGAATCTACTGTACGGAAAATTTTTAATTCGGTTCTAATACAGAGTTTAGTGGTCCACAAACGTATTAGTTGGCGTAAATACGAGTTTCTATTTTTAAGGTTAATTTTGGAGGGCAAATTAGAACACTAAAAAATAAAAATTGTTTTGAAGTGCATCATATGATAAATTAAAGGGCTGGCTAGATATTGAGAAAAATATTTATTTTTTTCATTTCGAAATGAATAGTTTACAAGATATTAAGAAATATGTTTTACTTACTTTGCTTACTTACTTTACCCGGGACGTCCAGCTTCGCCCGTGCCTACGAAGCTGGAGGTCCCGGGTTCGAATCCCAGGTCGAGTCAGTATTTATATGATGAATATTGATACTGGTACCGGGTCTTGGTTGTTATATGTATGTGGTGTCTTCGCTTGGTACCCAAAATACAAGCTAATGCTTAGTTTGGGGCCTAGACGTTGTTGTTCATGTATGTGTCATTATGGGTCATTATTACTTAAACGAGAAACAAATTCTCATTTTTTGAGAATTAATTTCAAATTCAATTCAGTTTATCGAGTATTTGCCGAGAATTTATTGCCACGGAACAATAATTGGGCGAACTCGAGTCCCTCCTGAACTTTTTTTCCTAATAAAAGGAAATATGATTTTCTCAGATAATATTTGACACATTTCGATGAAGTTTGTCTAAGGAAATTAAATTTCTAGGAGATTATCTAGTAAAAAAAATTTTAGTTTGGATAAATAATTAATCTTTCTTATTAATCCTTAGATAATAATTGTCTAGTACCTACCTCACAATACAAGCATTTTTGTTTACTTTGGGACTAGATGGCGCTGTGTAGGATGTCCCAGGATTGTAATTATTATAATTATACTAATATTATAAAGCTGAAGAGTCAGTTTGCTTGTTTAAACGCGCAAATCTCAGGAACTACTAGTTCGAATTGTAAAATTCTTTTTGTGTTGGATAGTACATTTATCGAGGAAGGCTATAGGCTATTATTACATCACGCTACGACCAATAGGAGCGAAGCATCAATGAATATTGTTGCAAAAACTGGAAAAATTATTTCTTTTGAAAGCTTCCGTTACGCGCGCTGCGTAAACGGTTGAAGTTAAGCAAAAATCATGTATTACGGAATTGTTCCCCTTTAAAAGTCCTAACCAAAAGTCCGCGACAGCATATGCGTATCTTTTAAGGTTGACGTACTATAACCTTTTTTATGGCAATTTCTATGGCAAATTTGTTGCTAGACGCGCCAGAGAATTTCTTCGTTTGGATGATGACGATGATACCATAGTGTAATGATACTAATAGTTTGACTAACTACCCACCCCGATTTTGCACGGGTGCAATGTACTAATGCGTGGACGGGAAGAGGAACGTTGCCGTAGTGCACCCGGGCGAAGCCGGGTACAACCGCTAGTTATTATATAATTGTCATGGAATCAATTTCGTGAAACTGTAGTTTGCAAGTAGGTATGTATTTTTTTGTGTACAACACAGTTATTTTCATGCTGTGAACATGAAAATTATATTTTATCGAAAATTATATTCGCGAAAATCATTGATACTGTACACCGAACCGATTAAAATTTTAACATTCCTTAGTATCAAAAATGTTTATGTAGAGGCGACATTGCAAGAAAAAAGACGGAAGTGACGTCAGGCAAAGGCTAAATCTTCTGAAAATCAATATACAGAATAATGATGTCCGTAAAATATTGGATTTTTAAGGTAAGGTAAGCGTTAGATCAAAATTGATGGCTACCATACTTATGTCCTTCTATGTAATGTTACATAGCTGACACCAACTACAACAATTTGTCGATGGACTACGTAATATTGCTAAAATCTCATTGAAGCCTAAAATCCTAACAACTTAGGCATGTCTAGTGTAGATAGAGGAGATCGGATTATTTATTATTTACTCATGTCTTACGAAAACACACAAATGGCATAAGAAACTAACCATAAAATTAAATTTATGGAATTTATGTACAAAATGCTCACCGATTACTTTTAAACTCTGATGTTCGTCAAAAACGCGACTGATTAAGTTTCATGAAGATTTTATAAAAGATATTTTAGGCAATAATTGGAATCTTGCGACACCATACGGGGCATTATACGCAGCGCCTACACAGCCACGAATAGCCTCAGCCTTTGCCATCGCCATCATTACAAGGGTCTAGAGGTGGTTTACCTCTCTCTATCGCCTAAAACGGTTGTGATTCGCTCATCAGCTATCAAAAGTACTCGTGTCTCGATGGATGATAGGTACTCGTGCTTCCAAAAAGTTTGAATTGTACACCTATTCACATATCTAAACAGATTTTTTTTCAGACCATGTTCTTTGGAAATGGTAGTCAATCGCGATATCTTCGTGGAGTTCGTCATATTTGGAACTGATAAGATCCAACTCTTCCTGCAAAGCTTCTTTAGATTAGATTAGATTTGAGAGACTTTAGTGTTTCAGTTTCAATCCATGCAATTTATTCGTAGAAGTCTGTTATGGCATCATAATAGAGCCTGTTAATAAATTCATTCCTCATTTTTATTCGCGTAAATATATTTTTTTAAATGATAATGCATAAATAATACTGTTTAAAAAGTATTGTTTTAGACACCAGCAGTAGTAGATGGCCAGATTATATTTAAACTTATCACTAATATGTAACGGTAGTTACCATAGACCTTTTAATTTAAAAAAAAAAAAAAAATTCCAACACCAAATCCCGACTTACCGGCATTACTCCGAAAGGTACTTTTTGGTGAAATCATAAAATAACGAAATAGCGGTGCGTGGTTAACTCGTTTATAGTTCCGATCAAACTTTATGGCGGATCGGAATACAACGCTATAAGCGTGCTTGCGTAGGTTCAGTCGTATGCCCCTCGCTCCACTGCGTCCCGCTACACCTAAAACTGGCTACTGCGACGCGGCTTGTGCCTATGTTCACATCCGCCATAAACTTTGATTGGAATTATAACTAGTGTGTACTCTCAGATGACTCTTAGTTTGTTCGAAATAATGATTCTATTTTCAGGACACTGCTGTCAATGGGGATCCCAACTGCAAATTTCTCCCTACAGAGGGCGAACTATTGACATGGCCATGATGTACGTTACATGCATATATTTAGTTATTTAGTAAACAACACAGGTGTATACCTATATCAATTCACCTGCTCTACTCTTTTCAAAGAATATCATATTTTGTCTTCAACAGTCCATACTTGGCAACAAGGTCCGCTTTCCTTCTAAACTAAATTGCACCCCTTCTTTTTAATTCAGTTTTCATATCTTTGAAATTCCTTGTTTAATACAATGTATAGTCCATGAATTAGTAGGATTTAACAGTGATGAATGAAAAATCTTCAACAAAAAACACTAGGTAATGAAATCATTGGCAGTCAGTCGCTTAACATGACTGCAGTCGGGTCGCCACTGGCGCCATCTATGCTTTTTTTTTGTGTTTGGAACCCCATTTCAATATTTTAAGGTTGAAACAAATTTTATTATATACCTTACGTTATCTTTTTTGTATATAGCAAAAGAAATTGTTAAGCCAAACTTCTGATAAGCCACTAGCATATCATACACGCTCCCTTGCCGCATTTCTAACAAGGTCCCGGGTTCAATTCCTGCTTCTGAACTGTTTGTAAACGAACTTCTATAACGAGTTTCCGGGCGTAGGACACCCTTAGTTTAGCTTTCTGAGAGTCATTGTGCGGGTCAAAACGGCACGTCCTCTATACCATTACTGACTCAAAATACTCTGTTGTCGTATTAAAGTTAGTACACAGTTCTAAGTTACGCAATAATGAGAGGTTATATTGGCAGATAAGAATTTGTATATTTTATATGGCGCTGGGTGGGATGTCCCAGGTATTATTATAATTATATAAAAACCTTTCTAAAAACACTCTATTATTTAAAAAAAACAATGAACTAAAAATTAAAATATAGTCATCAGCATTTAAATATCAAAGCTATAGTTATTACTTTAATTCAGAGTGATATATTCTAAAACCTTGAAGCCATCTTTAAGGCTTTATTTGAAATAGAAAGTTCCAAAGTAGTATTTATTACCTACATGACGTTTGACGCTTCAAGCAATTTAAAATTTATATTTCAATACTTTCGAGATTTAAATGCTAATGAATATTTTTTAATTTTTAGATTAATGATCTTAAACGAAAACTTGTTTTTAAGAAAAGATTTTTTATATATGAACCTACTTGCATTTTTTTTTACTTTTTAGTATGAGAATATCTAAACTTATCCGTATGTATGTGTTTGGTGCACAGAACAGGTTTGTATGTTAGTGGCATACTGTGTTTGCTGCCCCTGGCTATCCTCTGCACGTATTCCATCTTGAGCTTGAGTAGTTAATTACTCGCGACACGGTTCTCTCCATGCCATTCCCCTACTTTATTTAGCTCGACCAAGGGCACCACAACGTGCTTACAGATGTCACTGCACGGTTCTGCAATCCACCTTGCAGCTCCATCATTAGAGCCTTGTCACCATGTCATGAAAAGTGCTCGTGAAGACAAGTGGAATGAGCCAGTGAGATGAAAAGATGTATACATTCGGAATGACTGCCTGTAATTATAGTCAAAAGACCATTTGCGCAGAAAGATTTTGAAGCCATCTTTATCTAGCCAAGTCCCACCAAATTCTGCATACAGGCAACTGAGATGTTATTCGTAATAACAAACTACAATACAGGAAATGAAAATGTGTGTTTGGGATGTAAATTACCCTATTCTTCCTTAAATTTCAGGTTACGAAAAAACTCATAAACTTTTCCCCTTAACAAGTGCAAATAGTTATAAAAATGTAAAGGTTTCTCCACTCTATCTTTTTCATAGCTCTACGAAGTACAGGATGAATAATTTTTATTGCTAATTGCACAACTGTGCCCACCGATTTATTTTGAACCGGAAAATGTTGTAATATTTGTATGGAAATAGTTATATCTGTTGTCTAGGAAACTGAAATAACTCATTCCGTCATACAATAATAAATTGTAAACCATGAAGGGGGCAAACCAGGGCATTTCCGGCGAGGGTGAAATATTGAAACATGAATGGGAAACAATGCCACCGGCTACTGAATTAATTTTGTATTTGAGGTATTTGACGATATTTGATATTTCCTGATTATTCTTGTGCTTGACATGAACGTCGTCGTCTGATAATGGACCCTGTGATAGCAAGGCCAATGGCCTGTTTGGTATTGAACCTGTATATTGTATTTATAATATGGGATTTAACAACTTTAAATGTAATAATTTACGATTGCTTTGCATTTCTATTACGTTATTAATAATTAAATTATAGCTATATGTTACTAATTTTGTGTGAATTTTGTTTTGTTTTTCACAATCTGTCAACAATTTACCAGCCAGTATCAATTTATCTACACTTATATGATAAAGAGGAGAGATTTGTATTTTTGTGTGTGTGTATGTTTGTAATGAATAAACTCAAAAACTACTGTGCCACTAAAAAAAATCTTTCACCATTAGAAAGCTACATTCTCAGCGAGTAACATAGGCAATATTTGGGCGAGGTGGTGAAAGAAGTCGCTCATCGCTGAGTGCTCGACCCGAACGCAGGCAGACGCGTGAGGTGCGCGTGAGGGCAGACGTCATTGACGGTTGTGTCCGATTTGCGAATTTTCAAAGCATTGGCGATTTGTTAAAAATGCACTGTACCTATGTAATGTAATAGATAGGAATAGTAAAAAAAAGGACTTTTGAGGGAGTGTAGAGGGAGGGTTGATAGGGGAGAGATAAGGTAAGGTAATAGAAGGGCAGGGGAGAGTAAGTGGATGGAAAAGAGGTGGTGTGGTGGACGGAATGGGAAGGGGAACGTTTTTGTTGTGCATCCGGGCGGAGCCGGGTACGACCGCTAGTATTACATAAAATTCTTCACAAACATGAAAGTACGAATTGAGTAGAAGCCCTCTTCTGCGCTTGCTGTCTAACCACTCATATTGTAATGCTAGCATTGTATTGTATTGCATATTGTGTGCTATAGAGCTAGCTGGTGTAAGATGGCGAGTTTTAGTCCGAGTTTAGTCGTCGCGCGCCGGCCTTCACCCCTGCGAAATTGCGTTTAACATTTTCGATACTGTGAAATGACATTTCACAGTATCGAAAACACAGTATTTCACAGTATTTGGCTCTATTAAAACCATGCGTTGCTGTCAAAATTTATTCTGTGTTCACAAAATATATTTAGTGACGAATATCTGTTTTATGACGCACCGATTCTTTATTCACTATTTTTAAGATTTTAGTCGGTCTTTCTGTCTGTTTGTTTGTATGTCTCCTTACAACTTACCAGCGGCTCGACTGTTTCGATACAATTCGGTTTACATAAAGGGTTTATTAAAATTAGACTACAAAGAGGATAAAAGATATAATAAAGTTTATGTGGAAAAATACGAGTATATAAATGAAGACCACTATTTGAGATCTTGTACGAATATTTTACTAAAGCAATAATTAAACATGTTTTTTGACGATTTTTAATGTAAATTTCTAAGGAATTGAAGAAGAGAATAGGTATCAAAGCATGCTCACAATGATGGTCTAGAAACTTAAAATTTTGTATAAGGATTGCACTACCATATTATGATGGCAGCCAAAACAGTTCCATTAAAGAAGGATGTTTCAAAATTCGATCCTATATGGCGATGAAACTGGATTGGGAGTTGAAAGGCAAGAGATATTTTAATTACAATTTTAATTACTTAACCCAAAATCGTCCCACCGTTGTCATTATCAACACACTCAACCTTACTAACCTTCATAGATCAGTCCATCATGTCCCACTGGAGGCTTAGGCCTACCCTCGAGATGAGGGCACTTGGAGTTATTTCACCACGCTGCTCCAGTGCGGGTTGGTGGATTTTAACGGGACCGACCGAGACCGACGACGTCTTAACGTGCTCTCCGAGGCACAGAGTCAGTGATAGTTATGTCAGAAAAACTCATTACTACCTGCCCTGGGATTCGAACCACGATCTTTTGTACAAGAAGCGGGCTCGCCACCACATCTCTATCATGACATTGAACTAATTAACCTAAGTCATCTATTCATAATCACGACATAAAAAAACAATTATATATATAACCCACGGAGGAAGTCGTGGGCAGATGCTTGCTTTATATAAATTCAAAGTGGTATGTGTAATAACCGCAAATTTTGAGCTTTTGGATCAAAATTTTTTTTTTGTATTGAAATTTTAAAATATAAGCGAAAATCGTATCACAGACCTTTTCATGTCTTGATCGAGTAGTTATGTATCAATGGATACATACTATATCCATTTGCTGAGTGGCCGAATTGATTTATAAATTAATTTTGCCGTATTAGCATACTGACTGACCCATTGGCCGAGTGGTTAGGGATCCTAACTGCGGAGCCAAGGATCACGGGTTCGATTCACGCCCGGGACAAATATTTGTCTGCATGAACATGTCTATTTATTCCGTGTTTGGATGTAAAGTATCTATATATGTATATATTGTAAAGAATATTTATGTATGCATATCAGTTGTTTAATATGACAACTGATGACCGCTTAACCTAGTGGGTAGCGACCCTGCCTACGAAGCTGGAGTTCCTGGGTTCGAATCCCAGGTCGGGTCAGTCTTTATATGATTAATACTGATACTGGTACCGGTTCTTGGTTGTTACATGTATGTGGTGTCTTCTGTCTTTGGTACCCGAAATACAAGCTAATGCTTAGTTTGGGGCCTAGACATTGTTGCGATGTATACGTTATTAAAAAAAAATATCCCATAATACAAGCATAATACTTGCTAACTTTGGGACTAGATGGCGCTGTGTGGGATGTCCCAGATATTACTATTATTATTTATAGATGAAATCATGATTTAACCTTAGATAGCACAATAATCATGCAGGATGAAGCGCCTCATACTTGGAAATGATCGAAAACGGGAACAAATTGTCAGACTCAGTAATTAGACAGACCATATGCGGACCATACGTCCTTATCATTGTATCAAACAAATATTTTGTAAAATTACACATGAAAAGTGATTACAGATTCTTTGTTTTCTTTTTCAGTACGAATTTTACATGTGGGTCACACAAGATTTTACTTCACAGCGAATATTTCAAAGTATCCACTGGCGTATATTTCCTTTACGGCGGCGTCGTGATAAGCAAGTGGTGACGAGCCCGCTTATTGTTAGACGGTTGTGGTTCAAACCCCAGAAACCGGCATGTACCAATGAGTTTTTTCTGACTTAAGTACATATTTATCGCTGACTCCGTGCCTCGGAGAGCACGTTAAAGCGTCGGTCCCGGTAGCCATCATCGGATGGCAGTCATTAAAATCCATGAACTCGCACTGGAGCAGCGTAGTGGATTTCAGCTCCAAGCACCCTCATCCAGAGAGGAGGCCTAAGTCCCTGCAGTGAGGCGTAATGGGCTGATTTGGTATATTTTCTTACTCACATTTTTGTTCTATGAACAAAATATTATTATATTTCATATTATATATTTCATATTCATATTAAGATATGGCTATAGTACCGAATACTAAAAATAAGGTATTTCACTTTGGTTTTGATGAAAACAATGTTAAAGGGGTGAAAATTCAGTAACAACGCTTTGATGGTGTGATTTCGAATGAAGATTTCAATTTGAGCGAGATTTTTTGCTCTCTTTCCAAGGGTTGCGCATGAAAAAGTCGTTAAGAGTGAAAAATGGCCTCCGCTTCGGTCCACAGCTTTTTTAGTATGATTAAAATTGAAATATGCATCGGTATATAGCGAACCCACGAGTGCGGATTCACCTGTGCGTTTCAGGCATTTGTATTATTTGGGGTCTGCTTGAATTGACCAGAATGGTCAGAAACCACCGAACTTTAAATGTAACAGATTAGAAGGGGCACGCTTGCTAAACTCGGCGAATCAAAGCCGACAAAGATTGTCAACTTTATTTACTTTAGAAATGTTTGATGAGAAAGTTGTGACGGGTAATACACAAAAACCTAGACACAGCACAACTGGGTAATACATCGCGTGGGCTATCCTCTTCCTCCTCCTCATCCTCATCCTAATCTTATGGCTGAAATGTAATAACTTTGGTATCCGAAATAAACGGCCAGCATAACTGGTCTATTGAAATAATTCAAATCTCGGTCACAGGAACTCATAGAGTTAACTAAATCGACGACAGTTGTTAACCTACATTATTGTATCAGTTACCGCTTTGTCGGCGACCATACATCGTGCAGGAATAATATTAACCACATATCGATTTTTAATTAAATTGACAACGTTTTTGATAATATTTGTTGATATACAATAGGGCTGCGCCTGCGGTGGCAAGGCATATACTAGTGTTGGTGCAAAGGTCACGATGTTTTATATTTTCTTTCATTTATAAAAAAAAATATCAAACTTTATTATAAACGGAAATAGAATCTTCAGGTTTATAAATAAATGCCATCTTTTGCAATAATATTTATTTATAAGAAATATATAAATATATTTTTAAAAAATTGTACAAAAGTGAATATATACATTTTATAAATTACATGTTTAAATACATTAAAAGTAGCATATTAAAATAAACAAATCTTTGATTATCTTCAGTTAAATATACTATATATTTTAATTTAAAAAATACTAATAAAAATATATTTGTCATTGTTAATCGTACTTTAAACTATTTTTTATAGCGGTTTGGTAAAAAATATAAACAGAATTTTTGTTCTGCCATTCTATTATTATTATTATATATTTGTATTAAACGAACGTACTACATTTTATAATTACATTGATTTTGAAATTTCATTGAGGTCTGAACCAAGTTCCGCACCAAACAAAAATGTTAAAATTGTCAATTTTTATAAAACGGCTCATATTTATTTTTTCTTTATTGGCTTCATAGAACAAACAAGAGGTTGAAAATGTCATATGAAAAATGTTTGAAAAAGTTTAATTTGCAGTAACTTCGTTTCGAATCAGTCTAGATACAATGAAAAGAACAATCAAAGTACGTACAACGGTATACGGAAAAACTAAATACAGTTTATGCTATAGTGTTTGTTTTTGTAAATGTGAAAACAATAAAATAAAAAAAGAAATAAATAAAGCACCAATATCACATTTTCTACTAACTTGTGTAATATAGATTTTAGGCAACACCGGACAGAATAAGAAATCGCTTTCGAAACACTTCTGCCCTCTTCCATGTTCCGTGAACGAAACAATTTTTTTTAAACTACTTAATAACGTATTAGATTATGGTGATTGGCGAGTGCTAAAAGCGGTGAAGCAGTAGATCTCTCGGGTATGGGACCATAACTGGGAGCGATATCAAGATGGCTGTAAGGGATGTCGCCTTCGTTCAATCGGGAAACCAGTAACATGAATGCTGCGGGTCCCTGAAAATTAAAAATATTAATTAAGAAACTTGTGAACACTAACAATCCTCTAAAAGTACCAAATACCAATGACATTGTACAAAAGGTAAAGCATATACAGCCCAGAAAACGGGCCACGCAAAACAAATCAATTGACTAGTTAGTGTCGATGGGATCGGTGAATGAACGAATCGTTCAGACAATTTAAAAAAATGGTGCGCGTGCTGTACGGGGTGTTCGGATGAACGTAGTCCAAACTAATAGAGCGCTTAGAACTCACCGAACTAAAGAAAAAATTGCACAAAAAAAGTGATAAAAAAATGAAATTTTAAACATGTTTTTCTCGGTAACCGTTACTTTGAGCCATCTGCTTACTAGAGACTTTTTGTTTAGTTCGGTAACCTATACGAGTTCTATAAGTTTGAGCTATGTTCGTTCAGCCGACCACGGTGTATATCACTGGATAAATCACCATTAGTTTAAATTTTTTCAAGTAAAATCATTCTTCTCTTACATATCAGTAAATACTATAATTTATTTTTAAGTGTAATTTATTTTATTTTACGTGAACAGTAAATCTAATTTAATTTGACTGGTTTTCTTTAACATCCCTAGCTCGAAAACGGCCGCTCTCCCGGCTAAGGAGGAAAACTTTATATCACGGACTGACGTGGTATTCGCCGAACAGTTTACAGTTTCACAGACCTGATGCCCCCTGTCTCCGGGCGCTGTGTTGGCAACTTGATAGATGTCATCGCCCTCTCCTCGGCCACGGAAAGCTCTGAGATCTTCTCTGCGGATGGTAGAAATTTCCACCATGTCAGCGACACTTTCGCCACTTAATCGGAACGCAGCCGCGTGGTTGTTTTCCCTGTATGAGAAAGCTTATTTAGTGTAAACTTAATTATTTTTGAGAAAAAGCTTCGTCGAATTTTCTATTGTCGGGCCATTCGTTCAAAAGTATTTGGTGGGAAATGCTAGAAACTTTAATAAGAAATAACGCGTCGTCTCTTGCGTAAAGCAGCGGTAGAAAATATTGAAAGTGACTCAAAAGCACACTGGTTAAAATAATATGTTTTGCATGATATCAGTTCCATCGTTTTTGCCTTTACGTAAACATTCCCAATGTTAAATGACTGACCGATTGGTTTAGTGGTCGGAGATATCGAAATATCGACTGTAGATTCAAAGATCGCGGGCTGGAATATTTGTTTAACATGTCAATTTGTACCATATCAGTCAAATATCTATAATATGTGTCTTAATTATGTGTGTATTATAAAAATATTTAAGTGTTTAAAATATATCAGTTGAATAGATTTGAGATGTCAAACATTTTATTATTATTATTATTATTATGATATATCATTAATAAAAAAAAATTTATGAAGAATAATACATTTTCAACAATAAATTATGAAAAAAAAAACCAATAAAAACTTTAAAAAACAATGATTAGATTTTTCTTTAAAATAACATCTAACTAAACTTAATAGTGTTTCTGTAAAGTGGGTGGATGCCGGTGAGGCGGTAATTAGCACAATAGTCTAGGTCAAACAAGGTCAAGAACCGTTCTGACTTACTTTATTACGCTCGTCACCTTCACACTGGCATCCACTCACCATGCAGTCTATATTGTCATTAAATTGTAATAACCACTTATCACGAAAAATATCGTTAGTATATTCCACAGGAAAAAATATAGCGTGTATGTATAGTAACTTAAAACTCGATTGCTATGATAAACCTAATTTTATTTAGACCTTACCTGGCTACATGGTTGTCCAAGATAATTGTGAAGCCCCTCCCGACACTTCTGGTTGCGGCACCGGTCAGTGTGGAGATCGCGTAAATGTGAGGATTGACTTCATTCAAAGCGCGTTGCCCCATCTGTGGCATGAACACAGTTTTATGAATTCCAACTGAACGTATTTTTATGAAGATTATTAATTAATATTAAATATTAGAAAATCACTGATGACGACCGCTTATCCTAATGGGTAGCGACCCTGCCTACGAAGCTGGGGGCCTGAGTTCGAGTCCCAGGTCGGCTCAGTATTTATATGATAAATATTGATACTGGTTCCGGGTCTTGGTTGTTATATGTATGTGGTGTCTTCGCTTGATAACCAAAACACAAGCTAATGCTTAGTTTGGGGCTTAGACGTTGTTGTCATGTATACGTTGTTGTTGTTATTAGAAAATCACATTATTTATTTATACATTTTCGGGGTACACTAACATATTTGAAATTATTTAGGAGCTCAGAAATATATAACTGTACAAATATTATAAACTTCTCCCTGTTAGAGATTGGTTTTAAAAATCTGTGAAATCGTATTTAGTTCTTCTTCTAGTTAATGCCGTTTTAGAGGTTTTAACAAATGTTAATTTTGCCAATGTCTAGTGTATGAGAGTTAAATAATTTTTATTCAAAATAATAAAAACTGGCAACTTTGTACGGGTAATATGGAGTTTTTTCAAAATGCCGCCAGGAACTAAGACGTTTTACGTGCACCATTTCGAAAATACTCATCGTATTTAGTTATTTGTTTAGTTAGAGTCGTGGTTAGAGTATTAGGAAGATAATTTAAATTTATACAAGCACAAACTTTAACTCTCCTTTCTACCCTCTCAGAGGTTTAATTTATACAAACACTTTCGTAGTGGCTTATAGTATTTATTAAACGAATCCTTATCTCAGTCAGTATCTATATTTCATTGATGTTATTTCCTAATTTTGAATTCTAATATAATTTGCATGACGTCATTACGGTGACGGTTTCAAGCAGACCGTCTTTTTAAACATTTTCCATACTTATATAAAACATTATTAAAACAAAATAGTTAAAGGGTAATGTAATGTAATTACATGTAATTAATGTAATGTAATAAAATACATAATGTGATTTATGAGCGAGTGAACTATGCTTGCTTAGCGAGTATTTTCTGCGAATGTTTTCTATTTTTATATAAAGTTTTACTCGGTACTCTTTTTTCGCTTGTAATGAGTCCACACCCAAAATATTTAAGCATCAACTCACCTCAAACAACAGATCTCCCATGACCATCCTTCCTTCAGCGTCAGTGTTTCCGACTCGAACGGTCTGCCCTGAACGAGAGAGTATCAGCTCGTCCGCCACATAGCCCTCTTCGCCGATGGAGTTGCGGGCCATGCACATCACTCCGATCACTTTTATGCTGGGCCTCAATAACTCGCATGCCTTGAAAATAACATTCAAGTTTCAATTTCCGTACTTTGGTAAAATGGTTTCGCTATTACCCGAGTTTTATTGAACATTTGGAGTAAAATACAACTCTGCTTTCAAGTAGATAAAAATATCACTCCAAACAAGGAAAGTTATTTATATAAAAACCAATGTTTCAAGGCGTATAAACGATTTGCCGAATGAGTTACTTGAGACAACTCATTTCATTGGATTTTCATTATTTCACGACAGGCTATTACAGTAATAGTCTCGAAAGCACTGAACTAGGCCAGCAATGTTTTGGTGCATACGTCTATACGTATTGCGTGTATATCCAAACGGATATACAGATCCAAACGGATGGCAAAGTCATTGAGATTTCATTATTGAGATATTCGCGTGCCATATTATCTTTCTTCTTTACTTGGTGTGAGTTGAAAACAGTACGAAAGTAGTAGGGGAGACCGGGGTTGGTTGGCTATAGGGGCAGGTTGACTAACAGGCAATAACTTTGAAAATATTCATCATAATACGATGTCCATCAGATTGTGAAAGTGAGGAGACGCTCAGCTCAGTTACTCGTCTCGGTGCGCCGAAGACAGTTGCATTTTAGGAGCAACGGCGACATTTCAAAAATTCAGATAAGAATGTAAATATTTTTATCGGCATTCTTTTGATTTTCTGACTGCAGTGTATATCGAAAGGGTTTGTAGTCTTCTCTTTTGTGAAGTACAGTTAATAGACTATAGATTAATGCCACGTATTTGGTTTATTAATGTTATGAGTCGTGTGCTTGGGCTCCGGTTTACAAAATGGCCGAGCGGGGATGGTAGGCCAACATGTGCACGGGGTTGATTGACTAATGAGTCTCCCAACCTTATATGTTTATTACAGTGTTATTTTATTACATATGAAGTATTTTGGGTCGATTTCTAGAATATCGACGAACTAGTTTTATTTATTTTAGGGCCATTTAGGTATAAACTACATGAACTGGGGTAAATAGATAGTAGTTACAACAGTAAGACTAAGAAGTACATGATGGATTATAAGTGTTATTTTATATGTGGGTAGGTATAGGTACTGTTGTGTTCTTATGTTCAATTTAAAAAGTTTATTAATTTGGTATGGTTATTTGATATTTTTGTGATTTTATTGTTTGGATACAAAAAGAGTCTTAATGGAAGAAATACTTCAGATGTATATCCTACTTGTTTAAAACAAGTAAATGACGTTGATTTGTGAAATTTTGTTTTATTTGCCAATCATGTCCAGCGATTTTTTGTATTGTCAACCTACCCCACATAGTGTGTCAACCAACCCTGACAGTGGGGTTGGTTGACTAACTAGACATGTTTTCAAAAAAACGAAAATTAATCCTCTTCTTATTTAGTAAGAAACTTCAAACTAGCTACATTAATAATCAATAAAATGCTCTATTTAGAACTGATCTATATAATTTTATATCTAATTTGGTTTTGCAGTTATTAGCTAAAATATAAAAAACTAGTTTACCAACCTCGGTTTCCCCTACTGTTGTACAAGAACTGTTATCTTTTAGTAGTGTGTGAAGAATAAATTGCGTAAAGTTGTGTGGTTTTGGTTGTTGTAGTTAGAGCAATCTCCAGTTGAACCATTCTAGTTCGAAACCAGTATTATACGTGGTGATATAAATGTACTAAAGCCTTGAATTAGCCCAGCCACAATTTGTGTGTAGATTACGTTCGACAACGTCAGAATTACATCTTTTGTTGCAAAAGCATTCGATTAATGTTTACATGTGTAACTGTTGATTGCGAATCAAATGCATGTGGCATTTTTTATTTGTAAGACTCAAGGTTGATTTTCATTTTAAAAAGTAAACAAGGTATCTTTTCTATATTCCGATATCTCAATAGGTGTGTGTTGTGAGCCTAAATATTTTCATGGACTTAGTACAAGAAATACTTCTATACTTTGTTCATTGCTGGGTCATATTAGTTTTGACTTGTTGTTCATGATAACCTTCAAGAACCCGGTTACTGCAGCAGCTCCAGCCTTGTCGCGAGACATACTTATCATGGCGCCGTTGATTTCTAAACTTTTTTCAGTCACAGTGAGATATAGTGAGGAAGCTTGTAGTTCCTAATAACCTTCAAGAGATCGGCTACTGCAGCAGCTCCAGCCTTGTCGCGAGACAAACTACTGATCATGCCGCCTTTGATTTCTATACTTTGTTCATTCACTGTGTGATATAAGTGTTTAATTGTAACGTAGTTTATAATTACCTTCAAGAAACCGGCCACTGCAGCAGCACCAGCCTTGTCGCGAGACATACTTATCATGCCGCCACCGGTTTTCACGTCGGCACCGCCACTGTCATATGTGATACCCTGTACACGAATATTTAAAGTCAATTTAAATAAGTCGATCCATTTACATACGAGTACTAACGTCTCTACACTTTATTTCTAGAACAATTACCGAAATCTTTTCGATTTAATAAAAAATATGACTGGAGGGTAAGATCTTGACGGATTGTTATAGGTAGGAATCGATTTAATTTCATATTTATTTAGAATTTTCGTAAAACATTGTTCTAAATATACTATCAGTCGGAAAGCCTATGTATAAAATGATTAGGCCTTCTAAAATTGACATTTATTACTTATTAAATTTACTTATTACATTTTCATTTATGAATTCTTATTCACAATTAGTCAGCTAAGTATAGAAGCGTTAAGGTTAAAGCCACGTTTTAGTAGTTATCAAAAAAATTAAATAGTAATTTTCTAAAACCGATTTATTTCAAACTACCTAAGGATCGAAGTGAAACGGAAAGATGAGCCATCGAATAGCCTAAATTAATAAATTAGTTTTATTTATCTAAATAATTAATTAAAAAAATTTATTATAGTACATTATGATGCAAGTACGGTAAGCTGCATATTATAGTCGAGGTGTTTGTAATAAACCGATGACTATAATAACCAGCTTACTGAGTACGAGCATCATACGACGTTTTTCAATATATTTGCGATTAAAATTAGATAGATACTTCAAATGTAATAATGGCGGACGGGGTCCGAGCGGGTTGCTTTTAGTCCGCTAAAAGCAACCCGCTCGGATGCATGCGTCACAAACAGAATGCTCGTTTGTGATTGGTGTAAAGTAAAAAGGTCTAGTACTATAAAATACAACATTACGGTACAAGTGTTCGATGTCATAAAGACCGTATTAATAGCAAATGCATTGACAATTTATTTTTTAACGCTTCCCAAACAAACACTAAAGAATGTTAACATTTACATGATTTCTGAATTGGTGTTTCTAAGATACAGTGATCGTGTTAGCGTGTGTTAAAGATGCCCCGGCGCATGTTCGAACATAACAATACTGAAATGTTTCGGTCCTACATTAATTAAATTGGTTGATACCAACCTTTGATTATTTAAGTAGATATATATACTAGTATAAAATCGAAGTACCTACCACTCATAGTGAACGCCGCTGGGCCGAAGCCGCTGAAGCGAATCACACCACAAATCACACACACACCACAAATCACACACACAAGAAAGCATTTTTCGACATTCTACTCCTAAATTAAAATATTTATTTGAAATTAAATATTTATTTGATATTGATTATTACAATTATATTATATAATGTTAATACTTGATGTAGATTTCAAGGTTATTAAGAGTTTAATCCAGAGTTTTCATTTTTTACATTATTATGGTACCTCGAATTAAAAATATAACAGTACATGAATTACTTATATGAATTACACGAAGTGGAGAAAATAAGTATTATTATTATTATATTATACCAAATAAATTTTCAAGGTGTCAAAACTTACCTTACCGACCAAAATCACAGTTTCATCAGGAGGGCCCGTTGGTTCGTATTCTAAGAATATTATGTTACCTGAAAAAAAAACGCAATGTCATTTATTTTTAAAGTAGAGCTAATCCCAGCTGGACCTTTGTCTAAGGCATCCGCCTTATTAGAAAAACTAGCGCCATCTGTAATAACTATATGTCGTCACAACACGAGATGACGTGGCGTTTTTTTTTTGTGATTTATATCACTTAGCGCGATAATAATTTCAATATCAGAGCTCATATTGAATGAAAATCGAATACCTATAGATTACTAACTTGAGAGTTATTTTTATTATTTATTTATTTATTAAATCTACAGTTTTCCCTTTTATTAATAATATATCCCACAAAATTGCGTTCACAGTTTGACTGCAGGAACCGTGAGTCTTTGCTATTATTTTACTGTAAAAAAAAAACAATTAAAAACATACATGATTTACTCATCAGTTGCTATTGAAAAGATGATGAAAAAACAATTTTTTGAATTTTTTTTTGTTTAACTCTAATATTAATTATTCGTTGAATTAAAATTTCAATTATTTGTATGTTTCTTGTCGGTTCTCCTCCTTCTAGTTTTTGAACCGGTACCTAATCGATTCATTTTGACTTTCAATAAGTGTGTGTAAACATCTTATATTGAATAAAAACTTTTTAATTTGATTTGTTTTGAAATGTGTTCGTTTGTGTAAGGACGGTGAATCTATACAATCTATAAATAAAATTGAAGTGTCGTACGTCCATTGGAAATATAATATTTATTTACACTTGAAGTCAAAAACACCAAAAATTCACTCGCATTGGACCAGCGCTGTGGGCTTATGGTACGAATTTCTTGAGTGAACGATTTGGGAAACGGCTGTCTCCAGTAGTGGAAGCATGAAAAGCCTGATCAAAATACTGTAGACCAATAACTTCAGTTCTCAATATTATCTCAATCTATATTTTCGTGAAAAGTAGTTTCTAGCTTAGCACATACCTTGATGCCTTTCAACGCTCTGTGCGGCGCGATTGACAGCCGCAAACAGTGGATACTCGCGCTCTATTGTCGTGATATTGTCGACCACTTGAACCGAAACTCTACTGCCGGCGAATTCATTAATCACGTAATCTGCGACCGCTTTAGCAGGCATGCGTTCCGGATCGCCGGCTGCGATGTCTCTCGTGACGGCCCTAAAAAATTTAATATTGTCCATGATTGTGTTAACATGTACAGAGCTTTTATAAGCTAGAAATATACTAGCAAACGTAATAGAACTGCTATAGTTTGGAAGCTTTTAAAGTCGCTCTTTAGCGGTAGCCGAAGAGAAGGGAATGACCCATACTTTATAAAAAAAAAAATGTGGGCCATCACGGGACGCCTGGCAGATGTGAAATATCGAGTTTGTACAAGTAATTTGCATAAAAGACAAGATTATTACAACAGGAACTAAATATGGCATAATGAAAAATTAAATATTACGAATTTTTTACAGAAAATGAGGGCTATTTATTTAATAAACATTAATTTTCATGAAATAGGAAAATTAAAGTTGCTACAACTTAATTCTTTTAATCTGTGACTTCAGTAGTAGTTAAAGAATGAAGTCTATTTCACGACGGCGCCCTCCACTATAGTTCCGTGTAAGGTGCGCGGGGTGGGAGGAGCATATGCTAACATTTAGTTACTGACCGACTCGATCGGGTTCGAATTTTCGAGAATTCGAACCTGGGACCCCCAGCTTCGTAAGTAGGGTCGCTTCCCACTAGAAGTATATCGGTATATAATATTGTCATAAGTAAACTGAGCTTCTTCTTTCACTGATAGCAGACAGTCAGTCAAGATGTAGCGTAATGCAATAGGTTGGGCTGATTGACCAGTCGCTCATAGTTAGCTAATGTGCTAAGTATAACCTAATTCTTACCTGGACACCTCCAATGCGACAGCGTTAGTTAGCAACGATTGTAAGGGTTTCGTCAATGAATCAGCATAGATACCCAACCTTGACAATTTCGTACGTCTCTCGGGGAACCATTCTCGGATTTCGATGGGCTAAAAATAAAAAATAAACTTTTAACATATTTCCATGCCATCAACCCATTATACCCTGCTGCAGGGATTTAGGCCTCCCCCAGTGTGAGGGGCGCTTGGAGCTTAAACCCACCACGCTGCTCCAGTGCGGGTTGGTGGATTGCAACGACCGCCGTCTATTTACAGCAACCGCTTAACGGATACTCGTTACTAATATAAAGGAAAGGTCCTCACGATACAGGCATGCTGCCTAGTGTGAGGACTATAGATACATAATTTCTGTTGTATCTGCTCATGTATTTTACTGCCCTTGTAAATAATTGTAGATCGCTAATCTGCTGTAAAAATAAACATTTTTCATTTTCATATGCTAATATTATAAATGCGAAAGTTTGAATTGTTCGCTTTTCCTTTCTTCACGTCGTAATATACCAAACAAACGACGTGGTTTGTTATGTGGAGATAGTAAAAAACAAAGGAAGTGATATAGGGTCTCCATGGGATACAAAATTAGTTGAGGTTTGAAATGAATGGCGAGGAAAGCTTCGCGAGATGAAAAAGTAGCGGTAATTTATACTGAACAAGTTAATTAGAAGAAATGCGGGAACAGAATAATAAAACATAATTATTATTGTAAGGACGTCAAGGTGTTACCACAAATGAAAACGTGAAGCACGCCCCTATGTTGTTTTCACATAAAATAATGAGTCCCAGTCATTAAAACCGCAAAGCTACATGAACGCGACTTTTGTAATTTTATCGAGTGGCCTGATACGTATAATTAAATAAATTAGAACGCAGAGTAAAATCATATAAAAACAATACACGTCTATTTGACAAGCGAAGTTACGTAGACAATAAACCAAAATATGTTAAAGTCATCTTTATGTGTTTGATACCAACCACATATAGCTCTTCGAAGGCTCCCAATAGAGTCACAAGATCAGCTTCAGGGAAATCTGGGTGAGACCGTACAACGAGGATAGGTTGTCTGGCTCCTGCACTCATGGCGCGCTGCATACCAGCGCGGGCAGCTCCATAGATTGACCTGTTCACATATAGTCATATACTTCATACCATCTTCATCATCTGTCTTCTATGCCTCTACTACTGAAGTAAATTTTTTCCTCACAATTGAGTTAAGGAGTTCGAACTATATACCCACCATCACATCACCACACTGATCCGATGCGTGTTGATGAGGGCTCGTCATATTTATTTGATTCATGTTGATATAAATTAAAAATTAATTGCTAAATATGCTTATTTGAACCCCCAAGTACCTTTGTATGGAGGGCGGCGTGCTTAGACTCCCGGCCTAAACAGCTTCCGTTCTTCATACACGAACAAGCTAGATTACCCCTGCACGCAGGCTGATTCCGTACTAGCATTAAGTTACTTCTTGTGAACGGTAAGGCGTAAAATCTGTTTTGATTTTTTCCAAAAATGCGAAATTAAAAACATTTATTTTATCTCAATGTGAGTGTTATCACTCTAACTGCCTATAGACGTTAAAGAAATCGTTTCCTTGTTAGGAGCATTAGCTTTCCCCGAGACAAAGTTTTAAATACCGCCCGTGTCATTTAAAGAGATAGTTCAGAATCACCCCATTGAGGTGCCTTTCGTTTGCACAGATAGTGCGCATGACCGTCGTATCATGATACTGTTGTCTTGATATCATAATGAATCGAATCGCTGGTTTTTATATTTTTCCATAATAGCCAAGCAGCCAGCGCGTCCATCGTCGTCAGTTCGAAAGGTTCATACTGGTTTATTCATACCAGAGTAGAGTGCCAAACAATCAACGCTCAAAATTATGAAGCGTGTATAGTGTATCGCGTTTGTCCTATAAAATGAACTGGGCTCTTTTCAAAGACCCTGAAAATAGCTAGGACGATTGCGAAATGTTTCCGAATTTTTTCCGAACTTTTGCAATCGTCCTAGAATTTTCCAAAGTTTCGATTTTTTATTATCTGGAAGTATAGATGTTTATAGACAACAAAAACCGGCTAAATGCAAGTCGAATTGGCACACGAAGGGTTTCGTATCACCCTAGAAAAAAAAAGACGTTTCTTATACCCTTTTAACTTTATGATTTTATTATTTTTATAGACGCCATAGTATCCATGAAAATTTCAAGTGTCATCACAACCACCAATTACCAAAAATGTCGAAATAAAAACACGTTTATTGTATAAGGATGAGAACCCGTTTAATTTTTTACTTTTTTTTTTTTAATTATTTTTGTTGTTTACACACCCTATGATAATTTCAAGTATCTGCCTATTACGGTTCAGACAACGCAGCTCTCTAACAGACGGGTGGACGGACGGAAAGCAGAGCCTTTCTTAATAATAGGGTTTCCGTTTGTACCGTTTGAGTAAAAATGTGAGAAAAATAATATACGCCCTTGACAAAATATACACCAATTGACTTTTATTTGAAATATATTTTCTGTCAAATCGAATTTTGTGTGACCCACATGTAAAATTCGTGCATCTAGGAAAATAAAAGAAAATTTGTGAAATTATATTTCATGTGTAATTTAACAAAATGTTTGTTGAAAACAATGATAATGTCTAATTACCAAGTCCGATATTTTACTATCGATTTCGATAGTTTCGAGCATTCCATCTTGATTGTTATGTTATCTAAGTTTCAAACAAACACGTACCTTATGTCATCGTAAGGTGTAAAAGGACCGGTAGGCGAGACAATCAGACGGCCACCCGCCACTACATCGGTGAATAAGACAGTTGGACTCTAAAATAAAACATAAATTAGTTAAAAAGGGGTTAAACAGTGTTTCGTAAATGCAAAAACCAAATATTAACATAAACCAAAATCATGACTTCGTACGAATTACCATTTCAACTCTGAACAAAGTTGAACTAGGCATTGCCTTCATTGGCAATAACTCGTGAACTAGTTGACCACAGACATTAATTTTGATAATTTTTTATATGTAGTAAGTTACCACTATTGAATAACAAATCACAATAGTGTTTCAAGAGCTAAAGAGGAGACATGCAACTCATGCAAAAAAATTACTTCTTACTCACTTAATGGGCTATTACAACGGGGCCTAATTTTGACAAAAAACCATCTAATTCAGAATTCCAATTCATACATTACTAAAAAAAATTAAAGTAACTAATTTTGTAGAATGGTACATTTTTATTAATTATGAAATCGGTGTAAAATAGGTGTATGATGGAAAAAAAATATGTAATTTTTGTCACAAAACCTTAGTGTTTACGTAAGGGCAAATGGAATAATGCTTATGTAAACCTTGCCATATGAAATATGGCTAATTACTTTTATTTGGGTGGGTTATTACTGATAGCTACTTCATCCGCACATTTTTACCCCACTGCAGGGGCTTAGGTCTCCCCCAGGGGCGGGGGGTTTTGAGCTTAAATCCACTACGCTCCTCCACTGCGGGTTGGGGATTGTAACGACCGCCATCTATTGACAGCGCCCGGGACCGACTGCTTAATGTGCTCTCCGAGGCACGTAGTTAGTTATACTTATGTACTTAAGTCAGAAAAGCTCACTGGTACACGCCCGGATTCGAACCATGGCCCTATGGCCTTATAAATTTGAGACAGGTTCGTTTCGCTTTGGGCTATCACGACACACTGATAGGTACACAGCGTAGCTATGTAATGGCGTACATTTTAAAGTGCGGACCAATCTTGAGCAGACGTCAATCAAATATATATTGGAAGCACAAAGTGCCACAAGTTCTAATTAAAATACCATTATCGAAATGGCTTCGATACAATTACACCAATAGCTTCCTCTATATAACCTCTTATTATTATATAATTAAATCACTATACGTGCTTTATGCGATAGCTTTTGGATTTCACAAGTTAAAAACACGCAGAATTTGCAAATATCTAAAACATTTATAGTTTATCAGTAATATTAATTTACTGATAAGCTCCTATCAATTATTATTTGTCTGCGTAAGTTAAGGGGATTAATTGACTTAATGTAATCAATTTAAATGTACCTAATTATCATCATATTTATCGTGTATAACTTTGATATTTGTTGATAACTGTGGTTCCGTATATACAAAAAATTAAAAATGATCTGTCATGTCTAAATTATTTCAGTTAATTCAGGCTTTATCTAATATATAAAATTCTCCTGTCACAGTGTAAGTGGCTATAAAGTCAATGCGGGTAACTTAAGCTTTCAATATAACATTGACCCACTCTTCACTATTGCATTATTTTATTTTACTTTACGATTCATTTAAAAATAAACAAAATGTTTCTTAAGTTATTTTGTACTTTAGTATATCCTTAACGCATCCATAACTCAGTGACATTATATTTTGTCCGCAGCGTGATTGTGTCGTCGAAAAGATTAAGCAACAAAGTTATTTTTTACGCAGTGTCTGGATAATTTTAACAGGTATATGGCGCTTAAATTGTATTTATTGTTTATTAGTGTTGACACATATGCAAGTATAATTTAAAATATCTACAAAGTTACAGCGAAATTGTATGATTTGTTCAAAACCGTTTTGCCGCCGTGAAATACGGCTAACATTGGCCCGGGCGAAAATTACCAGTATCGTTTATGAATTGCTGCCAATTGCTGAAGACAAACTAGGAGAGGAAAGATTGCCGGTTGCCTACCAAAGCACTTGCGAGGGAAGCTTGTTTCCTGGGCAAGTCAGATGTATTCAAGCTTCAAACTACGAAATATTACATAAGCAAAAGGCTGAATGAGCATGGGTATGGCCAAAACAGGTTGATGTGTGGAAATGTACAAAGAAGAACATCATGAAAGTGCGTGAAAAGAACGCTATAGATATGAACCAAAGCTACTCTGATAAAAGACGACTTTCTGTCTATGGAGTGGGGTGATTAAAGAGCTTCGGGGTGGAGGGGATTACTGCGCATGGGTACTGTCACGCACACAATACTTTTCCTTTTTTATGTACCAGGTTGGATATTTGAGTGGGTCAAAATTCATGTACTGTGGTAATAATGCTAGAAAATAATACGAAATAAATAAACTTCTTCATTTATTAAAACTATTGATAGTTATTTTACTTATATAAAATGTTTATTTCCTTTTAAAGTTTACAGAGACAGCGATGAAAATTCTAAATAATTGTTTTTTAATAAAATCATCATCATCTTCATAACCATCATCAGAATCATCGTCTTCGGAACTATCATCGACGCGAATTATAAATTGCTCGGTAAGTAAATCAACTACATGGTCACTCTTGGCGTACTCTTCTTCTATATCTTTTACCTTTTTACATATTTTTTCCCATTCCTGGGCACCCATTAAGGATACTTTTTCTTTGATAAGTTTGGTACATTCTTGTAAATTCCATTTAACATTTTTGCTAGCTATATATTGTTTAATAGTAGCCCATGCCTACTATAACTCAACAAATAATAACAATCGACAACAATAAACAATTAACGAAAATAGCAATTCACTTGTGAATGTGATTGTACAACAGGAGTGCGCGGGGCATGCGAGAGGCAGGGAACGACTGGAGCGCCAATCAGAGCACCGCGTGCGCCTACACACCCGCCCCGCACCCCGCTAATTGCCCGTTGATACCCAATTTTCAAATTTCTGCGCAATAACGGTCAAAGCCAAACTCTCGCCGCGCGATCTGTATATTGCTATCATATGATCTGGATCTTAGAACAGTGTATTAAATTTGCATGTTATAATACTTTGTAAGACTCATTTTTAATTGTATTTTGTGTCAAGGATTGTAATATTACAAGTGTAATTTAAAAAATCTTGATTGAGAACAAATGTAGTACCTGTGTCATGGCAACATTTTTATTCTGCCTATACTTTCCAGAAAAAAAAATATTTTGACGGTTATAGGTTGTCTATGGGCACTGAGTACGTTTATAAGCATAAACAAGAGGCCAAAGTTATAATGAGAAGCTCAGAATTCAAAATAATACGTAATAATTGAACATGGGTAAAGGTGGGCCAATTATACCTCAAGTCTCCATATAACTTTGGCCCACAAGTTTTAATCGTTTTTTAAAAATTTTTTATAAGGGTGATGCTATTTACGAATGATGCAATACAATCTAGGCGTTTAGATGCCACCAAATACATAGGCAACGTCTATTACAAGTTTTAACTCTCTCTTTTCCTTAACGATATTCAACAAAAGTGGGGCAAAGTTACCACATTGACTTTTACATATCTCACTTAATTTTGTAGTGAAAATAAGGCGCAGGGACCGAAAAATCTTTGTACTCCTCTGAGACGGCTTAACCGGTTTTAATGAAATTTTATATGTACATTTGGTTGGTCTGAGAATAGGTTTTTATGTATTTTTTACCACCCTTAAGTGATAAGGGTGGTCCACAATTTTTATTTCTTATTTTTTTTTATAATGTGGCATTAAAAATACATACACACCTGAATTTTTACCCTTCCACCACTACCTATTTTTTTTTATAGAAATTAGGAATTTAATAATTTTCTACTCTCGTCGGTCGATAACCGACAAGTTGTCACTCGATCAGTTATTCCCACCAGGCGTCTACCGGTGTCACTCTCACTTCGTAAACAATACAGAGTAGAGATGAGAACAAATAAATCTCAATGCCTCTCAATTGTGAATTGCTACTTCTTCACTTCACTTCATCAGCCCATTTTTACCCCACTGCAAAGGCTTAAGCCTCCCCTCAAGATGAGAGGGTTTTTGGAACTTAAATCCACCACGCTGCTCCAATGCGGGTTGGCGGATTGTGACGACCGCCATTTATTGACAGAAACCGGGACCGACTGCTTAACGTGCTCTCCGAAGCACGGAGTCAGTGATCGTTAATGTACTTAAGTCAGGAAAAACTCATTGGTACATGCCCGGATTCGAATCACAAGTATTCGGCCTTGTAGATTTGAAACAGGTTCGCTGCGGCTCGGGCTATCACGACACTCATCAAAATCGTCTCGCACTTGTCCAATTACAAAAAATATTTGTTGCCCACTCACTAGGCATTATCGATTTTTACAAACGTATTTAATCACAGATCAATCAGTCTTAGCCGGTACTTATGTTGCGGTATTGGGAATCACGTGATTTAAAGTAATTTGATGTTTTGGAATAGGAATAGCTGGTCATTTTTACGTCGGCAACCTTTACAGGGACGGGGTGATGAAAAAACCGTCACCGGATTGACATTATGCGAATGGCGCCGACTGTGAAACGCGTGAAATATAAAACTTCAATAGGCGTTGGTGACATTGGTGTTCGTCGATATTCCATTTCCAAGTTATATATTTTTTCGAAACGATATACTATTTTAAGAAACTAATTTATAAGTTTAAATGGCTCCCGGTTTTGTAATGTCCAGATTTTTCGATTTCTATTGTATTAGCGTATTTCGCTATGACTTATTTATTCACGTAATTTGTATGTTTTAAATAACATTTTTGAGAATTTTATTTTTTATTTTGATTATGCATTTTAATGTCTAGATCGCCCCGGGAATAGCAAGTCGCCAAACTGGTTTATGTTTTTAAATGTAAAAACATAGCTAATACTACAACTATAACACAATTCCGACAGTAAAATTGTTTATAGTTTTTTTTTTTTTTTTTGCGAATTTTGCCTACTTTTTTTTTAATAAATAGCGGCGTATTTGTTTCTGGGCCAAACGATGTGAAATATAGATAACTTTTTAGCAAATTTAATCTAGTTTTCAGCAATATATAATATATACTACTATAATATATATAATATATACGTTTCATACATTAAAATTCTGAAAATAGGTTAAGAAGCACGCGCGCCCCCCCTTTGGAGCCCCACACGAAAATCGCTTGTTATTTCGCGGAAGTTCGCGGTTTCGCCTTGCTACTTTCGGGGATAGAGCAACGCGAATACACCCCCAACAAAAAAGGGGTTATGCTTATGTGTGTGACTAACACATCACATACTTCCGTCACGTCAAACTAACGATGTAGTTAGTTATAAATAACACCTAACTATTCGGTTATAATTCATGCACACAGAGATGTCTGTGTGCATGAATTATAACCGAATAGTTAGGTGTTATTTTTTTCTACGTATTTTGATGTCGAATCTCCGTCTAGAGATGTATATAATCAAATATATGATATGAGTTCGTTTTGTTATTTATGAATGTAGTTACTTATTTTTCAACACTATACCCATACATTGCATATTGTTCAATTCACTGCGGTTCACAAACGAATTAAAATAAAGCTAGGCGGATTGCCCTAAGATGGAAAAGGGAGTGCCGTGAGGCAGTAATGTTACTATAGTTTGACCGAAACCAATGTACCACGCCCCTGGTATGTGCGCGACAAGGGAAGGCAGCTTCTAAGCGTTGACGACGGACTGACCGAGCAGATCTGCCTCCCTCCGCGCCGCGCATATACCTAAGGCGCGGTACAGCGATTTCGGTCAAACTATTGTATACTACCGCACCGATACTTTAGCCGGGGCGATCTCACAAATTAAAAACTACAACATACCCCTGATACAGCATTATCCAGCTGCAATGCATTATTGATCACAGCCTCAAGAATTGGTACTGGTCTCACTGCCTCTGTAGCTGGATATGTAACGAGGATGACAGCATCATAAGTGACATCAGCTAAATTTGTCACTGTACTAATTGGCACACCGTTCACTTGATAGTTTGTTTCTCTCGTATCCATGCTTAAAAAAATAGATATTGTATAGATTTAATAACTAGATAAAATATTTTCGTCCCGCAAAGGCGTTTAATTTTAAAACAACAAGTAATATTTATATTTTGTAGTATAATCGATGTTTTTTAACACAGTTAATGTAAAGAATTTAATATCCCCACAGAATGGATTATTTAATAGTCCAATAAAAAAAGGTTATATTACTTATGTGAGTTAAAAATTCATTTCTTAATTAAATAATTGGTACATTAAGAGACCTTTAAAAGCAAAAAATACAATTTTCTTTTCCATTTTGTTTGATGTAGGTACAGTGACAGAAAAAAAAATAAATATACACGCGTTAAATTATAAATTAAGAATTACTTACCTAAACGCATTTAACATTACCATAAAAACTACTGATATCATTAAAGTTGCCGAATATAAACTTCGGAACAACATCTTGAATTATTGTAATTTAATTTTTTTAAATAAATAACTAATACGTTTGCACAGAACGAAATTAACTAAACAAATGAGTTTGTATTTTATATTATCTCAAGTAAGCACTTCCATTTATCAGCTTGATTTGTAATTTTCATGTTATCACAATTTTTATTATCTTTGGATTTAGATTCTACATATGTATCAAGTAGATAATGAGTAGTTTGGATAGTATAAATTCATAATATTATTTGCCTATTTCTGAAAAAAAAAACTACATATTTCGCGAGTCTGGAAACAATCGTAGGACATTGAAAATGAACATCAAAAATTAAAACTTTTAACAATTCTTGTCCAACAAGTTTATAAAAATTTTCGAAAAAAGTTAAGTACCAATTTTTAAAAATTTAATACAGTGCCACGCCCCGCTTTTACGTCTTTTCACACTATTACCTATCGTCTACCTTTATAACTTTCTGGAATATAGTTGAATCTCACTCTCCGGGGTTACTGATCTTATAATCATTCAATGAAAAAGGCACCTGCCCAGCCTACAAGTCTTCGACCGATTCCAAGATTTCTATTTACCTTGGGAGCTTTCTTTTATTTTTCGATACAAGCTTTTGTTTTCGAAATGATCAAGTTTTTGTCCGCTAAATCGGATCATTTAAACTTATTTTAGAAAATTCCATATCATACGATACCCTACAAGCCCTTGCATCGTATGACACCACAGCCTTTTGTCTAGCATCATAAATTTTAGAAATATAAGCGAATCACACTCCCCCACGAAAGCGAGCTGATAAACATTTTCAATGTTAAAACTGAGAGTTTTACTTTTCTTTCATTCCGATCTTTTGAACATGATCGATGGTAGGTGCCGGTGTACCAATATGTAGAAATTTAAATCTAATTTTTAGATGCACCTTATAAGTTAGGTAATGTGGGGTGGGGTGGGGTGGGGTGGGAGCTAGCGGGTAAAGAGAGCATTGAGAGCTAATAATATCAAAGAAGTAAATAGATCGCGTCATCAGTGATTTGGAAATCGTTTGGTTGTCTTCGGTAAAGTTCGGTTACATCACGCGATCGCAGCCGAGCACCACAGCAGTAATAAGATGGCGGCTACGAACGCTTGATTGTTTTATGTAATAAACATTCATAGTAATACACATTCTGTGAAAATTTTAAGTGCCTACCTATTACAGTTCAGAAGTTACAGCCCTGTGATAAACGGACGGAAAGACAGCGGAGGCTAGGGTTCCCGTTGGTATTCTTTGGGTGCGGAACTCTAAAAATATGATGTTTTCCCATGTAGATAATGTGCAACTATTGGTTACACAATTATTCTGAAAATAATAATAACGTATACATCACAACAACGTCTAGGCCCCAAACTAAACTTTAGCTTGTGTTTTGGGTACCAAGCGAAGACACCACATACATATAATAATCAAGACCGCGTACCAGTATCAATATTCGTCATATAAATACTGACCCGACCTGGGATTCTAACCCGGGACCTCCAGCTTCGTAGGCAGGATGACGTGTCGTGCTTGGCTAGCAAGAGGAGGAGAGGATCGTGGTAGGAAGTTCGCTGAGGGCAAAAAGGGGGGTCCTCGGGTGGTTTTAGCGCTGCTAATTCGCGCGCGATAAGCTCTGGCGTTTTTTTTTCAGATTTTTATATTCCATATCGCCGATTCCATATGGCAAAAATGCAACCCTAGTAATTTCACCATGTCCGTCTGAACGTCCGTTCGTGTCACAGACTAGATCTTCGCTATCTTTCTATTAAATGAAATTATACAGACATTTGTTAAAAAAATTATTCGAATGACTTCTTAAAAATTTCATGAAAAATTAAAATAAAATATTGTACTAGTGACAAATTTTTAATTTAACATAAAAAAAATTTTTAATATTGTAAATAGAGGTACCTAACCCACGATAAATCCCTACACTTTCTTTGGATATACAAGTGAGTTTCTATTTCAAAAAAATGAAGCAAGCGGTTCTAGCTCTCTAAGTGAAACCATGCTAAAATAATTTGTATTAAAAACTGTAATATATAAATAGCTGCAATTTAATTTATATTTTATGATAATATTAGCACGCCTATGTGAGAAAATATACGAGTGAACTAAATCAGTTAATTAACTTATAAATTTTGTATTGCATAGAGCAGTAGTTAAGCTTCGAAAGCGAGATTAAGTGCTCGTTGCGGTTTTCCGTTTACATTTAACTTTAGGCTGCATGTGACGTTTTAATTAAAAATCGGAGTAGGTAAGGGGCTCAATTCGCAAATTTTAATGTAGCTCTATATTTATGTTAGGGTAAGTATATACAGGGTAGCGACCCTGCCTACGAAGCTGGAGATCCCGCGTTCGAATCCCAGGTCGGGTCAGTATTTATATGATGAATATTCAGTTGGTACCGGGTCTTGGTTATTAAATGTATGTGGTGTCTTCGCTTGGTACCCAAAACACGAGCTAATGCTTAGTTTGGGGCCTAGACGTTGTTGTGATGTATACGTTATTATTATTATTATGTCGCATGTATGAAAGTATTTAAAAAAAATGTTATAAAGATTATTTAAGTATTTATATCAGTTGTCTGGTATCCATAGTACAAGTTTTGTGTAGTTTGGAACTAGATGGCGTTGTGTGGGATGTCAGAGGTATTAATATTATTATTTGCTTCGGTCGTGGTGCCCAAACCAAAACAATTACAAAAGGTTTTGTAATGCATTTCACGTGGTGTTCCTATGACCTTAATAGATAAAAATTATAAGTTTATTATTTTTATACTACAAAAATTGTAAATAGAAACTTTTACGTTTGAAAACAAGCTTTGCACCTGAAAACTTGTGATTGTTTCGTTCACTCATAAGTTTAATGATGTGTCAGCTGCTGCTGTAAGTTTTCCTAAATAAATAAATTGTTTTTCCTATAGGATTGGATAACATTTATCTATGTCTGTTATCCATGAAAGTCATTTATTTTTAACGACTAAAGCGAGGTATATTTGGTAGTATTGATTAAGATGAAAAACTATTATATGTCAAATATTAAAGTATGCTAAGATCCTACTAATATTATAAACGCGAAAGTTTGTACGCATGGATTTATGAATGTTTGTTGCTCTTTCACGCAAAAACTACTTAATGGATTTTAATGAAACTTTACAATAATATAGCCTACACATCAAAATAACACATAGGCTATAATTTATAAAGATATTAGCTTTCTGTCCGCGGCTTCG
This sequence comes from Luffia ferchaultella, assembly GCA_949709985.1. Classification (NCBI taxonomy): domain Eukaryota; kingdom Metazoa; phylum Arthropoda; class Insecta; order Lepidoptera; family Psychidae; genus Luffia; species Luffia ferchaultella. The sequence goes on from OX453263.1 coordinate 12,888,849, forward strand.
CTCGCATGAACTATACTGATTTAAAAAAAAAAATTATACTATCAGTGAGTAACAGAAGCTACATTTTATTCACAAATTAACTTTCCGTCCGCGGCTCCGCTCGCATGGACTACACAGTTGTACCGGGATCGCTATAATTTTTCGAATGGATATAGTTTACACAAGCTGAAGAGTGACATAGGCTACTTTTTATTCCGAAAAAAAAAAGGTTATGGTACAAACTGTGTAGTCTATGCGAGCGGAGCCGCAAACGGAAAGCTATAATATTATAAAAATGTAAAATTTGTATGCTTGTTTGTTTGTTTCCGGGCTAATCTCGGGAATGGCTGAACCAATATAAATGGGACTTTTATTGGCAAAAAAAGGACTTTTTAGTGAGTATAAAGAGTGGGTTGATAGAGAAGAGGTGTGTAAGGGTAAGAGTTAGGAGGGCATGGGAGAGTATGTGGCTGGAAAGGAGGAGGGATGATGGAGGGAATGAGAAGGGGAACGTTTCTGTAGTCCACCCGGGTGGAGCCGGGTACGACCGCTAATCTATAATATATTATTTTGAAAATGAACATCGGCAATATCTGTTTTGTTATTGAAAGGAAAACAATACTGCGGTATTGGATGAAACGGACAAAAAGTGGTGTTGTAGATTGTTTTTTCTTTTTTACGTTTGAAAAGGTTGTATAATCGGCACCCGGAGACTTAACAGAATAGCTGTATATAGTGGTCGAATTCATGAAGTGCGTAAAAAGGTAACAATCGTTGGATCAGTTTGCTTTAACTATACTATAGGAAGCAATATCTTCAATATATTGAAGCTCGAACTCGAAGCCGCGATCAAACAAACGTCCGCATGAATTAAATAAGTAATATTGTACATTCCATTCATGTATTCCAATTCGACGTTCCGTATAAAAATTCCGTTCTTTTCAGATTCAATATGACATACGTTCTTTCAAATATTAAATCGCTTGTTAGATCGCTTGACTTGTAGTTTCTCATGCCGCACATAACACGCTTTATGCTTGATATCAAATTATACGAATAATATACATATATAACACAAACAGTTTGTTAAACATCTTTATACGGAGTGTCAGGATGAACGTAGTCTGACTTATAGAGTGTAGAGCTTACCTAACTAAATAAAAAGTTGAAAAAACGGTTAAGTGATAAAAAAAAAATAAACTTTAAACATGTTTTTCTCCGTAACAGTTACTACTTATATTAGGGTGTCCCTTATTTTTATATTTTTTTTTATGTAATTTTTACTGGGAATGTATAAACACGTAATAAATATACTTCCAGAGTATGCTTTACAAAAAAAAACTCGGAAAATAAGGGACATCCTATTCTCTACACTACACGCAGTACGCGCTCTATGACTTTATTCCAATCATTATAATTATTATTTCTATAGTTTGACCGTAATCGCTGTACCGCGCCTTAGGTATGTGCGCGGCGAGGAGGGAGGCCATCGACGCTCAGGACCTGCCTCCCTCCTCGCCCCGCACATACTTAAGGCGCCGCCCTCCTCGCCCCGCACATACCCAAGGCGCCACCTTCCTCGCCGCGCACATACCTAAGACGCGGTATAGCGGTTACGGTCGAACTTATTTTGAAAAGTGTTAATAAAATAATTTTCAACTATGAAATACTAGAGATTTTAAGAAACAAACATTCAGTTACCTATTAAACAAATGTTATTCCTCGATCACAGAATTTTTAAATGACTCTGAATAATGAATTAATTAACTGTATCTGTATTTAAATTGGTTATTTAGTCTGACCTTTTAATGTTTCTAAATATTTGCACACTGCCTTGACAGAAGAACGTAACTGACAATAAATTGTGTAACAACTATTTTGTGTACTACGTTTTAAGCAAATAAATGGTATTTCATTTCATGAAAATATCATTAGAACACCAAGAAACTTAAAATGGTAAATTATTGATCTGAAAAAAAAACACGGTCAAGTGCGAGGCGGCATACGCAAAATTCGGATGCTGTAGTTATTTCGCATACTAACATTTTTATTTTGTGATAATTAAACGAATATATTAAACTGGGTGCCTATCAGCCATACAGTCTTACAAAAATAATATTATTGTCATATGATTCGCAATTTCATTTGAAAACACCTATTTGACTAGCCTAGTGGTTAGAGACCTTAAATGCGGAGCCATGGGTCGCAGGTTCGATTCCCACCCGAGACAAATACTTGTCTGCATGAACGTGTCTATTTGTTCCATATCTAAGTGAAAAAGTGTATATATGTAAAATAAAAAATATTCATGTATGTATAATAGCAGTTGTTTAGTACCAATAATACAAGCATAATACTTGCTTGCTTTGGGACTAGATGGCGCTCAGTGGGATGTCCCAAATATTATTATTATTGCTATCCTTTCAACGGAGTGCTGTAATAAAAAAAGTTTTACTATGAACAAGTTTAAAAGTATTATTTAAATAATTTTCCATCTGAACTATCAGCAATTCTGTATGCGACCCCGTTAAAGTAGCCTATGTCACTCTTTAGCTTTAGGCAAAAATTATAGCGATCCCGGTACAACAGCAACAAGCTAGTTTGAAAACAAAACTTAGCCCATATTGTTACTCGCTGATAATGTAGCCTTCTATAGGTGAAAGAATTTTTAGAATTATATAGTTAAGTTAATAAGTTATAGTTAAGTATAATAAGTTATAGTTAAGTATAATAGTTAAGTAGTTTCTGAGTTTATCCGTAACAAACAAACAAACAAACAAAAAATCAAATCTTTTCTCTTTATACTATTAGTATACATTAGTCACTATGAAAGCTGGTTTCATAAGCTCTTCTAATACCGAACCGAATGTAAAATGCATAATGTTTTTCGTGAAAGCCACTTTCCCGTGTGCTACAAAGCTTCTAGTTGCGGTTAGCTAGACAATTAAGAACGTCTGACTGCATAGCTAGCGACTGCCTGCATTGTTATTTATCTACTATAGTTTCCTACTATAGGCCTTTTTTCACTATTTCATTTCAAACTTCCTCTTTGCTGTTCTGTGCTTTCACCAACTACTTTATTGTGTTTCTGTGATAAAGTCTGTTGAAATATTCTATGTTTACGTTTCTGTGCTATTAAGTTAGAACTACACTATGTTTTTGTAAAAAAAAAATGTAAATGGTCTTTTTTATCCTGTGTCAGTTTTTTCTGTCCGATTTTTATACGGTTTTTATAGTTATTTAAAAAAAATCTGTAATGTTTATATTTATACTTAGAGATTTTTAAATACTTATCCAACATAAATGCGGAATCCATAGGTCTAGACATAAACACTCCGCCAACCCGAATTGGAGTAGCGTGGTGGATTTAAGCTCCAAGCGCCCTCATTTTGAATGGAGGTCTAAGCTTCTGCTGTGGGGTATAAAAAAAGGCTGATGGAATGGAAAAAAAATATAAACACTTGGTTAACGTTGACCTAAATTTCATTCGAAGGACCTGCCGGGAGTTGTACCAGGGCAGAAGGCAAAAAAGGAAATCGTTCACCCCCTTACTTGATTTAAACAGTGCTGCCTTTCCGAAGTCCAGTACTCGTTTTAAAACGAATTATCGGCACAAATCAAAGTTCCCCAATACACAGTTTACATAACATTACAAATAAACAATGTATAACGGTATGACGTACACGTTATATACAAAATATAGAAAAGCGGAATTTACTTGATCTGTTTCAAGCGATAACGGTTTGTGCAAGTGTTTTTTTGTTGTGCGGATATTTTTTTTTATATGAGTTGTTTTGGGTTCAAGAACTTTAAAGTGGAAGACAATAAGGAAATAATTTTTGGGAAGAATAAATATGGATTTCAAAATCGACTATAATTTGGCGGAGTCAAATATACTAGCTTTTGCCTTCAGCTTCGCTTGTCTGTATAATTGTAGGTTGTCGAATTTCAATGACCACTTTGCTGGATGAGTATAGAAAGGAAAACGGGACGGACCAGGGCCAGTATAAAATACAGGGATAGCAGTAGAAAAGCGGGTAGCAAAATTAGCAGGTGACGCTTATGGGCCTATAAAAGTGGGACGTGGCCATTGCCCGAGCGGAGGCGGACTCCTAATTTACCTATTATGCCATATGATTATGTTAAACTAAAATGTATGGCCAAAGTTATGGGCTCTTAATACCCATATACTACAACTCCTTTATAATAGGCATTCGTAACAGAAACTATATAGTGACTGCAGGATTTGTTTGCTGGCGATAAGTAAAAGTTCTCATATATTTGTTTTTAATTCTAGGAATACATGGGAGTATAGATAGCACTGTTCAAATACGTCTCATTCCAGAAAACAATAGTTCATTAACTGTTTAAACGAGCATATTCTAACATAATCATATTCGTATTGACGACCGCTTAGCCTAGTGGGTAGCGACCCTGCCTACGAAGCTGGAGGTCCCGGGTTCGAATCCCAGGGCGGATCAGTATTTGTATGATGAATATTGATACTGGTACCGAGTATTGGTTGTTATATGTATGTGGTGTCTTCGCAAAAATATTTATATATGTATATATTGTAAAGAATATTAAAGTATGTATATCAGTTGTCTAGTAACCCATAACACAAGCATAATACTTGTTTACTTTGGGACTAGATGGCGCTGTGTGGGAAGTCCCATGTATTATTATTATTATATTCTGCACTCGCTATATGTTGCGTTTCGTTATAAAAAATAAACTTAAGGCGTGTTTTGTCGAATTGTCTCAGACATAGCGGGGCGAAAAAATTAATTGCGAAGTTTTTGAGTGGAAATAGTTTCTTGGCTTCAGGCATTACATATTAGGCGATTGCAATAGATTTCCCATTAATATTTTTCATCTGCATCGTTACAGTATTATATTATTTTACTATTTATAACATGAATTAAAATCTCATATTTATTCATATTTGAAACATTTATTTCTAATCTAAAATTGTAGAAACTGTGAGGCTATACGGACGTTCCGATAGGTAACAGAATAATAAACTTCCGGTTTTATCTAAGGGATCCTAAAAAGGTTTCGAAAAATCGTTGTGAGACAAGCTCGCAAATTGTATTACCTTATAATGCAAAATAAAGTGGTTTGTCTAATGACAGCTACGCGTGTTTATCGTTTGTACGTTATCTATTTTTTTTTTATTTCATTCGCATAAATTCTTGAGAATATTACTTGAAAATTGCTTTAGCATCTCAATAAGGTCTCCAATTTTGTTAAATTGTTTCAGTAAAATAATCATGACAAACTTACAGACATACAGACTGACGTACAGCAGACGGAGGGCTTCTTACCAATTTATAGGTTTTCGTACTCAAAAGGAAAAATTCAAAAGTTGTGTGAAATATTGACCCCAAAATGAATATTTAATCAGAAGTCAAATAGTGCTGTAAAATTTTTTTTACTCACCTACCTTTACATATGGGTGTCAATTTGGAACTTATTGAGCAGATTGCAGTTATATATTTAAATTTTTAATTTTCAATAATAAGGAAATGGGGGGGCCGTTAAAGTAGTCAGTTTTAGAACACTTTTTATTTAAATTTATTATATGTTAGCTTTCGCCCGCGCCTTCGCCCGCGTGGACAACACAGTTGTACCAGGACTCCCTTTCCGGTATAGAAACTAGCCTATGTCATCTGAAGCTTTTAAACTATATCTACGCAAATAATTATAGTGGTCCTGGTACAACTGTGTAGTCCACACGAGCGGAGCCGCGGGCGGAAAGCTGGTTTGAAAATCAAATATAGCACATGTTACTCGCTGATTATGTAGCTTTCTATAGGTGAATGTATTTTTAAAAGCAGTTTAGTAGTTTTTGAGTTTATCCGTAACAAACAAAAATCAAATCTTCCCTCTTTATAACATTAGAATAGATACATTTACAAAAAACCGGCTAAGTGCGAATCGGATTCGCACACGAAGGGTTCCGTACCACCATACAATATTAAAAAAAAAAAACGAGCGCGACATCAATCGAACTTATCCATTAATCGTTATTATTATGCAATTTGAGAATTATTGTGTAAATATATTTAATTTTTATTTCGTTAGTTATTTAGAAGGCGCTCGATCCTCTCTGGCTAATACGAAAAAATAATAAAATGAGTGTATTGATAGCTAGAGATAATTTTTATTACTTATTTTATTACAGTGAACCTTTGACTTTTAGTATCGATTGTGAAGAGAATAAGCTCTGCAAAGGAAAGCATAAATTTATAGTACCTACCTAGTAATACAATGTAGTTTTCATCATATATTTTTTTTAAAATTATCTTTTACAATAACATCACAAAGATAAAATGCATCTTATTTTCGCTTATTGGCTAAAGGCTATCTGTCATTTTCTTTGGAATTTTTACAAAAGTTTTACTTATAAAAGTACATTTTATAAGTGAATCTATTACTCGTTAAATAATACAGTCTAGTTAGCTGTGATAGTTTTCCTTTTAACTACGTTATATACACTCCTGTCATAAATTTTTTCCATACATCCAAAAACAACGGTTTAGCTGGTAGAGGGAGTGACACATTACTCTAACAAAAATTAGGACTTTAGGAGTGCATATCTCAACAACTGTTGCCTTAATTAAAAAAGTTTGAAACCTTGATATCATTTTTTAAGACCTATCATTTGGTACCTCTCGCGTTAATTTAAGATGATTAATTTTTTTTCGTACTTCAGTTACATGTATGACGACCTACCTAATGTTGTCGCTTCGTGCGGCTAGTGAACAACGAACTACGAGTAACGAAACGTTTACACGGTATCGTACGGTACGACACGTAAGTTGAAAAAACTGCGTTGTCTTTTACAAAGCGAATTAATGATAAGACAAATTATAAATAAATAAATTAAACAATTAAATATGATTCGACAAAAAATAATCTTATTTTAGTTCTCTGGAATCGTTGGGCAAAATCGCTCAGGTATAGTTCCAATCAAACTTTAAGGCGGATCGGAATACAACGCTCTAAGCGAGCTTGCGCAGGTTCAGTCATATGCCTCTCGCTTCACTGCGTCCCGCTACACCTAAAACTAGTTACTGCGACGCCACTTGTGGCTATGTTCACATCCGCCATAAAGGTCGATTGGAACTGTACCTCCAGAGCACGTCATAAACTGTGTACCTAGTTAGTTGTAGGTAAAATTTGCACGCGGACCACGATGAGTGAGTCCGACTCATATGTGACTACTTGCTTCATTAGTGATGTACGAAGGTAACACATCTATATAATAATAATAATAACACACACAATCACAACAACGTCTAGGTCCCAAACTAAGCATTAGCTTGTATTTTGGGTACCAAGCGAAGACACCACATACATATAACAACCAAGACCCGGTGCCAGTATTAATATTCATCATATAAATACTGACCCGACCTGGGATTCGAACCCGGGATCTCCAGCTTCGCAGGCAGGGTCGCTGCCCACTAGGCTAAGCGGTCGTATACCTACCAGGTGACTTGTTCATCATCCTCCTAAATTTCAATATTAACTTTGGTGAAAATAATGAAATAAGTGTTTTTTTTAGTATCACTCAATACAAAAATATTGAAATATAGAGTTACAAAATTATTGAATTACCGTGGTGATGCGCGGGTGACTGACGATTGCGTCGTATCTTTCTTTCCATGTTTACCTTAGTAATAATGATGTATCGATAAATTGTTACTGGAAAAAAATTTAAAGGTGAAAATTTTTACCTACTTTTTTTCAAAAAAATTCGATAATGATATCGAACGCCTGGAAAAAAATTGGCAAATGATAAATGATCTATATATAGACCCGTGTAACCACGAAACTTTTAGGATATCATATGTTCAGTTATTGTCAAGTACCATTTCTTTGAATACATATTCTCCAGTTCCACTAGAACCTCTTCTCAAAAGTACGTTTGAATTTCACACGAAATACAGGTATCGCGTGTCGGAGATCCCCTTGTGCTAGTTCACTACAAATTTTCAGCACACGTTGTCGTCTTCAATCCTACGCGTTATGAGACATGAGATTTCAAGGCGAACGTTGAAACAGCTTTTGTGAATAAAACCGTTACGTATATATTATATTGCTTTTATACGTTAAAAGAATACGTTGTTTCGTAGAAAAAGAAAGGCTAGATAGACAGTGTCTAGATAGTGGTAAAGTAGAGAAGTAAAACGATTAATCTTTTCCATCACATCGTAATAATATTGACTTAGAATACTGACAGACTGACCAACTAGCCTAGTGCTCAGAGACACTAACAGTAGAACCAAACTTTATGGGTTCGATTCCCGCTCGGGACAAATATTAGTGTCTATTTGTTTCGTATCTGGGTATAGAGAATTAGTATTTATAAGGTCATAGGGCCATGGTTCGAATCCGGGTGTGTACCAATGAGTTTTTCTGACTTAAGTACATAACTATCACTGACTCCGTGCCTCGGAGAGCACGTTAAGCAGTCGGTCCCGGTCGCTGTCAATAGATGGCGGTCGTTACAATCCCCGACCCGCAGTGGAGCAGCGTGGTGGATTTAAGCTCCAAGCTCCCCCTCACCCTAGGGGAGGCCTAAGCGCCTGCAGTGAGGTAAAAATGGGCTTGTAAGTATTTTTTAGTTTTTAATTAGTGTTTAATTTGATGTAAGCTTTTAGTTTTTAATTTGTAAATTACATCAAAATACAATACTCAAATCAATGTTTCTCAAACATCAGTCAAAATGTTGGTTTTCCATACAAATAAAATAAATAAAAAAAAAAACGACGAAACTAGAATTACTCGTATACGTAAGGCATACTAGTTTCGAATATTATAATGTTACGAACGGACAGAGTAATGACCGCCGTCTAGCGTCAACTAGTAAAACCACTTTGTAGAAGGGTTTACAATAAGGACAATACGAAACACCTACTCAATACTATATGGCGTTAAAAAAAAAGAATGTCCTAGAATTATCCAGTCTAGTCGGTTACGTTCGTGCGAGTGGAGTGATTTCTGGAATGTTCTCGAGGCTAGTTACGACCTATATAAGTGGCCGCACGAAGACGAGCGGCCCAGTTCAGTTTTTGGGCTACTTACGAGCGACTTCGAAATGAAAACTAGTGATCAAGAGTGATACCAGTGAAACCTACGACTTGGCTACGACCTAATACATCGTGAGTGCTTAGTGTTTGGACCTAGTGCTTTGTGTTGGACCTAGTGTTAGTGAATAAAGTATTCAAAAGAGTCAGCAGGTCTTTCTCTCCAAATTATTCGAACCCTAACACGTAACAATAATGAGATAAACAAGGAGATCACAAAAGTATGTACTGATGAGATTTTCATTGCCTTAATTTATTTAATTGATTTTTCGTTTTCTCTTATATGCCTTTTTTTGACGCGGAGAAAGATGCGATATCAAAAAATATTATTCAATAATATTAATTCCCATTACACCCAAAATATACGGCACTTGCACGTGTAAAATACTTATCAGTTACTGTGGTAATTTTCAAATTATTAGTTTTCATACGGTTTTCACAAACAGAAATACCCAAAATTAGCCGCCTTCTCTTGTAAATTTGAAGCTCTGACGACCGAGTAATTGGCGGTGTAAACACTCACGTACCTAGAGTAGATGAGATTACAGCAGCCTTGTGGTCCAAATAATCTCTAAAAGTACTGGAGCAGAAGACAACGGGAAACCACTGCTACTATTTTTCCATGAGAGTTATGGAATCAGGCGATCCATGACCACGACCACTCCACGAGGATTGTAAAATTGAAGAGAAGAATTACTATCGAACCCTGTTACAACCGTACTATGTTATACTGGTAACTTGCTACAACCGTACCCAAACTACCCCTGGCACACTTTTCTATAATATTTTTTAGAAACTTCTATGAATAGTGTCGTGATATCCCAGAGCGCAACGAACCTGTCTCAAATTTATAAGGCCATAGGGCCATGGTTCGAATACGGGCGTGTACCAATGAGTTTTTCTGACTTAAGTACATTAACCATCACTGACTCCGTGCCTCGGACAGCACGTTAAGCAGTCGGTCCCGGAGGCTGTCAATAGATGGCCGTCGTTACCATCCTCAACCCACAGTGGAGTAGCGTGGTGGATTACCAAACCCCCTCCTCATCCTGGGGGACGCCTAAGTCCCTGCAGTGGGGTAAAATGGGCTGATGATGATGATGATGAATAGTTAAGGTAATGAAGCCAGCACACGCGAGATCGACTCGCACTTTATACCGATTTTTGTAATGTATAAACATACATTAGTAGATAGACTTTTATTTGCATTTTATACACGTTTTTTATTCTAACTTAATTCAGTGCTCGTTATATTTGTTATATTCACAAAAGCATAAAAAGAAATAGATAAAAAAAAAGAAAATGTAAAATGTTCCACAGAATACTTTTTCCTTTTGTCGATGCAGCGGTAGTAAAAAGGGCGCTTAGGTTATATCCGAAACGACGATATCGCGTGTCTCGGTGGGCCAATAACCGCCAGCTTCGGCCATACATCATAACGAAGCACCTACACTATTTCTGTTCTTTCCGCGTCATTAAAAATATCGAGGGAACGATTCAACTTATACCTACTACGATATTTCCGACTAGCCTACGTACGAATTCACAAAAAATATCGATATTATTTACTAGAGCATTAATATTTACGTTATAGTATTACGATTCATTCACACGATTCGATTCCTACAATAAGCGTATTGACCATAGTTTTTAATTAAAAAAAATATATATATCCAGGATGAGGTTTTAATGACCAGCCAAATTTTAATATAATGATTTTTGGTAGAAAACCGATAGCCGTCTTGTTTCCTTTTAATATTGTTCTATAGAAAGATAATTAAGATATGACTACACAAACCTTTCCCGAAAAAACCAATAACTCTAGTCACCATTCATGCCCGCCGCCCCATCCCGTTTCAAGGCCTCGGGCGCGTACGTTTACTATAGCGTTAAAAAGGCAACCAAACGTTATAAAATAACACTGTAAATAAAATAATTTATTATGAAAATGTAACCCATATTTCTTATTTACGCAATGAGGTCTATTGGTGATACCTAACATCTAGAAAAATTTTGGCCAGTTACTAAAATCTCACCTTGTATATCACACGCTCCCTCGACATAGCCACTTTTGTAATGGTGATGATATTACAGCCTTTAACCAGCATGGTAGGCTCTAGCCTTTAGGTAGCCTTTAACCAGCGTGGTGAGTTTATGGTACGAACTCCTCATATATTCATACAATAACCAAATGAGTATTCTATAGTATTATTATAATATACATGACACTTATGGTGTACATAACATTTACTATAAGGTAGCGTTACGTAGTTACTTGGTTATCAAAGATTTTACTTAAAAAGGTGGCCCAAGCTAAGGCCTCCCGTGTGACTGATCCAGCAGTCTCCACTTGACAGTGTCAAAGGAGCCACGAAAGACGTCAATGTCTGGGTCACGAGCTTGAGAGGAATTATACTCATTTAAGATTCTTCACAGTGGAGACTGCAAACCTTAGTTCGTTCTGGAAAAAGGAGTGGAAATTATTTTATTTATTTTATACCTGGGGTAAAAGTAAGAGACAGCTAAAGGTACTTTATTCAGAATATGGCTGCATTTAATTCGGTTATTGATCAATTTAAAAAGGAAACATAGGTCCAAAACAAGTCTGCGATACGCAAGGTGCTCATTCTGAATGTGGTCAAACGCTGGTGGTATGGGTTCCACTGTAGGAGAAAGCCAGGTCTTGAACCAGGTGAAAACGAGTTGTATGTTCTCAATTCGTTGCGTGTTCATATGTACTGTACATAGCTTACACGTTGAACAGTCGACTAATAAGTGAACCCTGAAACCAAAACAACCATTATTAATGTTTTTGTTGATCTGAATCATTAGTCTAAAAAACAATTATAACTTTAGATGGTATTTCTTGGCCAATAATACCTTATAGAGCCTTTTTTTCGAGCCCGCAAAACATAGTCTGGAGGCTCGTTCGATTGCCTTTCTAAATGTACCAAGTAAAGTTCATATATTAAATTTTCAACCATATTTATATCAGCCCACTTATGCTCCACTGCAGGGGCTTAGGCCTCTCCTCGGGATAAGGGTGCTTGAAGCTTAATCCGTCACGGTCCTCCAGTGGGGGTAAGTGGATTTTAATGACTACCACCAGGTGACGGCAAACGGAACTAACGGCTTAACGTGCTCTCCGAGGCACGGAGTCAGTGATAGTTATGTACTTAAGTCAGAAAAACTCATTGGTACATACCGGTTTCTGAGATTCAGACCACGACTTTCTAAACGAGAAGCGGGTTCGCCACCACTCGGCTATCGCGACTGCTATATTTCTATGTCATGCACAAAAACAATTCTAAACTACAAGTTATATCAATGTATCCGGGAAATCCCATTTTAGCTTTTCCTGCACCATTCTTGATCTTTCCTCATAATCAAAGTTCAACTTCATAACGCCTTAGCACAATGATTTATAACTGTAGGTATTTCAAAAAAGGATAAGTAGCCGTTGAAACATGGAGTAAATAAATTTGACAGCAGCGTTTGGTTTTAATTGAGTCATAAATGTCACTTTACAGTTTCAAAAATGTCAATTGCAAGAAAAGAACTATTCGCGGGGTCGAAGACCGGCGCGCGGGGACCTCGCGGTCTCAAACTCCCCTTCTTGCACCAGCTACCTAGAGTATGAGTGGTTAGACGGTAAACGCAGAAGAGGGCTTCTAGCCAATTCGTAATTTATGCGTTGAAATAATAGGAGCTCAACTATGAAAATTCCGCTCCAGCTGCTGGCCAATTTAAACGAAAATAAGGTCTGTATAGCGAAAGTTTTTAATTGTGGACTTGTTTCACATACTAAAAACCATTGTCGTCTTAATTCAAACACAATAAAACTATTTCATAAAATATCATTTAACTTGTAGGGGAAGGATGTACTGCGCATAGTCATCTCTTTTGACCTGTCACATTGAAGTGTATCAGAATAGCTCCATCCCATGCCATTCCGTTCCACCCCATTCCATTCCATGCCATTCCATTCCTTTGCATTCCATTCCATTCCTTTGCATTCCATCCCATCAGCCCTTTATATACCCCACTGCAGGGGCTTAGGCCTCCCCTCAGGATGAGGGGGCTTGGAGCTAAAATCCACCACGCTGCTCCGATGCGGGTTTGGCGGATAGCTCAGTATATGTGTTACAGGTATATGTATACTTATGTGTAGAAGAAAGAGAAGTGTGTACTTATGCGTAGCATTAGTTACTCGACGCTACTTACCGAATACAAGTCAAATTGCTTTGAATAAAAATTTATTTCAATTATCATTACCGAAATTACCGACATTACCGAAAATCCTTAAGTGATTCTAAGTTAAACCGGGGAAATCGAGGTTTACACAACCTTCTAGCATTACCTGCAACATATGCACTGCATGTTGATAGCAACAACTGTCTCTTTCTCGATAGCGATTCTGTAGATTTCCATCGTTGGTACAGTGGTATACGCTTACTATACCTGCGTGATTCTGTAATGGCGTATTAAAGAGAAAAGGCAGAAAACTGCGCAAACGTAGCAGTGAAATCTAACTACTACATCGAATGAAACCTTTTCTAACTAAATGTTTATTGCCGAAAGGTTCTCATGCAGTTTTCCCAGTGAGGCCGTTTTCATGTGGACGAAATCAATTTGGTACTACACGTCTGGCGCACCTGCTGTTTAGGTTTTTACATTTCCGTCGGGAATGCCTCAGGTTTTATTTTCTTTCATTGCATTTTATTCACGTCCTTGTACAAAAATGAAAGCTCTTTTCAAATTAAAAAGTAAGGAAAACTAAGCGACTTTTTAAAACTGCACGATAACATGCGGCTCTGAATTCAGATTGATGAATAAAATGAAATAAAAACGCTCAAATTCTTGTTTTGTGTGCAGTTAACAAAAATAATTGGGGATATGTATAATTTTTCATGTTTCCTAAAAACTAATGGGTTTAGACCATATTTTTTAACACATAGTTTTTACATGTTCTTCCGAAAATGTAGACCAATTTATACCGTCCCTATATATTAAAAAAAAAATTTCTAATTTTCTCAGTAATTTTTTATCGAAAATTGATTAATAAAATATCCCTGACCTGTCAACTGGACATAAGTTTATAATAGTATTATAAACGATTTCATTTGACATAGTGATCTTACCTCAATAATTTTTATTCAGTTCTAGCTTTGGTTTTTACTGTAGGTAGCAGCCAATAGCAGCGCAATAACCTCAACCACCCAGACATCATCACAGGGACAATTTCAACGCCAGATGAACTTTCATAAATATCTGGGAAATTCATTAACAGAAAAAAAATATATATTGAGAGGTATAATATTATATAGTATATAATATTTTAAATTACTCATATTATAATAATATATTATGAGGTATTTAAAATATCGGTCCAAGTCCATTAGTTTTGTCAAGGATTTTTTTTTCATAATTTTTATATAAATGCAGAAGTGTAAGCGGTCCGTCATTTTTGTGTCATTAAAATATATAATTACGTCACAGATCCTGGAAAGGGGCGAGACGGCCCAAGCTGCTGCTGACAGCGCATTGCGATAATCTGTGATGTCACTTGTATTTTAATGTCTTGTTGTGACGCAGTCTTGTCCTTGTTCGATCTAATAAGCAGTTTATACACAGACAAGTCAACCTTATAGACCACGCTTTGACAGGGAGTAGCATTCGCCAAGACTATGTAGTGACACTACATAACTACGTCACCAGTGAGCCGTCAGTTGGAAGCACGTCGGAAGCCATTAAATTGTCAATTTTGAACGAGCCAATGAAAACTAGCCGACCTCTCCCCGCACCCCGCCACTTTTTGGCGATTTCGTTTTCGTACTGACGTTTATTAAAGCGTGGTCTATAGGTTGACTGGTCTGTAAGTTTATATGAAATATAAAAAAAACCATTTGGTTTTAGAACGTTAAAGAATTAGGTACATTAAGAAAACTAGTAAATCAACATTTGCTGCTTCACATACATATCGTCTATTTTATATCGCGGTGTTTTGATATAGCGCGATAATTGTGAATGTGTCGTATTTAAAAGATAACGGCCGAGGATGGCCGCCATTTTGAATTATTTTATTTATCTGTTCATATTATTGTGTGATCTAAATTCCTTTAAAACTCCACCTTCAAGTGTATACGAATACAAAGTGATTTATTTTGTACTTGTATTTTATTATCTTAGAAAATGGTGATATAACTAACAGATTAATTGTTGGAATATCTGATTAAACATCGAACTATCGTTATCGTTTTAAGGAACGTACATAAGTTGTTGATAAAACATATCAAATGCATTTTAAATTGCTTGTAATTTAATTTATTTACTTGAATGTTAATCATAATTTTTTATATTGTGTACATTATTTATTTTCCCCTCCTTCGCCTAGCTTTTAGCATAGTGGTTAGAAACCCTAACTGCGGAACCAAGGATCTTTGATTCCCGTCCGGGACAAATGTGTGTGTGTATGAACATGTCTCCTTGTTTCGCGCCTGAACGAAAATATGTATACAGTATAGGTATATATTTTTAAAATATTTTTGTAACAATTATAGTTTACAGTCAACAACTAACACACTATAATATATAATAATATATAAATAATAAATTGGACATCCCATACAAAGCCATCTAGTCCCAAAGTAAGCAAGTATTATGCTTGTGTTATGGGTTACTAGACAACTGATATACATATTTAAATATTCTTTATAATATATACATATTTATATATTTTACACCCAGACACGGAACGAAATAAACACGTTCATGCACACAAATATTTGTCCCGTGCGGGAATCGAACTCGCGACCTTTGGCTCGGCAGTTAGGGTTTCTAACCACTCTGCCATTCTGTCAGTCAAATGTAATATTAATGTAATATAATAATTTAACTTAAATATTTCTTTAATATACGACGACCGCTTGGCCTAGTGGGTAGCGACCCTGCCTACCAAGTTTGGGGTCCCTAGTTCGAATCCCAGGTCGGGTCAGTATGTATATGATGAATATTGATACTGGTACCGGGTCTTAGTTGTTATATGTATGTGGTGTCTTCACTTGGTACCCAAAATACAAGCTACTGCTTATTTTCGGGCCTAGACGTTGTTGTGATGTGTATGTTATTATTATAATATAATTAACTATAATTCAACTTAATTGTAATATAATAACTAGTAGGTATTTCCAACTAAAATTTGGGAATATATATAGTATATTATAAAGAAATTAAGTAAGTATATCAGTTGTCTAGTATCCATAACACAAGCATAATACTTGCTTACTTTTGGTCTAGATGGTGCTGTGTGGGGTTTCACAGGTATAATAATAATAATTTTAAAAATAATAATTACATCGACATATTATTATTAATTTTTTATGGACATAGGCAATATTAATAGTATAACAATTAAATCGAAAATTCTGCAAAACACAGATACAAAATAACAACAATGTTCAATCGTGATTTTTCTTGTAAAATAATATATATTCACGTGCTCAACGTACTAATCAAATTTCAAATATTTTATTATTTTAAATCATTGCAACATTTGACAATATAAACTCAAGAAATCACTTAAATATTTTGGATTTAATATAAAAACTATTAGATAGATTCGACGACCGCTTAGCCTAGTGGGTAGCGACCCTGCCTACGAAGCTGGAGGTCCCGGGTTCGAATCCCAGGTCGGGTCAGTATTTATATGATGAATATTGATACTGGTACCGGGTCTTGGTTGTTATATGTATGTGGTGTCTTCGCTAGGTACCCAAAATACAAGCTAATGCTTAGTTTGGGGTCTAGACGTTGTTGTCATGTGTTCGTTATAAAAAAAAGAAATTTGGTAGAAATTATGTCTCAGAAAAGGCACAGGCTCCTTTTCACTGCGGAAATGTACACTGATGGTTTTTATCTTTTCTTTTGATAGATTTTATAACTAATATGAGAAAATACGATTTATGATTAGCTGAAAATACGTATAAATATGAAAAAGAGTTTCTATGTTGTTTTTTTTCCTGATTGAACTCCTGAACCGATACTCAAAAAAAACTATTTATATGCTATATGACGTCATGTGAAAATGAGTGGTCTCTGCTCTGTGATATTTCGTAGGGAAGTATAGATCGCATCAAACTTTATGGCGGATCGGAATACAACGCTATAAGCGTGCTTGCGCAGGTAAAGTCATATACCCCTCGCTCCACTGCGTTCCGCTACACCTAAAACTGGTTACTGCGACGCGACTTGTGTTCGGATCCACCATAAAGTTTGATTGTAACTGAAGCTTAAAACACGAAAAAAGAGGTCATCATATTATGGAGTATAATCATGGAAACAGGGCGGGAATAAAAAACTAAATGGTGTAAATTCTGTAGATATCGCGGGTGGAACTGCGGGCAGTAGCTAGTTTTTAAGGGGCAGTTCTCAATTTGGTCTTCGCTTACTTATCGATTTCAAAGCTGTTCAAGGTTTTGCTTTCGATGTTACACTTCAAAAAATATATATACAGAATATATGTTTACTATAGGTCGTAAGAAGCGACGAATAAACGCTAAAAATAAGAAAAAGTATTTTAAATATCGACAAAAATTTTATGCCAAAATCTTTTATTACAAAAAAACCCCTATTTTTAAATGTATAACAGTAAGCCACCACGAATACTGATTCGAAGCTCTCTCTCAAGCCACACATATTTCACTAAGTTACATTAATCTCTCCTTCTAATTTTAGCGAGAACCGGGCCTTAATTAAATGTCTTTTCTGTTCTTTATAGGTTACAAAATGACGCAAAGAGCAAATTATCCACCAGTAACCCTTGCTTTAGTAGAATACTATATAATAAACGCATGCGTAATAGTATAGCCTCGAAAAAAATTATGTACGTATTTCAAAGATAAAATCCACAATAATTTGATAAAATATTTGGCTGTTGTTATCTATCACGTAGAATCCAATCGTACATAGGTTTTAATATGAAAAAAACCCATATCTCAGGATGGTGATCTGCTATTTAAAAAAATGGGCTAAGTGCGAGTCGGACGTCGGACCTTTAGGATTCTGTACTGTTTGTTTTGTAACGCATAGCTTCTCACCACCGTATGATACCCATCACTAGTTGTGACGGGTATTACGCAAAGACGGGTGGCGAAAGTCACTCGTGTGATCGTGTGATTGTGAAAGTCAATGGTGTGGACCATACACAAAGCGGCAAAGGTACTCACTGAGTGTGTTTACATTGACAGCAGATAGTCACCCTCTAAATAACCATTCCAGACCCCTGCAAGAGTAATACAACACAAACAGACAGACAATAGGGTAGTATTGAAAACTATGATTGAAAATCTATTTGAACTGAGATACCCTGACCCCTTTTTTTTTTTTGTCTTCGACCCGACGTGCACGACCTCCTGTTGATTCCCCTTTCTCTATTTGTGAGCTAGTTCAAATATTTACATTACTGTTCGGTGCCGTAATATTTATATTCTATCAACTGTTCCTGTTTAATAAAAAAAAAAGATACAAAAAGTAAATTAGATAATATTTTGAGTTTCACTCAGAATTATGAGTATGGTTTGTACCCTATATCTCTTTTTTTTTAATTTCATATTCAGTTATTTTGGTGATAAGGAATATTCGAATTTCGAATTGATAATAAAATAATTAATTATTAACCCGCTTAGCCTAGTGGGTAGCGACCCTGCCTACGAAGCTGGAGGTTCCGGGTTCGAATCTCAGGTCGGGTCAGTATTTATATGATGAATATTGATACTGGTACCAGGTCTTGGTTGTTATGTGGTGTCTTCGCTTGGTACCCAAAACACAAGCTAATGCTTAGTTTGGGGCCTAGACGTTGTTGTGTTGGATACGTTATTGTTATTATTATAACTATAATGGACTAATTATTCATTCTTCATCATTATACATACGTAAAATCTAAATCCAAAGATAGATAATGATTGTGATAGCAATAAAACTGTAAATCAAGCTGATAAGTGATTGCCCTTATTTCAGATAACACAATAATCACAATACACGTGTATTAGTTTAATTTAGTTCGTTCTGTGCAAACGTAATTTAATTATAACTTAATTTTAAATTAATTTAAATTGAAATTCACAATAATTCAAGATGTTATTCCGAAGTTTATATTCGGTCTCTTTAATGGTACTAGTAGTTTTACTGGTAATTTTAATTGCGTTTAGGTAAGTAAATCGACATTTATAATTTTGGGCATGTTATTTTATTTATTTAATAAATTGTTTTTTAAGTCTTAATATTTCATAATATATTATTTAATTAATAAATGAGGAATTTTTTAGCGCACATAAATAATTTAAATCGTTTGTTTTTATTTATAACTGTAAATTAATTAATCTCGAAGTTTATTTTATTCGGCGGGCACGTCTATATAAAAATGTTTACAAAAAATGTGTTAAAAATCATCATGCAATTATATTATTGCTAGTTTTCTACATATTTTAAAATAAAATGCCTTTTATGGGCCAAAAATATTTTCGCTAATTATTAAATAGATATATTATTTATTTCACAGCATGGATACGAGAGACACGAACTTTCGAGTGAACGGTGTACCGATTACCACAGTAGCAGATTTAACTAACAGCGCTTACGATGCTGTCATCCTTGTTACATACCCAACCGGAGATGCAGTAAGACCGATGCCTAATCTTGCCAATGTGATCAATGACGCATTGGAGCGGGATAGTGCCATGGCAGGGGTATGTTGTAGTTTTTAATTTGTGGGTCCGCCCAGGCTAGATTTGGAGCAGTGGCTGAGGCGGCATAGCGGTAGTGTTCTCTCATTAAACTGTAGTATCGATTGCCAATCGACATATCGGTGCGTGATAGAGGTGAGCTAGTGTTACATATTAGCAACGTTACTGTACTCTTTCGCTCTCTTTTCCATTTTGGGGGCAATTCGCCTATTTTCCTCAACAATATGCCATGTATGAGCCTTAGGCAAGCCTGTGTCGTGACGGTGTCGAAAAAAGAAACGGTCTCCACGAAATACCAAAACACAAAATCTCAAAAATACAATCAAAAACATCCAAATTACATAAATAAATAAATCATGAGGAAAAACAGACGGCATATAATAAATACAATGCAAAACTAGATTTCTGCACTTTACTTAATTGGGTGCGACTTGGTTGGAATATTTGATAGGTATTCTTTAAACATTTGCTTGTTACTGGCAAGTTATACATTTCCGTAAAGACTGGTTCCTTACTGATAAATTTTATAATGGAACGCTTGTGAATTATAATTATTATTTTTTTTAAATATTTTTTCTAAGAATCGGGCGTCGACGAGATTTTCGCGCCGTTATTTATAATTATAAAAAAGGTTTAAAGCCCCAAGAATGTATTGAATCAATAACAAGTACTTTACACGAGTCTGTTTGTTCACGAGCAACAGTTTTTACTTGGTTTGCTGAGTTAAAAAGAGGACAGGAAAGCTTTGAAATGTGCGAGTAATCAAAAAAATTATTTGTGAAAACTGAAGAATTACTTATATAGAGCTTGAGCAAGAACTGGGCATTGGATCAGCAACAATGCAAAATATCATTCACGACCACCTCTCCCTCCGTAAACGATTGGCGAGACGGTTGCGGCACAATTTTACCGCTGAACAGAAAGGTTGTTCCTGAATTGGTGCCGATTTATGATAGATAAATTCGACGCTCGCTGGTAAGAAAAAAACGTTTATGATATACTAACTGGTGACGAAACATGGCTATATAACTATGATCCCAAAAATAAGTGGCATATGGTGCTTTGAAGGCGAGTAGATACAAAAGGTCGCCTCATTTTTTTGCAAGCCTGGTCATATTGGTACTGTACTACTCGAGGATCAAAGAACGGTTAACTCAGAATGGTATGTGACACTTTGTGCCCCAAAAGTACTGTCAGTTTGGTGTAACAAGCGGCTGAAATCTGGAATCCGGCACCTATTCTGTCACCACCAGAATGCCTTGCTGCACAAGTCTTTGCAAACACTAGACTTTTACCATTCCAAAAATGTGCCTATCCTACCTCACCCGCTATATTCCCTTGACCTAGCACTGTTGCAATTTTTACCTATTCGTAAAAATTTTAGAAAAATTGAAAGGCAAGAGGTTTAAGAGCAAAGAGAATACGATGGCTGCTTATAATTTAGAGATATCTGAAGTGTCTAAAGAAGAGCGGTCAGAGGTATTTTCCAAGTGGTTTAGCCATATGGTATAGGTACTCAAAGTGAATATAAGAAAGTAATAAAGAAAATATATTATAATTTTTGTGTATCTAATTTCTGGCATGACCTAAGTATTTGATAAACAGTATGTTTTAACTATCACCAATTAGATCGATTTTAAATTTCATAATTGTTGTAGTTTGTATGGTTTATACACAAAATAATTGATCTGTCACCATAGTATACTCACCAAATAATACCAAAACGATTTATAGGTACTTAAAAATTTATGTGAAGCACACGTGATAGCCCAAAGCGCAACAAACCTGTCTCATATTTATAAGGCCTCGTAGGGCCATGGTTCAAATCCGGGCGTGCACCAAATACCAAAATTCTGACTTAAGTACATAACTATCACTGACTACGTGTTTCGGAGAGCACGTTAAGCAGTAGGTCCCGGACGCAGTCAACAGATGGCGGTCGTTACAGCCCCCAACCCGCAGTGGAGCAGCGTCGTGGATTTAAGCTCCAAGCCCCCCTCCTTTCCCTGGGGGAGGCCTAAGCCCCTGCAGTGGGGTAAAAATGGGCTGATGAAGTGAATGAAGTGAAGAAAAATTTATGTAATATTGTAATATGATTTCGAGCTATTCTTTTCCTACTGCACTCGCGGTCACTACATATTTCTCGTGCATAACATTTATTTATATTTGATTTAATAAACATTCTGTGTCGATAATTCTTTCGGGAAAATATTTTAATGTGATTATTTGATCTATGTGTCGTGGTAGCCCGAACGCAGCGAACCTGTTTCAAATCAATAAGGCCACGTGGCCGTGGTTCGAATCCGGGCGTGTACCAATGAGTTTTGTCTGACTTAAGTACATTGACTATTACTGACTCTGCCTCGGAGAGCACGTTAAGCAGTCGGCCCCGGTTGCTGTCAATAGATGGCGCTCGTTACAATCCGCCAACCCGCACAGGAGCAGCGTGTCCCCTCATCTTGAAGGCCTAAGCCCCTGCAGTGGGGTACACGAAGGGCTGACCGAAAAAGAAATTTGATCTATTTACACATGATACCTAAGGCATCGAAAAAAATTGGAAAGTGAAAAGTAAAAGCAGGAAAAGTATTCTTGTATATAAAATACCGAAAACGTTTCACCACGTCGATTCACTCATTCGACGATCTAATCGTAAGTCAATGTAAATAACGCTTATGGAAGTAGTATATTTCACGCATTTCGCAGTCGATGCCATTCGCATAATGTCAATTCGGTGACGTTTTTTTCATCACACCGTCCCTCTAAAGGTTGCCGACGTAAAAATGACCAGCTATTCCTATTCTAAAACATCAAATTACTTTAAATCACGTGATTCCCAATACCGCAACATAAGTACCGGCTAAGACTGATTGATCTGTGATTAAATACGTTTGTAAAAATCGATAAGGCCTAGTGAGTGCGCAACAAATATTTTTGTATTTGGACTAGTGCGAGATGATTTCGTGCATTAATGGTTCCATATACAATTACTTAATATTAAAAGAGTTATTAATATTATTATCCATGAAGCAGCGTCTTACTTCAGCAGCTATAATTACTGTTTCTGAAATTGCTATTATTGCCGCTTGACTACCTATTTAATTTTTTTTCTCCAAAAATATAAAAGCCGCGTGCAACAAAATTTTTTTGGTAATTAAATCATGAAAATCATGAATCTAGGAATACTTGGTAGCGTAACATCGAGAACTAATTACCGATGTACCCCTAGTAAGTCAGTTTGTTTAGTATGAACGAGTCGACTTGAACACACACATACTATAGTAAGCCTATCCACCACCAATACGCTAAAAGGATCCATTCATACATACCGCCATTGCAGTGCTTCATTGGTCGTTCAGTGACAAGGAATCTAGAGCTTTTATTACATCTGTGATAAAAACACAACTAATTTTATCACAACTTTACACCGAATGAATTTGGTTATACAAGATTCCAAAAGAGTTTTGGGTTTTTTAGACAGAACCATAATTATCAATAAATATTAGAGTCATAATTGATAAGTAGATGATTACATTTAAAATGATTACGATAAATCGAATAAACCTCTTAACTTACACAGATAAAAAGCAATCGATAGTATTTTATCGATAAAATAGTTAATATTACTGATAAATTGTAAATATTTTAAAACTTTAAAACCTTCTGATGCTGTTGGAACACAAAGTATGAGTAGTAATTTAATGAATCGATACACAAACACGCGAATCGGGTCAAAAGTGTATTAGTGTGACTACGGATCGGTCGATCATGTTATATAATGTGGAATAGCCTAAAAACAATTAATTTAGTTTAGGTTCGAATCACAGAACATTAAAGTAGGTTAGAATTGGCATGTAGACGCATACGCTGCCCCCTTCAAGTATGTAATATGTTGCAAACTTAAGACCATACTTAAGACTATAGATAACCTAAACTCTAAAATGCGACATGCGGTGAAAGATGAAATAACTTAGGAAAATGATATAAATGTGAGACAAAACTATCTACGTATGAGTAATATTTTTAATTACATTCGTTGTGTGAGTAATAATTATTGGGACGCGCGTCTCTGAGCAATTACCGACACATGGCACTTCGAACCTACTCGGTTTTATCATCATCATCAGCCCATTTTTACCCCACTGCAGGGGCTTAGGCCTCCCCCAGGGTGAGGAGGGGGGCTTGGAGCTTAAGTCCACCACGCTGCTCCACTGCGGGTTGGGAACTGTAACGACCGCCATCTATTGACAGCGTCCGGGACCGACTGCTTAACGTGCCCTCCGAAGCACGGTGTCAGTGATATTGTGTACTTAAGTCAGAAAAACTCATTGGTACACGCCCGGATTCGAACCATGGCCTTATAAATTTGAGACAGGTTCGTTGCGCTCTGGGCTATCACGACGTGTTCGGTTTTATGTGGTTGGTAAATTTTATCCGCCACATACGTGGCCGCCCTTGCAGTGCTTCATTTATGTTAGCAATCTTTTCAAAATTTGAAATGTAAAACAATAGTTGATTAGGTATATTAGCAAAACTCTTACGCGTTCCGTGTTGACGAGTTTCATTATAAATTCACTTTACTTTGACAGACTTAGACTTTGACGGACCGCCTTGATCTGTGTTTCAACCTCATGACTAAAGGGTTGTTCAGTAGGACGCACAATAATGTGTATTTCTAGTAAAGCTAAAAAAATCTAGTAAAGCTTCCGTTTCGCAAATTTAAAGATACAAATGATAATACTACGACAACTGCCGTAACTATCTAGAGTAAACTGGTTTACGAATTATTGCCTTCTAAATTAATGCGTATTTTAAGTCTGAACATTCATGATTTTGGTTAATGATAAATTTTGTTGTTCGTATGGCTACGGTGCCCTGCCTTAAATTTGATCCGACAAGAACTTGACTGGTTTTGCTTATATACTTATAATTATTTACATAACTCATTATTAACTAATTTTCATTTCATTTTAGAGTCTAGCTGTGTTGTTTACCGATCTAGTGGCGGGTCGCCGACTGATTGTTTCTCCCACTGGTCCTTTTACACCTTACGATGACATAAGGTATGTACATCTTCCAGATAATTAACTGACCGATTGGCCGAGTGGTTAGAGACCCTAACTGCAGAACCAAAGGTCGCGGGGTTCGACTCCCGCCCAGGAATAATATTTGTTGTGTGTTTTGTGTAAAATATGCATATATCTATGTATTAGGAAGAATATTTAAGTATGTATATCAGTTGTCTAGTACCCATAATACAAGCTCTGCTTACTTTGGGGCTAAATGACGCTGTTTGGGATTTCCCAAGTATTATTATTAATTAGAATTTCGTAACTATCCTAGCTATTTTCTGGGTCTTTGCCGAGATCCCAATATTCCCAATCCATTTTATAAGACAAACGCAAAAAACTAGTAGGCCGCTAACAAAGTGACGCTGATGGTCAGTGCCGCTTAGCGCTTCGCTGACGATACGCAACCAACGCTCTCAGTGTTATGCTGACAGTAAAACGTGGCTAACGTTTACAGATGCATCCTTTCTGAACCATTTGATATATAGGTATAATACGTTTACACGACGCGACGCTCAGCGCCACGCTGAATGCACGTATTCACTCACAGCTATAGTAGCGTGTCAGCTGACCGAAGCCGACGTATGCGCCACCTAGCAACTTTGGAGTCGTTGATGGACAGCGTTTCTCTGAAGAGCCATATAAGCCATATTATATACTACAAATCGTTCCGTACGCGACCGAAGTACGCAACCGATCTTAGCGTCACTCTGTCGGCAGCCTTAACATTTTGTAATTGCGAGCGTTTATTACCTAGTTGGTATTCATAGTGTGAATGAACCAGGATAAGTCTTTCGAACTGACGACGATGGTCGCTGCTGATTGGCTATTATAGAAAGAAGTATAAACATGAGCGATTTGCTATGACTTCAAGACAAGAAACTTCTCAGAGCTGAACGAGCAGTTGTGATCGCGGTTGTGCATAATGTATATATGAAGTATCGAGGCTATTCTGCTCGAGTGCCTAAGAACCCACCTTTCATACAAAGGTATTTGGAGGTTCAAATAACTATAGACATACTGAACAATGAGTTTTTAATGTGTGACATTAGGTAAATAAATATGACAACCTGTCCGACTTCGGCACATCTG
The DNA here is from genome assembly GCA_949709985.1 of Luffia ferchaultella. Lineage (NCBI taxonomy): Eukaryota > Metazoa > Arthropoda > Insecta > Lepidoptera > Psychidae > Luffia > Luffia ferchaultella. The sequence goes on from OX453263.1 coordinate 12,914,823, forward strand.
TAACAAGGATATTAACAGCTCTAACGAACATCGGACCAGTACGGTGAAGTTATAGTCGTAACTCAACTCAGCGTTGAGAAAAGGCTGTTCTCTAGTAGAAGAGGCATGAAACCCTGATGATGATGACTATGATGATGTTGATGATATGAAGTATGGTATGATAATTATATGTGAACAGGTCAATCTATGGAGCTGCCCGCGCTGGTATGCAACGCGCCATGAGTGCAGGAGCCAGACAACCCATCCTCGTTGTACAGTCTCACCCAGATTTCCCTGAAGCTGATCTTGTGACACTATTGGGAGCCTTCGAAGAGCTATATGTGGTTGGTATCAAACACCTAATGATAGCGGCAGTAGATGTAAGATCATTGTCCACGTGGCCTCGCGTACATTTCACACCAATTATAAGATGTAGCAAAGTTAAACAATCGAACAATCATTCAGTACAATTAGATCATTAACATAGTTATTATTTCATTTAATACTAATATCATTAAAAAGTTTTAAAATCAAATATTCTATTAATCGCCGTTTAATATTCATTTTTATGTATTATATTTTTTATTATAAATATCTATCAATATTACCATATTTATCATTTTATTATAAAATCAATTATGCTACCAAGGCTATTTATTTAATATTATGCTACCAAGGCTATTTATTTAAAAAAAATCTTAAAAGATTCTGGATAAATGAGTGCTTGTGAGTGCGAGTGAGTGAGGGTGGTTATGTGTGGGGGTGTGGTGATGAATGTGAGAGATTTATTTGATCACCTTCAGCAATGCTTCACTTCCTAGATATGAGTATGTTTACGGGAATATTAGGTAATTGTAGTCACTGACCTTCGTGTCCGTTGAATTCCGCTATCATCAATATGGCCGGTAGACGCTACCCGCTTAAACCGCTACGTTGCTTTAATTTGGTTGTAATCTTGTCTCCGCTGTATTTAGTGACCGCCGCAATGCTTCTCCCGCTTTATGGTATGTCCGCTGGACCAAGGTTTGAGGTCCGGAAACCGCTGTATTGTCCGTATTATGGATCGTAGAGTGGCCTTGACTATTCGTCTCAACTGATAGGGGCCAACTGCCCGCGCCGATCGGCGCATACGTTCAGTCCATTCTCGCCGCACCCCACCTTTTCGTGGGTATCGACACCGTTCGGTCACGTCCGTTCGGTCAAGATAGTTTGGGACAGTTACACAGAGATGGCGCGAACATAACCCCCCGCCCTAAGCAGCCCGCTGCTTACGAAATTGGTAAGCGCGCAAGACTTGACACCGCACGATTAAGGATGTTAGTGGAGGTTTGAACATCCACTACCCGCACTGTTCCGTCACGGCCCGGATACAATTTTACAATCCGTCCGCGTCTCCACTGGAGTGGAGGTATGTTGTCCTGTTTGATGAGGACTAAGTCTCCCACCTGAGGAGGTTCCGCATTATCCGACCATTTGTACCGCTGTTGGAGAGTGTGCAAATATTCAGATTGAAACCGCGTCCAAATATTTTGGGTAATTTGTTGAAGTCGCTGAAACCGCGATAATCTGGATATTTGCAATTCTTCATAAGGATATTCCGCTACCGCGTTTAATGGTTGCCCGATTAGGAAATGACCCGGAGTCAAAACCGCATAATCATTAGGATCATTTGAAAGAGGGCACAATGGCCTTGAATTTAAAACCGCTTCAATTTTGCAAAAGATTGTGGAGAGCTCCTCGAAAGTCAGCTTCTCTTCCCCAATCACCCGCTTTAAATGAGTCTTTGCAGACTTAACCGCTGTTTCGAAAAGCCCGCCCCAATGTGGACATGATGGAGGATCAAATATCCATGTAATGCCTTGTTTGGCAAGTTCGTGTCCAATTATTGATTGATTTTCCCGCAAATATGTATGTACCTCCCGCAAATGATTGTTGGCACCGACAAAATTAGTACCGCCGTCCGACCGAATCAATTTAGGTAACCCGCGACGAGACGTGAACCGCTTTAATGCATTAAGAAAGCCTGGAGTTGATAAGTCCGATACCAATTCCAGGTGTACCGCTTTAGTAGCCAAACATACGAAGACGCATAAATATGCCTTAAGTATTTTGGGATTCCGCAAGTTATGAGACTTAATGTAAAATGGACCCGCAAAGTCTGTACCTACACCCTCGAAAGGTCGGACCGCACCGACACGATCCTTAGGTAAATCACCCATAAAGGGCTGAGTGACCTTAGGTCGCAACCGCCAACATGGTACACACTGGAATACCACGCTCCGCACCGCATGACGAGCAGATATTATCCAGAATTCCCGCTGTAATATAGCTAGCAACGCGTTAGCACCCGCATGTGAATTTTTTAAATGGTGGTGTCTGATTAACAGAGTCACCAGTGGATCCCGCTAAAGTCGCCGCTCGACTGATAAAAACCGCTTATATGCAATAGTCTCTGAGTCCCCTAATGTAGGCCTATCAGATAAGAAAGGCAACCGCGTCATAAACTGCCCCGATGGCAACCGCATAGTTGAAGATTTATAAAACTCCTCACACTGTAGGTCCAATGGATCGACGTGTTCAATCATTGGAGCCTCCTCTACCCGCCAGAATTTCTCAATCGCGCTGGAAAGAGAAATTGCCGCTACCCGCGAAGACCTATGTATTGGTTTATGGATAGGTCCCATAATAGCATACCCGAAAATGGTATCCAATGCGACTAGACCTTCAGGTCGCAATTGAAATCTACCGCCCCGCAAAATATTTCCCGCTACCTCCGCACCGAACAACAAATCGATGGGGGCTGATATGTGAAAGTTCACATCCGCTAACCGCAACCCGATGGTGTCGAGAAGAATATTCTCATTTAAATCCCGCGTTGGATGACAACCGACTAATTTGTTTAGAATAACCGTAGTTGTACTAAACGTAGGTGTTTCCGCATTTAAAGGCTTTACCGTAATTTGTACCTTTCCGATCCCGCTACCGGCTTGTAGTCCGTCGATGCCCGTGACGGTTTCATCGTTTGGACTGACATTTAAATTTAACTGCTTAGCTAAACCCGCTGTAATTAACGACCCTTGCGCACAAGTGTCGATAAGTGCCCGCGCCGCAATAAAATTACCCGCTGAATCCTGAATTGATACAACTGCTGAAGGCAGAAGTATCGTGTCCACTTCCATAAGAGGAGTGGACTCCCGCTTTGGTAGTCAATCCCGCTGAGGTGAACGTGGAGGTGAGCGTCCGGGGGTATAAGTATACCCATCCGGATGTCGGATGGTACACGGCTTTGCCGGTCCTTCTTCTTCCCGCCGTAGTGGTGAAGACCACGATACCCGCTCCCGCCTAAGTGGTGGCGACCGCGATCCCTGTCGCCGCCTTTCTTGTTCCCGCCTGGGTGGAGGTGACCGCGATGGTCGCCTCACTCCCGAAGTATCCGCAAATGGCAAGTTTCTCGGTGAAATTGCCCTAGGTGGGCTGAGTCTACCCCCGCCCGTGAAAGGTCCCGCACCGCGTGAAAAGTTGTCAACTCTCGCTCTATTTTTATAGGATGGTGTCTGGAAACACAGAGAATAGTGGTGGGAGGTTCTGTTGCAAAAGTGGCATGGTCGTCCGTTTTCACATTCCCGCACATAATGAGATCCCAAACACTTAAAGCAGAGCCGCAGCCGCTCAACAAGTTGCTTACGTTGGTCCGGGTCCATGTCCGAAAATTGCCCGCACGAAGTCAACACATGGCCACCAGTATTGCAGTACTGGCACCACTTGTCTTCCCGCTCCCGCTCAGCTATATATACCGGTCGTGGCCCCGGCCTAGTTTCCCGCTTAATTTGTGGAAGTGGGGGGTACCTCACCCCACCAGAACCCGCCCGCTGGTCAGTTCCGAACCGACGTCCTGGATTTCCCGCACCGCTAAAATCCCGCGTGTCCCGCGTGACCGTATCCAACAAGTGACATTCTTCCTCGAGAAAAGTCAACAGCTGGTTGAAGGTCGGGAGCACGGACGGATCACTGCCGTACCGCTGCTCAAACCGCGTTTTGAGCTCAGTTGGAAGTTTAGTAAGCACAATATGCAATAACAGGTATGACCATTGTTCCACCGGAAAACCCAACCGCTCCAATGATTTCGTGGCCATTAACAATGGGTTCACAAAGGCCGCCCGCAAATTTAATTTGTTTGCCGCAACGAAAGGTAAACTCAAAACGATTGAGATATACGAATCGGCCAACCGTCTCGAATTTTGGTATCTTCGCTTTAGAAGATCACGCGCAATGGCATATGAGTCATCGTTTAAGCTCAAATGTTGCACAATATCCCGCGGCTCCCCTGACAAACAAGAGAGCAAGTACGCAAACTTTTGCCCCGCCGTAAGATCCGCCCGCGAATCGACCAGACTGGTAAACATGTTATCGAACGACAACCAGTCCTGGTCTCGCCCGCTGAAGTTGGTCAGACTCAGAGTTGGTAGCCGCGACATTAATGCTCCAATTGAGTCCGACGTCCCGCTACTGGTTCCTGTGGAGGTATTTAACAACGAACTAGCTGGCTTGTCTAAGGATAGTTCGTTGAAAGCGATCCGCAAATCGTCTTTGACGGACATAACCTTGAGATATTCCTCCCGTATCTGACTGATGATGACGTCATGTTCTGACTTAGTGTCGTCCAGGACTGACAATAAAGCCTCGTGTGCCGCCGTGATGTGTTCAACATTTTCGTCGAACTCCGCGAACCGCGCCTTAAGGCGTGGTATGTCCTTATTTTCTAAAATCTGGCTCGACGTTTCGAACCAGATGAACCTAGACCTAAATGTTGCCAAGGGTTTCTTATAAGACATCTTGGAACTATTAAATATTAAAACCGCGAAACTACTAAACAAAAAGTAATAATAGCAATAAAAGTTAGACAACCGCTAGTGTGTGCCCGCCTTAATATAAGTAAACCTACTATAATTTTACTTACACTGAACAACCCGCGCTAATAATATTGAATCCGAATTAAAAAACACAAAAACCCGATAATAATCCAATACGGAACCCGCTGTATATTGAACACCGCACTTGACTCAACGTTAGTACAATCCGCCTTAAAGATCTAAACCGAAAACCAAAATTTTAATTTTCATATTAAGTAATTATATTACCCCTACGGAACCCAAAAATAATTTTAACACGCTTGACTATAACCGAAATACTAATCCTATATTAAGAAAACCGCAAACTAAATTATTATATATAAAATAATAGTACAGGCCCGCCAAAATAAGTTATCGCACTTGACCGAATACGTACGACTTTTAAACCTGCTTAAAACTAAACGTTATTACCAACAACTTTATATTTTCGAAATTAAATATACAGAACCCGCGAAATAAATTGGTCACGCTTGACCTAGATGACGCAATAGTGAAACAATAGCCGCCTTAAAATTCCAATATACACAAACCGAAAACAATGAAATACGTAACATATGACTTATTTACTAATGCACGTAGGTATACCTACTTTATTATTTTAACAAAACACACTGGTGATTATCGAAATACGACTTAAGAAAATAGGTATTTATTACCTAACTATGCCATAACCTTATGGAATCCAAAATACACAAATAAATTCCGCTAATAGCTAATACTAATTGTTTGGCTACCAAAACGAAGTTATACAAGTAACAGTTTTAATTCCGCTAGTGGCCGCTTGAGGTGCCACTGTCTTATTAATTTATGAAATTAGGACCCGCAAAAATGATAATTTAACATGAATCAATATGAAAATCAATTAGTAACATTGACACCCGCTTCTTTAGTTAAATAATAAATGAAATAAACTATGACATAAACTATGAAATATTGTTGCCCGCTTTATGCCGCTAGATGGCATCCGTAGTATTTTAATTAATTTTTTACTTAAACTGTGTTATCAAGTCCTGCCCGCTTGTTAATATGAGATAACCCGATTATGAGACCTGAACCGAATGGGAAAATATTTAAATAAACAATGGTAAATACATAAATTACAAGGATTAGAAGAAAAAAATTAGACCCGCGTAGTAACTCCAGATTTTTCGACCTTTGTCGAATTTCCTGGTCACTGGCACCAATGTTTACGGGAATATTAGGTAATTGTAGTCACTGACCTTCGTGTCCGTTGAATTCCGCTATCATCAATATGGCCGGTAGACGCTACCCGCTTAAACCGCTACGTTGCTTTAATTTGGTTGTAATCTTGTCTCCGCTGTATTTAGTGACCGCCGCAATGCTTCTCCCGCTTTATGGTATGTCCGCTGGACCAAGGTTTGAGGTCCGGAAACCGCTGTATTGTCCGTATTATGGATCGTAGAGTGGCCTTGACTATTCGTCTCAACTGATAGGGGCCAACTGCCCGCGCCGATCGGCGCATACGTTCAGTCCATTCTCGCCGCACCCCACCTTTTCGTGGGTATCGACACCGTTCGGTCACGTCCGTTCGGTCAAGATAGTTTGGGACAGTTACACAGAGATGGCGCGAACAGAGTAACTTTTTAAAATCTCGAGAACTTTGGATTTTACTTCCCTATTACTCAAGTTTTTAATGTCGCAAACTTTAGCAATTTTGTTGTAAATATATGAACCAAGAAAACTACTAAGGCGTCGAGCGAAAGCTCAAAGCTGTTTTGACGGCGGTGCTCGACGCCCTGAAAACCCGTTTTTCAAGCATGGAGATATGTTCAGGACTGTTTAGTATCTTTTTATGCGTTTTTATTATTATATTGAAGAGAAACAGCTGCCTAACGCTTAGCACGTCCAAATCTTTATACAAAGTATGTATATAAGCCATATTAATCTATATATATAAAAGAAAGTCGTGTTTGTTACAACACTTATAACTCGAGAACGGCTGGACCGATTGCCATGGTTTTTGATTTGTTGGATTTGTTTCCGTCCCGAATAGCAGAATACATCTTAAAAACAATGAAAACTCGATATGTGTAATGAATACTTAATCATTTCAATAGATGCTGATTTGTTTATTACATGTCAAACATTTGTTGTCCAATCCTGTCAAATAGTGTAACAACTATTTTTTTTTTTTTGAGCTTATGGCCTGGTTGCTGAGACCTTTAAGCCACAACTTTATTTTTTTCTGAAGACATTATGTCTGCGTTCAGAAATTTACGCGCATTAGAAGCACTAGACCGAACATTAAAAGATCTGAGCAATGACTCGAGATGTTTTGGTGGTGCAATGATTTTATTATCTGGCGATTTCCGACAAACACTACCAGTCATTCCAAGATCTACTGCTGCCGACGAAATAAACGCTTGCCTCAAAGTATCAAATCTGTGGCGATATGTAAAGAAACTTCAACTGTCTGTAAATATGAGAGTTGCATTGTTGAACGATCTATCTGCTGATGATTTCTCGAAGCATTGCTGACTATCGGTAATGGCCGTGTTCCTGTTGACAAATCGAGCGGTTTTATTTCATTTCCTCCAAATTTTTGCAATTTCGTATCATCAAAAGACGAGCTTATCAACAAAGTATTCCCGGATATCATTGCTAACCACAAAAATACTAAATGGTTAAGTGAGCGAGCAATTTTGGCCGCTAAAAATAAAGATGTAGATGACCTCAATTTTATAATTCAAAATCAAATCGTAGGTACTCTGTATTCATTCAAATATATCGACTGTGTAACAAACGAAGAAGAAGCCACTAATTATCCAACTGAATTTTTAAACTCCTTGGATGTGCCTGGTTTACCACCGCACAATTTAAAACTTAAAGTTGGCTCGGTAGTCATCATGCTTAGAAATTTAAACCAACCAAAACTGTGTAATGGAACGCGTTTGGTGATAAGAAAACTGATGAGCAATGTGATTCACGCGTCGATACTTAAAGGAAAATTTAAATATGAGGAAGTTCTTATTCCAAGGATTCCGATGATCCCAACGGATATGCCCTTTGAGTTTAAACGAATTCAATTCCCGATTCGTCTTGCCTTCGCCATGACGATCAACAAATCACAGGGCCAGTCCTTGACTATTTGTGGCCTCAATCTAGAAAATGCATGTTTTTCTCATGGTCAATTGTACGTGGCACGCTCACGTGTCGGCAAACCATCCGCTTTATTTGTTCTTGCGCCTGACCAAAAAACAACGAATGTCGTTTACCACAAAGTGTTTGAATGAAAATCCTATTAATGAATTAATCCGAGTTTTATTTTTTTTTCCCAATCTGCACAACATACTTTTCAATCATTCTTTTCTGACATGAGTTTGAAGTACTTAATTATTATTTTTAATTTTTTTTTATTTTTATTCTCATTCTGTATGTATGTTTTCATCATCATTCATCATAATAAAATACTTTTTTGTTTCTATCTATATAAATATATTATTTTGTATCATTGTTTTACGTTCATCAAAGCCTAAATAAGTTCAGCTAAAAAGTAACACGACATTCATTGACTGTTAGGCGGTACGAAGTTCGCCGGGTCAGCTAGTAAATATATAAAGCCATATTCCTTTTGCATGGTTTTACGCTCGATATAAGCATCGCTGATGCCTGCGTATTATTTCTTTAATGATTAATAAACTAGATAAAACTGCAAAAGTCTCATTCAAGTGGCTTTACAGTTTTATGTATTAAGGCTCATTATATGTAAAAATAGTGCGTAGGCTTTTAAGACGATGGTACGGTAGGCTTTCTTTTTTGGTAACACATAACGTCCTTATAATTATTATGTGTTACTGTTATATTCCCGTAATGGCCATTAAAATAATAATAATAATAATAATAATAATAATAATAATAATAATAATAATAATAATAATAATAATAATAATAACAAATCATAATTCAAACACCTTGACGACCGTTTAGCCTAGTGGGCAGCGACCCTGCCTGCGAAGCTGGAGGTCCCGGGTTCGAATCCCAGGTCGGGTCAGTATTTATATGATGAATATTAATACTGGCACCGGGTCTTGGTTGTTATATGTATGTGTTGTCTTCGCTTGGTACCCAAAATACAAGCTAATGCTTAGTTTGGGACTTATGCGTTGTTGTGATTGTGTGTGTTATTATTATTATTATTATTATTATAATGGCCATTGACTGTTGACATCACATTTGAATACTTTTGTTTATCAAAATATAGAAAATCTTTTAGTATTAAAAAAATATTATATACGGCTTTTAAATTAATAATCGAATGTTGGTCGTTGATGAATCGAATCGAACTCAACGTATTGCACTTGTTTGTATGGCCGTCGACCGCTTCATGTAGTAGTGACATCACGTTTATATTTGACGCCTTTTATGTCTCTGTTATTAGTCCTCCAAAAATTTAGTATTTTTTTCTTTTGAATAAAGACATCCATTCCTACAAACAAAAAAAAAATCCACCATTTTGCAAAAGTATGAACAATGCCCATTCTTAACTTTCTAAGTTTCGCTGTAGCTACTTTTCCTCTCTCCTCGTTATTCATTTCGAATCTCATTTAGTTTTGTATCACATGGACCTCTTCAACCAGGATGTACAGTAACCTGCGTTACATTTTTTAACTTCCACTATCATCACAAAAAATACGCGTCGTTTGGTTGCTGTGTTACGACGTGAAGAAAGGACGAACCAACAAACGAAATTTGTCATAGATTAGTAAAAGATATTTGTTAAACGTTTATTATTTATTTTTAGCCAATCGAAATTCGAGAATGGTTCCCCGAGAGAAGCACGAAATTGTTGAACTTGGGCATCTACGCTGATTCATTGACGAAACCTTTACAATCGTTGCTAACTAACGCTGTCGCATTGGAGGTGTCCAGGTAAGAATTAGGCTACAATCAGCATGTTAGAGTACAGTCAACGGCTAATCAATCATAACAATCAACTACATTACGCCTAGTCACGCGACCGACTGACCGCTACCAATGAGATATAAAGTTCAATTTACTTATGATGATATAAGGAAAGAGTTGTAACGCCCCTGATAGTAAGCAAATAATACCCTACCCTAGCACAAGTACTATAAGCGCAGACGAGTACCATATGCCACGTAAGTGTCACTACGTGGTTATCATCTGATCTTATGAAAGCAGCTTCAACCCAACTTTGCCTAATTCAAACAACTTTGCCTAAATGAGACAATCTCAGCTTTTGTGGAATAGGTTACAGAAATGTTACAATATTATCAGTAAAATGTTTTTCTCCTAAAATGCCGAATGTTTTGGCTACAAATTAAGATAAAAGCTATAGGTAATTATCTCAGCAAGGCAAAATTATTTGCAATAAGAGTTGACAGGACTAATGTTGCCATTTTATTAAAATAATATCGATTTAAATATGATTATTGTTATGCAAACCAGATTAGGCATTAATTTCTATAGAAAACATTTAAATACATTTTTATAAATATCATTCTATAATATACGACCATTCTATAATTGACGACCGCTTGGCCTAGTGAGTAGCGACCCTACCTAGCTGGGGGTCCGAGTTCGAATCCCAAGTCGGGTCAGTATTTATATGAAGAATATTGATACTGGTACCGGGTCTTGGTTGTTATATGTGTGTGGTGTCTTCGCTTGACACCCAAAACACAAGCTAATACTTAGTTTGGGGCCTAGACTTTGTTGTGATGTATAAGTTATTATTATTATTATATACAGTAATATTCTACGAACTAGCGTACCTTGTTATATATTTCAGATAATCTTTTAATGTCAAAATAATCTCTCTACTACGTTGTTTAAATTGGCGCCCATGCGAATTTCGTAATTATAACTTACTTCTAACATACACTGAGACGTTCTTGGGAACATTTTCTATAATAAAATCAAAATCTACACAGTCAGTGCCGGCCCAAGGGTTTAAAATGGTATATAAATAATTACCTAGGGATGATAAGTAACATTTTTCAAGACCTGAAGCATCTTTCCTTCTTGGCCCACACTGAAAATATTAATTGAATATATAGCATCTATACTATAACAATTCTGTTACATTCGCTAGTATATTTCAAGCTTATAAAAGCTCCGTACATGTTAACACAATCATGGATTAAATATTTTAGGGCTGTCACGAGAGATATTGCAGCCGGCGATCCGGAACGCATGCCTGCTAGAGCCGTAGCAGATTACGTGACTAATGAATTCGCCGGCAGTACTGTTTCGGTTCAAGTGGTCGACAATATCACGACAATAGAGCGCGAGTATCCACTGTTTGCGGCTGTCAATCGCGCCGCACAGAGCGTTGAAAGGCATCAAGGTATGTGCTAAACCAGAAACTAGTTTTCACGAAAATATAGATTGAGAGAATAGTGAGAAATGAAGTTGTTGGTCTACAGTATTTTAATCAGGCTTTTCATGCTTCCACTACTGGAGTACAGCCGTTTACCAATTACACACTCAAGAAATGTGGACCATAAATAAGCCCACAACGCTGGTCCAGTGTGAGTGGAGGTTGTTGACTTCAAGTACAAATTTTCATATAACATTTCCAAATCACATACGACACTTCAATTAGATTTATGTGTACATATCTTATCACTAGTCACATCTCCTTTAAATGTCCAACTTTTTAAGATCTTCTGTGGTTGTATTTCACAATAAAAACATTTACTTCTAATACTTGACAACTGTTAACGACTGATCAATCGATCAAAAGTCGCGGGTTCGAATCCCGCTCGGGACAAACATTTGTGTGCATGAACATGTCTATTTGTTCCGTGTCTGGGTGTAAAATATCTATACCATCAGCCCATTATTACCTTCCTTCAGGGGCATAGGCCTCCCCTCGGGATAAGGGGTCTTGGAGTTTAATCCATCATACTGTTCCAGTGCGGGTTGGTGGATATTACCCCACTATAGAAGCATAGACCTCCTATAATAATAAAATATCTATATATGTATTATATTACGAAGAATAATATGTAAATACTTATATAAGTTGTCTATTACCCATATAAGCTTTGTTTACTTTGGGACTAGATGGCGCTATGTGGGATGTTCTAGATATTATTATTATTTCACGTATTATTAACAAAACGAATTAAAGAAACTATTTTTGTCCGCAAAATTACATTCTAGAAAACTAAACGACCCGGCGCGGTGGATTACCCGTTCCAGACAACCTACAAATTATTTACTCCCGGATCCTACAAGACCAACCAACCCACGATTAAAGTCAATTTACATCAAAGTACTTTTCACATCTCTAATTAGGAAAGATCGCATTTGGTGTTCGCAAGTAGGTAGCAATACTGTACTTTTATTGAGTATTACTATGTTTATTTTATTGAGGCACAACTGCATTATTTGTAGAGAAAAATAAAAAAAATCCCAAATGAAAGCTTTGAATTCGATTTTCCAATAATTGTTCGACTTAAACATAGTTTTTCAATGCTGGAGAGGTGAAAATTGGGTAAAAAGTTGTTTACTTGAATCTCGAACTTATGAATCCTTTGCTCATTCTAGAATCAAAATAAGTTATCGCTGCGAAAATCGACACAGCCTTTGTTCCTGAAAACAAAATACCTACATACAGAATCCAAATAATCACTAACACAAATGATAAAATGCTCATAGTATACAGAAACTAAAAACGAATATACTACTTACATATACAATTCCATGTTCAATATATTTGATTTTCGTTAAATAAGAGCTCTGAATAGTATTACTCTCGTTTAAAATAATACCAAATACCTACAAAGTATCGCCCCGCCAAGACTGCTTCGGATATTTACTACAAATAATTACCTATTATAAAGTCTATCAGATGGCGCTAGTTTTTATGGTACTACAAACACTTAGACAAACGTTAAGAGGAGAGTACATTTATTTTAAAAATATATAACTTTTTTCCAGGCAACATAATATTCTTAGAATACACCCCAACAGGCACACCTGAGGAAACTGTGATTTTGGTCGGTAAGGTAAGTGTTGACTAGTATTAAATTCATTGAGCTCTCAAACTACTTAGTACAATGTAAAATCGTGTACAATTAATAAAACCTATTTTCGAATACCTACTGACGGCAATTTTAATTAATGAGCGGTAATAAAAAAAGCTGAGTTGTAAAAAATTGTTCGATTTCTTAACATGTTATCGAAAGTTAATTTTTTGAATTTTTGCATAATTTTTTTCCTATCTGTATAAAATTAAAAAAAAAATGCAACATCCATAGCAAAAAAAAGAAATGGAAAATATTGACGAGAATTTTTACGAGAGCAACCCACAACAAACCCAGAATTCCAACAACTTTCGTTAATATATATTTTTTTATGGTTATGAGTTGAATTACGCAAATCGATAGGGCTCATCCTAAGGACGAATGGAAACTTATTAAAGAAAATTTAATATTAATCCATTGCCTATATTTTTCTGAATCGTGATTACCTACCGACTGACACACAAACCAACGGACCTCAGTACATATAATTTTATTGTCACAATTTTCGTTTTATGTAACGATTAAAATAAATTAATTAAAAAATTCAATAATTCTATAATTTCATATCTTTAATTTTTAAATTTAATTAATGTGGATCTAACATTGATTTAAGAATTTAATAATAAGGATTTGTAGTCGCTAACCAAAAGTGAAATAAAAGCGACCGCAACGAGCGTGGGCTGATATGGCTGCGGCCCGCCTTCGTTGTGCGCGTCAGTGCATGCAAATACTTATTACGGTTCAGATGTGTCGCACTGTTTACAGGAATGTGACGAGAATTAAATCGTGATAATGTTCAAATTAAATTAAAAATAATCGAATAGCCGTCAGAAGGCATAACTAATGTTAAATTATAATGTTTACTTACCGCAAATACGATATTCAGCTCTTTTTTACGTCTTTGACGAGTAGTTTCACAAATTTTTACGTTACAAGTCGGCATCGCGCACGTTTACTCGGCGCTAAGCCATTACACTAACTAAAAGCCGGTTGGAAGACTTATTGCGTTTTGGATGACTTCCTGCGCGGACACTTTAGAACGCGGACAGCACATCCAGTTATATTATTGGTATATCAATGGGATCTAACGTCTAACTTGTAGTATATGAACGATTTCAGGTTGCAAAATTGTCACATAGCGGCGCCAGTAGAGTACTTCCCACGCATTCGCGCGTTGTGAAAAAATACATATATAAATAGATAACAAAAATTTCCTTTTAGTCTCAACGCACCCACCTAATTGACCGGCATTATGTGAATAAATAGTATTATGCTAAAACTGAATAATATGCATAAATACTATCACTTGCAATAAATTCAAAGCTTAGAAAGTGGCTCTAATTTTGTTCACAAGCTCTTCGACTATAAGTTTATTTATAGAGAAAATAACAAAAAGATAATTTCCCGAAAAACACAAAAGAAACACTGGCGTCAATCCATTCGACTTTTAGCAACCTTACTCGCCAGTCTTATTCTATATTAAATCGAAAAGGTTTCGATGACTGTTCTAGAAGTATAGTGAGTACCTACGTATATAGACTGACTTATTTAAATTAACTTTAAATATTCGTGCACAGGGTATCACATATGACAGTGGCGGTGCGGACGTGAAAATCAACGGCGGCATGATAAGTATGTCTCGCGACAAGGCTGGTGCTGCTGCAGTAGCCGGTTTCTTGAAGGTTATTATAAACAACAAATATACACTTCTATTACCCAGTCAAAGAAAAAATATAGAGCTATTTCTAGTACAAAGACAATAAAAACGTGTAGGCTCACAACTCACACCTATACAGATAAGTAAGAATAAAGAAAAGACAACTTGCTTTTCTTTTTAGTATGAAAATCACCCTTCAACCTTTAAAAACAAAACATATCCATATGCAAACAACACGAATTTAAAGCTTTTCCGTCATCAGATGTGATACGAACGTTTTCGAATGCAAGCTACTTCACATCACTTCATCAGCCCATTTTTACCCCACTGCAGGGGCTTAGGCCTCCCCCAGGGTGACGAGGAGGGATTGGAGCTTAAATCTTAAATCCACCACGCTGCTCCACTGTGGGTTGGGGACTGTAACGACCGCCATCTCTGACAGCGTCCGGGACCGACTGCTTAACGTCCTCTCCGAAGCACGGTGTCAGTGATAGTTATGTACTTAAGTCAGAAAAACTCATTGGTACACGCCCGGATTCGAACCATGGCCCCATGGGGCCTTATAAATTGGAGGATACAAGCTACGCACCAATCAATTGTTGCTAGCGCCAATTTGTGAGTGAATTATGCTTCTACAATTTTTTAGTTCACTTATATCACCACATATGATATTGATTTTGAAATAGAATATTTAAGTATGAGTGAGATAAAATTTACCTACAAAAACCAAAACCACACATTTTAATACAATTTGTTTCTACACACACTACTAAAAGACAACAGTTTTTGTACAACATTAAGTACTAGTACTGTATTGTTTTCAACTCAGACCAAATAAAGAGTGAAGACATGGCGAGGTAACACTTTAATAATGAAATCTCAACAACCTTGCCTATTCGCTTGGCTATACACGAAATACGTATAGACATACGCACTACAACATTGCTGGCGAAGTTCAATGCTTCTGAGACTACTGGTGCGAACGTCTGTCGTGAAATGGTAAAAAAATAATTCTAGTATTCGTATATATACTTACAAACAGTCTAATGAAATAACTTGTCTCAAGTAAGTGATTCATTCGACAAATCATTTATTGGGCTTTAAACAGTGGCTTTAAACATGAGTTTTTCGGTTCAATATCGTTCCTTTTATGGTCTGAGATTTTACCTGATAACAGTTTTGTATCTAACTTTAAGTATGCAACGAAATCCAAATAATTGTGAAACCGTTTTCTATTTCCTAGGCATGCGAACTATTGAGGCCCAACATTAAAGTGATCGGAGTGATGTGCATGGCCCGCAACTCCATCGGCGAAGAGGGCTATGTGGCGGACGAGCTGATACTCTCTCGCTCTGGGCAGACCGTCCGAGTCGGAAACACTGACGCTGAAGGAAGGATGGTTATGGGAGATCTGCTGTTTGAGGTCAGTCGATGCTTAAAACAAAGTTTCTATAAAAGCGACATTTTTTAAAAACATTTTCAGTAAAACCATTAGATATAAAAATATTAATAATAATAGTAATATCTGGGGCATCCCACACAGTGCCATCTAGTCCGAAAGTAAGCAAGTATTATGCTTGTATTATGGGGTACAAGGCAACTGATATACATACTTAAATATTCATATTTTTTTGTAATAGATGCTTATATAGATACTTTTACACTAACACATGGAGCATGTTCATGCACATAAATATATGTGCCGCGCGGGAATCGAACCCGCGACCCTAGACTCGGCAGTTAGGGTCTCTAACCACTCGGCTAACCGGTCAGTCAATTGTGAACAAATTAAAAGGGGAATGCTATTTTGTCACACACTCCTTCACCAATCATCAAAAGTCTAAAGTTAAAAATCATGAACTTTTAAAGTGAAATTTCTTTCGATTATCATATATTTCCTATTTTTGTCATCATAAACCTTGGATTTGTGGCGAGCAAGTGTATGTTATCAGGATATAGTCGCGGAGTCCTTCGCTAATAATATATTTATATTCACGATTTAGTCGAGGAACTCGTCGCTGATTATATTGATGACAACGCCCGCTACTTATTTCAAGGAGTTTTCATAATTTTTAAAAACTTTATAATTTACACAGGAACCCGAAACATTCCGGAATAGAAAATAGTCTATAATATTCTTTAAAAAGCCCACCACCAATAGTGAAAGTCCCGTCAAAATTGGTTCCGCCATATCGGAGAGTAGCTCGGACAAACGAACAGAAAGACAGACAAACAAAAATTTAAATAACGCGTTATTAGGTTTTGTTTACATACTATATTATGTTTATAAAAAGTTTTTATTTCGAAATCACATACAGATCATTCAATTTTTTTCTTTAGACATAGTCCAGGAGCTCGTTGCTGTTCATTGATCGGTGCTCTTCCCAGAATATAATATATTTACGCATGTAGTTACACAAAAAGAAAAAAAGAATTTATTCTATACCCGATTTTATTCAAAGTTTGCACTTTTGAACTGAGCTATCACGGAGTATGGACATGTAGTTAAAAACAATTTTACTTAAAGCAGTTTTTCAACATTACCTATAATATTTACACAAACCATGAAAATTTTTATTATCAAATATATGATTCGATACTAAGATTCTGCTTAGTTTGGGACTAGATGACCGTGTTTGAGATATCATAGTTGAAATTATCTTCATGTCACAGATGAGGGAACGCGCTGCGAATGAAGTCAATCCGCATATCTACGCGATATCTACACTGACCGGTGCCGCGATCAGTAGTGTCGGAGTTGGTTTCACGATAATCCTGGACAACCATGCCGCCAGGTAAGATCAAAATAAGCTTTGGTATTATCCCTGCAGCTAAAAAAATTAATTAAAAATGGCGCTGTTTTGACGTAACGCCAAAGCTGAACTCGACGTAGAAGTAAATTTGAAAGAGAATTTGTAATTCGCTTTTGAACTGCGCGAATAATACAAACGTAGCAGTTTAAACAATTGACATCAAAGACATCAAAATAATAATAATAATAATAATTTACGCATAAAATATGAATAAAATAATGCAGTCGTAACAGTTTTAAAAAGTTTTGTTAAGATTTTTATCCAACACTACAGTTTAATAAATGAGCTGATATAATAATAACATTTCTTTAAAATTTACACAGTATACACCAACAAATAGTTAATTTTTTTCTTTTAATAAATAAATAAACTATTTTAATAAACTTCTAATTAACGACCGCTTGGCCTAGTGGGTAGCGACTCTGCCTACGAAGCTGGAGGTCCCGGGTTCGAATCCCAGGTCAGGTGATTTGATGTTTATATGATGAATATTGATACTGTTGCCGGGTCTTGGTTGTTACATGTATGTGGTGTCTTCGCTTGGTACCCAAAACACAAGCTATTGCTTAGTTTGGGGCCTAGACGATTCGCTTGACTGACTCAGAATATCTATACCTGGCGTTCGGCTGAACGTACACAAAAACTTATAGAGCCTGTAGAGCTTACCAAACCAAATAAAATGTTAAAAATAATGAAACTTGTGTACGGGAATTCTTAATTTGTAATTTCTTATTATTGATAAGCATTCTCATACAGGGAAAAGAACCATGCGGCTACGTTCCGATTGAGTGGCGAAAGTGTCGCCGATATGGTGGAAATTTCTACCATCCGCAGAGAAGATATCAGAGCTTTCCGTGGCCGAGGAGAGGGCGATGACATCTATCAAGTTCCCAACACGGCACCCGGACAGAGGGGACATCAGGTAATTTAAATAATTTATTTACCTAATATCCTACTAATATTATAAACGCGAAAGTTTGTATGTTTGAATGTATGGAAGTATGCATGTTTGTTGCTCTTTCACGCAAAAACTACTGAAAGGATTTTAATGAAACTTTACAATAATATAGCATATACACCAGAATAACGAAAGGCTACGAAATATAAGAGACTAACATTCTGTCCGCGGCTTCGCTCGCGTGGACTACACAGTTTTACACTGATTTAAAAAAAAATCATCTATAGAAAGCTACATTGTCAACGAGTAACATGGGTGGAAAAGAGGAGAGGTGGTGAAGGGATTAGGTACTTTTTTGTAATCCACCCGGGCGGATCTGGGTACGACTGCTAGTTTTAATTAATTATTAATTTTCATTCAAAAACAAAGTTACATGATTTGCACATCCCACGCATACATACGTTCTCACCAAACTTCAAATATCAGTTCAATAAAAGAATTGACTATTCGTTCGAAAGACGTCATTGACGTCGTTCCCCTACTATAAATTAAAAGCGATTTTAAAATTTGTTGTACAGTTGTTAAAGTTTTGTAGCTCCTGCACTTCGTATGTTATCTTTGGTATATTCTTGTTATTGTAATGTTTTTTTTTTTTAATTTACAGGGACCCGCAGCGTTCATGTTGCTAGTTTCCCGCTTGAACCAGGGTGACATACCTTACAGCCATCTTGATATCGCTCCCAGTTATGGAGCCATACCCAATAGATCTACCGCTTCACCGCTTTTAGCGCTCGCTTATCATCACAATTTGATACAATATTAAATGTTTTATTAGTAACGCAAAAAATTAATAATATGTAAAAAAATAATAATTGATATTTCATAGCTTATCCGTTAATGTGGAACTTGACTGAAGGAGTTAGTCGCGAAATTATATTTACTGGTCTATAAACACAAAACCAGCAATATATTCTGTAGCAGTGTCAATGCGTTCATTTTATAAAAATAAATGTATATGTTTATTAAATTGTGTTTATTTTTACAGTTAGCTTTCCAACCCTTAGTATGTTAGTAGAATCTTTAAAGGCACTTTAAATCACATCATATTATACAATTGATTACCAATACAACAAGCGAGCTTTCAAAACAATTTATCGACTCAACTATCAAGTGAATCATCGTCAAATAATGCGTGAAATATATAATTTTTTAGTGAAATTAACGTTTCTTAGATAAATTTGTATTTTAAAACCTGCTTTGTAAAATATTACTGTTTTCAATTCTGAAATTAATTGTCTTAATATGCATAAATAAGTTTTTTATAAATTTACACTTAAAATGATATAACTCTTACTCTTACTGAATCTCTTACCGAAAGAAGGTTTTCGATTCGAGAATCCTCAAACGCATCGAAATGAACCATCCTCAAACGCATTTCAGTTATTGCTTTGTACTTTTCTGCAGTACCTCATAAGATTCAAATTGAATTTATGTTACAATAGGTAAATTTTATTATTTGCTTATGTAAGTATCGGACAAAATTTTATAGATTATATAGTTATTTTTCACAATTTTTTTATATTACTGTTTTTTTTTATAATCCGTAATAATCCGTGCTTCGGAGGGCACGTTAAGCAGTCGGTCCCGGACGCTGTCAATAGATGGCAGTCGTTACAGTTCCCAACCCGCAGTGGAGCAGCGTGGTGGACTTAAGCTCCAAGCCCCTCTCCTCACCCTGGGGGAGGCCTAAGCCCCTGCAGTGGGGTAAAAATGGGCTGATGATGATGACTGTTTTTTTTTAATAATAGGTGTTAAAGTAATGCATATGCAATAATTTGCATGGAATAATACCAGTGCACTGAGCTTACGTACTAGTAGAGCAGGCGGCACGAACAAAATCGGTGCGCGCAGCACTATCACCTTGTTTCTACCACATTAAAAATTTTCTACCGAGTATAATACATTATACATGCCTCATACATGTTATGCTTGGTCGTTTCCAGTAGAATACTCAGTATTGCCAGTATTATGCAAGTCTTTAGTAGGTATTATACATGTCGTGATATTACTTGTAGTTAAAACAACTACGGCGGCAAATATAGTGGCAACAGTAGAAAATAATGTAGGTATAAAAATTAGTTTTCGATGGTTTTACTTTTGTTTTGATTAATTATCGACGATAAGTTATGCCACATCTTTTTTCTTTGCAGTCGATTGATTTTTACACGCCTTTAACACCCACGGCATTTTTAAATTCTTGTTTAATCACGTTTCGCGATGCGATCGCGATGAGCATAGGCGAGTGACTGAATGAGTTGTTCTCGGTTCTCGGTCGGCAACTACTCGATCGTCAGTGAAATGTCTTTTTTCTTAATTTAAATTAAAACTTTTTATTCACCTAAAAAATTACTCGAAAGTTAATAAGTTGATCCTGGCAAGGTCTTAATCTTATATTAATAAAAGTACAAATAGATAGAATAAATTTTAAAAAGCAAAAAACAAAGACAGCTTTAACTGACCTACTCGATTAGATATGTCTTTCTAATCTAGTACATAAAGCTGCAAAATTAATATAACTCTTCCTTTTAAATCGAATGTAAAAAATCGATACATACTTAAAGATCCACCTCTATACAAAGTGTTCAATAAATTACTCTATTGTTTCCATCTTCAACTGAATCGATTCTCTTACTGAAAGAAAGTTTTCGATTCGAGATTGGAAAATGGTAAATATTTGTAGAGTTTCCAATCAGATCGGAATAATAGAAGAAATTCATTACTTGTTTATAGAAATCATTCGTTTTTGCTCGGTACATTTGGATTACATTTTAATTATAAGAAAGAAACATTAAAATTTATTCTAAATCGATGTATCGATTTTCGTCTTTGGAAGAACAATTCTTTGAAAAAAATATTGTTATAAGAAATTAATTTCTCAGAAACAAATGCTTTACATACGTATATTTTAAGTAATTTCTTTGACTTCATATACAGATTTTTTATTTTATTTATTTTTTTATTTTTATTTATTTAGGACAACAAACAGATAGATATTATTACACATTTTTATCATATATTTAAAACATTTCGGTCAAAAACTAACAAAAATTAAAAGAGAACGATCTGTATGTATATGTACGTACGCATCAACTTAGAGTTCACAAATTTCTTGTGGGTTTATGAAATTACGTATATATCAAAAACTAGTCAATATCAAATTAAATTATTTTTTTTCTTCTGATTTATTAGTAATACATTATAGAGTTAACGGCCTGGGGACGCATTGGTAACGTATTTAGGAGGTCATATGTATCTCGCAAAATATTCACATACATAATAATAATATTAATTAAATAATTAGTAAAAAAACCTTTATAGCGTTTTCGAAGGTCTGTGTAGTGATACTTAACAATATGGGGCGCACGAAAAAAATAATTCATCCCTTCCTTCGATTTATACTCCCCCTATATGATCTAGTTTTGATAATTTCTCAACGAAATTTTATGGTGTTTTATATATATTAAACTGAAATTTAATTAGGATTGATGGCGAAGATAAAAGCTTGTGACATACGGACGGACAGACGAACAGTCTATAATATAAGGCTCCGTTATTGCCTTTTGGCTACAAATACCCCAAAAAATCGTTGTTTCAGCTTATCTGCTTTCACAAAGTTCATATTATATTTATTTAAGAAATATGTACATGGCTTCACATATCGCATAGAGACTGCCATGTCCATAAAATATTTTTTTAAGACTTCACATATTCATTATTACGTACCACGCAGGAGGACAATTTTCAAATCACTTCGGAACATAAAGTAAAAAAGTAAATAGTGGTCCATGGTATGCGTGACCACCAGAAAATTACGACCTCTTTCTCCTGTCATTATTCATAATTACAACATTCAAGTTAGATGTCTGTGGCAGAAATGAGAGATCAATGGATTTAAAAATAAGCTCGGATATCAGTTCTTCACACTGTACAGTTCCAATCATACTTTATGGCGGATGTGAACATAGGCACAAATCACGTCACAGTAACCAGTTTTAGGTGTAGCGGGACGCAATGGAGCGAGGGGTATATGACTGTACCTGCGCAAGCAGGCTTATAGCGTTGTATTCCGATACGTCATAAAGTTTGAGGCTAACTATGCCAATGACCTGAGGAACTCGAGAAAGTATTTTAGAATTGGATCTTTACACAGAGGTGTTTTATAATAGATAGTAATAGAGCTACATCCCTGCTAAATAATATTGTAGCGTATTATGAAACATTAATTTATGAATTTAAATAAAGTTGCTGAGTTTTTAAGTGCATTCAATTAACTTACAAATTGGAGTAGCTCTCTTGTTATTTTTAGTATGGGATTTATTTTAAAAATATTTTCTAAAGAACTGGTGTTTGGAATACAGAGGCGACAAATTTTTTTGCGTATACTATTAGTACGTACGTACGTAGAAAAACAAATCCCTTCAAGATGTCCTGATAGGAATTTTTCGCCATCAGGGTGTTAAGTGTATCTACTCGAATGAAAGTACTTAATGAGGTAATATATTCGTAGATACTGGTTGTCATTAATAATACGATTGCGTGAGCTTCTAACGGATCACAGTTTAGTAGCAAACGGCCCGAGCGTAACGAGTCTATAAAAATAATGCATCATTGTGCGACGTGCGTAGACTATAAACTTCCTTAAAGTTTTTGATGCGAACTCGGAAATGGTGTTTGTTTAACATACAAACATCCTTTGCGAATTCGAGTAATCCTAACTTGGAGTAGTTAAACACAAGCTGCGTTCGTTAATGCTAATTAAAAGCAGGTTTCTCATTAGTTTTTATTGCTACAAGGAAATGAAATGACATCAAATTAGTGGTCATATGCTACTTGTCTGCAGTTGTGACATGGATTTAATAGTGATCGATTTATCAAGAGTAGTCAGACCCTGTAGAATAAAAGGGGTTCGATTCTCGCCCGGGACAAATATTTGTATTGCGCTCAAAATCAAAATCACAAAGTTTTTATTCAATATAAGATGTTTACACACACTTATTGAAAGTCAAAATGAATTGATTAGGTACCTGTTCAGAAACTAGAAGGAGAAGAACCGGCAAGAAACTCCTCCCTGTTTATTTTATTTAAATATATGTTTTTCTTAGTTGTTTTTTTTTTTAATATGCTTACGACTATAACAATGATGTCCATGCGCACTTATTATTTAGATACTCGCTAATACAATTGTAAGTTTTTTTCATGAGTTGGACTTTAACTTGCTTTGTAAATTGATTTGAATTTAACTTCAACATTTCTTTAGGAATTTTATTATAAGGATACAATTTCCCATGAAAGAATTATTAACCTTTGAGAGTCTGAACCTGGGAATCGATAACATATGCTTATATCTTGTATTTAAGTTGTGGCCATTTGACTCCCGATCGTGAATTTATTGCAGATGTCACATTTGTCGTACCAGAAAGCGTATATACTTCAACCCCTATCCCTTTCGAACGTTGGCAATGTTGGCATCGCTTGCTTTGATATAAAACCTTTATAATGCCTTGCTTGCCGAAATATTTTTGAAGAGCACGTTTATTTATACCTACCCTAATTGGTTAGAGGTTATAGTCATTAACGAACGATAAAAATAAACCGGCTAAGTGCGCGTCATACGGGCATAGACATAGGGTTCCGTTGCAATTCCGGATTCAAAATATTTAGAAAAAAAAACATAGTCCAATAGGTTGGCTAATAGCGGGACAGTAAGTTATAGTTTTATTTTAAAATTTTATAAACATATTGTTTCAACACATAAATCTATTGCACACCGAGTTAAAAAGTAGGGCATAAAGTAAATAAATAGCACATCATTTTAGCCTAATATTTCGCAAATATATTTGGCAACAAGTTACGGTTGGAATACGATTTGTAGTTTGAAGTGGATATTAGCCAATGACTCATCCACTTTAACCAAAAATAAAAAAACGCAGATTTCATTGTAAACGCCTTTATGCGTGCTCTATTAAAATTGATATTTCATAGATCGGTGTAAATGTCTAAAATTCAATTTTAATAAAAAAATGTGTCGACTGTACTTTCACAAGATTGTTAACGCAGAAATTGAGAATAACAAAATGAATTCTCGATTCTTAAGGCCAAGTGGATTCCTGATAATAGAGGCTATCACGGATTTAATTAAAATAAATTTAATGGAAAAAACGACTAAAATTTAATAAAGTTATTTAGCAACATGATTAAAGTTTAGTCGGCTTTTATTACAGTCTCAATTATTCAAGAAGTTGTAACGATGAAAGTCTTTGAGGCAATTAATGTCTTTAAACATTTGGTTTTAAATAACGAAAATTATCGAAGACAAAAGTTTATGTTGTCTTATATAGAAAAAAACAGAATGTCGTAAATACAATAATAAATTCCCAAAAACCTTGCGGATTATAATAATACCGGGAACGTCCCAAACAGTGCCATCTAGTCCCAAAGTAAGGAAGTATTCTGGTTGTGTTATGGGTGTAGACAAATGATATACATAGGTACTTAAATATTCTTTATAATGTATACTTATATTTAAATATTTTACACCCAGACCCGGAACAAATAGACATGTTAATGAACACAAATACTTGTCCCGGGCGGGAATCGAACCCGCGACCTTTGGCTCTAATTAGGGTACCTAACCACTCGGCCAATCGGTCAGTCATTTTGTCAGTTATTTTTGTCTCAAATTCGCTTGTTTACGTTTGAATAAAAAAATTAATAAAATGCATGGTATGCACTACCTACATGTTTTGTATTTTAAGTATGAAACCGAAAAAATCATTAATTTTATGTCTGCCTTCTTCACTTCATCAGCCCATTTTTACCCCACTGCAGGGGCTTAGGCCTCCCCCAGGGTGAGGGGGGCTTGGAGCTTAAATCCACCACGCTGCTCCACTGCGAGTTGGGTTATGTCTGCCTAATAAATATGAAATAATAGGTAAAATTGTTCGTTACAAAAATATAACCAAATGTTGAACAACCCATTTGCATTTTGGAAATATGCGACAAGCGGGCCACGAGGCTAGAAAGTCGCTTGATGCAGCATTAACAAGTAAAAACGTAGTCCATTGCTGCATTCATTAATACTTATAAAATTCCACTGAAACTACGCAATGTAGATGTTACCGCCATATTTTTAAATCAGCCAATCACTTGTACGGCTACCCTATTCACTAAAACCAGCATTCAAGTAGACGAATAGACCGTTCGTTGAATGACTGAAAATTGCTCAACACTTAACATATTGGTTGTTTGAAAGCTAAACGGTGAACCGAAAGCCGCTGCGTCATTTAATATTTTTTTTGCCCCAGCGGTGTTAGCAGTATGTTGTGTGCTTCGTTTTTAGGATTCAGTACCCAAAGGATACCAACGGAAACCCAATACTACGGCTGCGCTGTCCGCCCGTCTGTTACAGGGCTGTATCATCTGAACCGTAATAGGTATAGACTCTTGATATTTTTACAGAATGGCTATGGCCGCTATAAAAACAAATAATATAAATAAAATAAAGTTGAAAATGAAAGGGGGTCACCGTACAAGAAACGTGTTTTTTTGTGATGGTTTTGATGATTGGTGTTAGTGTTTTTAATGTGAAATATCTATTGGCGACGGTATAAAACTGATTGTTGGTGTGGCGACCCGTTGCCACGGTATGCGTTTAATTAGAGAAAAAATAACCTTATGTCTTTAAAGTAGGGTATCAATTCCTGCGCAGGCGGTCGAAAAGAATTACAAACGGCAGTGCTTTGGAAAGCGACTTCCGCGCCGTTTCCTAACCATCGCCTTTCCATATCGTTACGTAATTTCATACGAACTGATTAAATTACAAGGCTATTTAACTTTTGGTATAGGTATAGGTATTTATTTATTTATTTTGATTCTAAAATCATCGCCAACCAATTTTCGCCGCTCCACGAAGTATTATAGGTAACATGCATAGTACTCTGTGGGTTTTCGATATTAACCAATCCCTACAAATCTTCAATGAATACAATCAATTTCATTTAGAGCAAAAAGGACTTTATGTCTTTGCCGTAGGGTATCGATTCCTGTGCGGGCTATCAAAAAGGTTTTTACAAAATGATTTAATGAAATTAAATGTTTATTAAATGGTCATCATTTTCTGTAAGAAATTCCTAATATTTTTTTTTATTATGTTATATTTAGTTCCTGTCATGATTTTATCTTTTATTCATATTACTCGTACCACATACCTGTGTCAATGACTTGAACAAACTCTATGTTTCACATCTGCCAAGCGTCCCGTGACGGCTCACTAGTTTTTTTTTATGTTGTACATTAGCCACGGAACCCTTTGTGTGTGAGTCCGACTCGCACTTGGCCGGTTTTTCTTTTTTACGTCTCGATGGAGAGATGACTCATCCACACACCTCAAAAAGGAATGACGCAGATTTCATTGCAAACAGTGCTTAAGAATTACCTAAATAGAATTCATAAATCAATTCTATATAAACGACGATCTATTTATCACAATTAAATTCGATATAAAAAAAAAAAATCCTTTTGAGAGATACGACGAACGAAGCGACTGAAATTGTACTTTCACTTCAAAAGGGCGGAACAAAAGAATAAACGATTTTTTGTCTCCAGATTATTTGACAGAATTAGATTTCGTTACATTTCCCTCGTCACCGTTTTATTTTCTTGAGATACATCACCATGAGACAAGAATGGGATTTAATATACGTAGATCTATCTATGTGATCGTTTTACGGATTGCGTAATAAAAATAATAATTTATCCAGCGGTTACAGTACGTCCGCTCAAATGGTTTGCGAGCTTTCTACGACTTGAAAAATCAGTCCGCACTGTACACACGCAGTGTATGTTGGTGCATCGCGCTTTTATAATAAACACATAAAATGATTAGGAGCATCCGGATGACTAATATTTAAATATGTAATTTGATTTTCCATTGTTTCATTAAAGTTCTTGACGTAAAAATAGGAAAAAAAAACCGGCCAAGTGCGAATCCGACTCGCACACGAAGGGTTCCGTACCACCATACAATATAAGAAAACGAGCGCGACCTTAATCGAATTTAACTATTTATCGTTCCTATGTAATTTAAGAATTATTGTATAAATATATTTCGTTTTCATTTAGTTAGTTACTTTTCTAAGTAACGAAATGAAAATGAAATATATTTATACGATATAATGTTTATTTTTATTACTACCGATAGGTTATACTAGCGGTATACTACCGATCTATGTTATGGTATGGCAGGCGTGTGGCGGAGACAAACTAAAAGTACTAATAAAATTTGTTTTAAAAATTTTTGTTTTCAAATAAAGACCACCACTAAACATATTTTAGTTATTGGTTTGCCTCCGCCTGCTATGGCATACATCATTCAAGTCATATTTTATAAGATAGTACCTACATTTTGTTATATGCTTAAGTAGGTATGGGAAAAAAAGTTGCATCGTGAATTCTAAGTCGGTCAAATCAAATTTTATAGAATATAGCTTGTTTTACTTTTTTAAGTTAATAACTTTTTCCTTTTAAAGAATGTGGTTTTCCAGTCGGGTTATATGATTTCTAGAAGCTTTATTGTTTATTATTGTTTATTATTCTTAATTAAATTTAAACATATGATTATACATACTTTTGTAATCTTCTTATAATTCCCTCCATTTTGATACTCTACTCGACTACGACTTATAGTTTAGCGCCAAAAACCGCCATTTTGTTTTTTTATTTAAACACCTACCTCAACACACTTGTGTTTTTTAACCAGCCTTTTAAAAGATACGAGGCAATAAAGAAATTCACAAACATACAAGATACGTGCGAAAAACATAACTTTCTTTTGCAGTCGGATAAAAAGAAGAATGAATTAGGAATCTCCATATATGGACACAATTAAAATCACTCGAGTGAAGGTATCTAGAGAAGGTGAAGGGGAAGGTGGGTCTAAGAAAAGTGTCCAACACGCATTTGACCAGTTTTATTTAGATATTGTAAGTATGGTAAGAACCGTATATGCAGTTTGTTCATTAATCTATAACACAAATATATTGCGTAGTGGTACAGTTCCAATCAAACTTCATGGCGGATCCGAACATAGACACAAGTCGCGTCGCAGTATCCAGTTTCAGTTGTAGCGGAACGCTGTGGAGCGAGGGGTATATATGACTGTACCTGCGCAAGCACACTTACAGCGTTGTATTCCGATCCGCCATAAAGTTTGAGGCGAATTATACTGAACCTTCAATGTCTAAATCCGACATGTACTTAGCGGATTTTTAGGATTCCATATTAAATAAGGATGGTGTCGTGATAGCCGCACCTATGCAGCGAACCTGTTTCAAATCTATCACGCCATGTGGTCGCGTGATTAGAATCCGGGCGTGTACCAATGAGTTTTTCTGACTTAAGTACATTAACTATCACTGAGTCCGTGCTACGGAGAGCACGTTAAGCAGTCGGCCCCGGTTGCTGTCAATAGATGGCGGTCGTTAGAATCCGCCAACCCTGTTATATTTGGAGCAGCGTGGTGGATTTAAGCTCTAAGCCCCTTCATCTTGAAGGAAGGCCTAAGCCCCTGCAGGGGGTTTAAAAAGGGGTGATGGAATGAAATTACATAAAGAACCCTTATCATATGTTTGTACGCCCGGGGCTTAGTTTAGAGACTCTTACCTGTAGAAACCCGTTAATTTGGCATGAATACATATTAACCATGCCGACAGAATGGTAAAATTAAAACTTAATTTTTTTGGGTATCTTTCTTATACGTAAAAATGGGATAATATTTTCTTGTCTATCCCATGTTGTAGGATGCCGTTCGATAAGACATTAAAAAATAATGCGGCTGTGTGAAAAGAATTTTTGATTCAAGGATCCGTTTGCAAAATATTAAGATTTAAATAGCTGATTTTTATTAAACTGTGCGGTCCAGCCAGCTAAACTATTGTTTTTGGCAATGCGAAAAAAATTACATCAGTGGTATATATATCAAGGTTAAAAGGAAAACTATTACAGTTCAGTAGGCTTTACAAGTTAACGAGTGACCAACTTATAAAATGTACAAAATTCCATTGAAATTTATTTAGATGAAGTTGTTAGTGGTGTAAAAGAATATTTCGGCTACGAAACCCTTCACTGGTCGTGGTCCGACACGCACTTGGCTAGCTTTTTAATCATGAGGTCAAACTTTTTGGTAGGTCTTTTAATAGCGCAAAAACGGGCCAAGAGTTTTCAGTACTGTTCAATAACTATCTCCACTCACCGCCAAATGGTACGTAAACACATGTCAATTTAACGATTAATAAAAATTAACGATATTTGGACTTTTTCCTTTATACCTTGCTTCTTGTTAAATTTAATAATTCTAGGTCTACCGGAAGTACCTATAGGTTTCGGTTAACTTGCAAGTGTCAGAATATCCGATATAAATGGCCACATTTTCATATGGCGTAGACTCAGAGGTTTTATTTTTTAACAACTCCAGGGGATTGTAGACCTAAGTATGTGATATTAATTTAAAGTTGACACCTCCACGCGTTTCTGGGAGAAGGGTCTTGATTGATAGATAAACAGACAGACGGACAACGAAGTGATCCTACATATATTTCTGTTTCTTTTTGAGGTAGGGAAAATATCGGAAAAATAGATTTTTGAAAGGTATGAAATTAATAAATGTAATCCACCTAAAATATTAAAGTTTTATAAATCAATTCACCTTCGTGCGTCGCAGTCTACAGTACTACGTTGCATTAAGTATGAAATCGAATCTTTTCTATTCATGACTGACGCCAGTTCGATACAATCCGATTTCACAGCTCCACCCTCGGTGAGACTACGAGAGTGGCCCAATACAACTGTATGGAGGTGGCCTTGGTAAGTCTTGTCTAGTCTTAACTTTCGAAGAAGTCGGTATTTGTGCACGAGTCAAAAGGTCTCGTACAGTCTCGTGTCTTGGCGGGAGTGGGCGTTCCATACATCATCGATGAGAGTTTTTCTTGTGATGTAAATGTCAAGATTATAAAATCAATTAGTGCATTTTTGAACCGCTTTAAACAGGCGAGCGAACTAATGTGTGACGGGTGACGAGGTTTTAAGCGGCTCTCGCCGAATGTATGTAGTGGACATTCGAGCTGTCTGAGTAACGGGATATTTTGGACGAAGCTCTGCTCTGGTTGATATGTCTCGCCGAGTGTCTGTAGTGGGTAATACGTAGACGTGGATGGTCTCGTCTGTCCATCTCACTCTTACACACACGTATATTTACTGCCTATCTTTACCATTATATAATACTACATATATAATGCATATTCCGTGTAAAATATTTACATATGTAGGTACATATTTAAAAAAAATATGTATATCAGTTGTCTAGTAACCCATAACACAAGCATAATATTTGTTTACTTTGGGACTATATTTATTAAAAATAAATAAATATCGTATCAACACACAAATATAACCGATCCTTCAGCTTTAGTTTTAGGGATGGTTTTGACTTTAACACTTACCTAAGTCCGAAAAAAACCGCAAATGCAACACAGTGCAACTAATTAAACCAATCTAAAGAGTCGTTCATTAATCACGTGATGTTTTTTTTTTAAGCATTTTTAGCCCCCCTCCCCCGCACCCCTGGTGACAAGTGGTGAGGTTTAAGACTAACCCTTCTTAACTTTAGAAAGCACGAGTTCAACGAAAAAATAAAAACACGTGATATCTCACTTCTTCCTTGTGATATTTCGTGATGTTTGTTAAACCCCCTCCTCCCATTTCGAGCCATACGTGATTAATGGACGACCCCTAATCTAATCATAAGCACTTTGCGCGGTGTATGTAAATGTACAAGTATGGAAATTACTTGTACACTTACAAATTAGAATAAACCCAATTTGAGCCCGAAAAATATTTATATGAATAATCATTGAATATAAATTCAGCATAATTACATATAAATTAACGAATGAGTCCTTTGAAAATACGTCAGTGTTCACTATACTGGAATAAATTAGAAAGCTCTTTCGGTTATTTTCATCCATTTATTTAAATAGTACAGATACGTCTATTTGGCATAAGTATTCATCGTAGTACTAGAAAAAACCAGCGCCATCTGTTACAACTTCTAATAATTTCCGTTGTGATTATTGCAACTAATGTTAGAATAGGCATAACTAACTGTATATTGAAGTAAAACTTCTTTAGGCGCGACTAGGGAGTAACTCAGATTTTTTTCTGACGGAAGTGACGCTTATTATAGTCTGTGTAGTTTCCGCTATTTAAAAATAGATGGCGTGCGACGGTAGATATGTCTATCCGTCGATAGGTTATTGAGACGACAAAACTATACAATGGATAGAATTTCTTACCCTAGTATGGTTAGACCTTTGATAGATAGGTAATTGGGTTTGTCTGTTAGAGATTTTTAAATACATATCACACATATTTTAAAGACATATCTACCGTCGCACGCCATCTATCGACGGGAGGCCCCGGGAGGGTCGATAGCTTACCAGAGTTAGATTTTTGTATCAAAATGACATTTCGTGCTTCCGAATATACTTCTGACAGCTGTTGAAGGATATAATTTATTACTGAGGATAAACATGCGGCCTATCTGTCAAATGTGATGGTTTACCTATCGATCGTCTGCTATCATCAAATAAAAATTCGCTAAATTACTTTTATCCTAATATTTTGAAACCAATATCTATTTAATTTAGTTGTAATTTAGTGTGAAAATGTCTACGTCCAGTGAAAGCGATTCTGACTTCGAACTTTTACAAGAATTGTCAGACTGAGATAGTAGCGAAGAATCATCTCATATTTGTTATTATAAAACGTACAAAAAAACTTCAAAGTTTTACTTCAATCGCGCGTAAAGGTTACACCGCACACACTTTTTTTTCCAGAACAACTATGTAAAGATGTAAGTCCGACGACACCAGAAGTGCGACTAAATTCACGTTGGTCCGTTGGTTCAAACGTATCAAATGTTTTGGGACGGATTATGAGGCTAAATTCTAACGCGCTACCCTATTAATAAATCAATAACAATGTTTGGAACATTTTACACATGGTCAGCTAATATAATTTTATAATACGTTCCTATGCGTATAATTTATATTTTACACCTGGGCATTGTACACATGGAACAATCAAACATGCTTATGAATGCAAATGTTTGTCCAAAACGGCAATAGAACTCTGCGTTATGCAGTCGGGATCTCCAGTCAGTCAGTCGTCTTTGTACGTTTGACTGACCGATTGACCGAGTGGTTGAGACCCTAACTGCAAAGCCAAGGGTCGCGAGTTCGATTCCCGCTCGGAACAAATATTTGTGTGCTTGAACATATTTATTCCGTGTATGGGTGTAAAATATCTATATATGTTATAAAGAATATTTAAGTACTTATGTATATCAGTTGTTAAGTACCCACAATACAAGCTTTGCTTAGTTTGGGACTAGATGGCTCTGTATGGCATGTCTCAGGTATTATTATTATTTGGTTTCCGTAAACAGATTTAACACTTTGAAAGCTTTGATGAAGAATGGGCGATGCTTAGGTGCTTTAGCGCAAACCAGAGATAACATTTTCCCATCAAAAGCTCTCACATATGCAATGTAATATGCTGAATTTACATTGCACTACAAACAGACGGAGTACTTTGATGTTGCGCTCACTAATTGCAGTCTCTCTATCGCAGAAATGCAGAAATACGACGACCGCTTGGCCTAGTAGGTAGCGACCCTGCCTACGAAGCTGGAGGTCCGGTTTCGAATCCCAGGTCGGGTCAGTATTTATATGATGAATATTGATACTGGTATCGGGTCTTGGTTGTTATATGTATGTGGTGTCTTCTGTCTTTGTACCCAAAAAACTAGCTAATACTTAGTTTGGGGCCAACAACACAACTTTCACAACTTTGTTGTGATGTATATGTTATTATTATTATTATACAGAAATTCTAGTGCACTAAATGTACTCATAATGTGTATACATAATGATAGATGACACTATAAATTATTTGAATACTTCTTTTAAAAAAGACTTCCATGCGTCTACTACTGGAGTACAACCCTCCTTCACCACTGAATATGACGGACCATAAACCACCATGCTGGTCCTAAACAGTTTGAGGGCTGTTATTTTTCATTGCTACAGAAAGAGCGACGTCGGGCAGGGTTATGATGTTCATTTGTCTCGTATTTTTAAAATAGAAAAATTCATTGGTCAGTTACGACTCGGTCACCACAGCTCTCAGCACTATTTATTGTGACTAGGTACTGTAGGTGTATGGACAGTTCAACTCATTTTGTGCGCGCGTTCTGTGTGTCTGTGCACACAGTGAACAGTATTATGTACAGTCAGAAAGAAAATGTTACTTATTAAATTAAATATTTAATGATAAAATATTCAACTATTAATAATCAGTATTTGATTGACCGACTGGCGGAGTGGTAAAGACCATATAAACTCAGACCTGAAAATAGTGGGTTCGATTCTAGCCCGGGATAAATATTTGTGTGCATGAACATGTATATTTGTTCCATTTCTGGGTGTAAAATATATTTATAAATATATATTATAAAATGTATTTAAGTATTTAAATCATGTTTTAATATTATTAAGTAAATATAAGTCTAAAATTATACAGTTTTATTATAAAGACACTCACACAATGAATCACGTGTAGAGGTGAATTGAACTGTCTATACCTAAATTTAACCAAAATTCTAATTGAATAGAATATGAGCAGACAAAAAGAGTATCGTTCTCTGTAAAGAAGGTTCAATATCTAAACCCTCTTTATCTATCTATATATTAATAAAATTGTAGTGTCTGTCTGTTTGTTCCGGTTAATCTCCGAAACGGCTTAACCGATTTCAATGAAACTTTGCAGACGTGCAGAAGTCATTATCGGGAGTAACATAGGCTACTTTTAGTCTGTCTGTCTGTCCGTCTGTCTGTCTGTTTAAGCTGATCTCCGAAACGGCTGAACCGATTTCAATGAAACTTCATAGATATAATAAAAAGATTATCAGGAGTGACATACATTACTTTTTGTTTGTCTGTTTGGCCTTCTCTCTGTCTGTTCGAGCTAAACTTTAAAACATTTAAACCTAGATGTTCGAGCTAAACTTTAAAGATTTTAATAAAACTATGCATACATTTAAAATAGGTTGTCAGGAGTGATATTGGTAATTTTTTGTCCGTGTGGTTGTCTATCTTTTTGTTCAGGGTAATCTCCAAAACGACTAAAACATGTCCATGAATCTTCACAGACACAATGAGGAGGTTATCAGGAGTGACATAATTTGGTTTTTGTCTTTGTTTTTGTTTGTCTGTTAGGGCTAATCGTCGAAACGGCTGATCCGATTTTACTGAAATTTTGCAAACATAAAAAGGGCGTTGTCAGGAGTGAAAAGCAATTTTTTTATATATACATATAAAAAATCGTAGTATCTGTCAGTCTGTCTGTCTGCTCCGGTTAATCTTCGTAACGGCTGACTGATTTTGAGACCGACTAGTGGGATAGCTATTATTCATGCTAAAATGGCTAAATGGATTTTTATGAAATCAGGTACAGAGATTTCTTAGGTTGTTAAGTTTCAGAATGTTCTAGAAAGTGTTACAATGTTCTGGAGCATCGCGTTCCTTTAACTATCACGGTACAACTGTGTAGTCCACGCGAGCGGAGCCGCAGGCGGAAAGCTAGTCCCTAAAATTATTTTAATGCATAAAATTATTTATTTCTATGCTTAGATAGCAGAATCATCAGGATGTAGCGTCTCATATACGTCGAAAACGTTAGTGCCGTTTTAAAGCATATTATGTTAAATTACAGATGAAGTGTTATTTCGGAATCATTTTTCAAGTACGAAAGTGGCGTATATTTATTTGTTAATTTTTTTATAATTTTTTTATTAATTTTAAGTCGTGATAGCCCAGAGCGCAACGAACCTGTCCCAAATTTATAAGGCCCCGTAGGGCCATGGTTCGAATCCGGGCGTGTACCAATGAGTTTTTCTGACTTAAATACATAACTATCACTGACTCCGTGCTTCGGAGGGCACGTTAAGCAGTCGGTCCCGGACGCTGACAATAGATGGCGGTCGTTACAGTCCCCAACCCGCAGTGGAGCAGCGTGGTGAATTTAAGCTCCAAGTCTCCTTCACCCTGGGGGAGGCTTAAGCCCCTGCAGTGGGGTAAAAATGGGCTGATGAAGTGAAGTGAAGTGAATTTTTTTATAATTGTCTTCGATTTCATAGTCTTCTTTTTGTTTTAGATACAATGTTCCTTGCACAAATTTAATTCAAAGGATTGATTCTATGAATAATTGCCATAAAAATAAAAAATATTTTTTTATTTATGTCGGTTCGATTCCCGACTCAGACAAGTGACTTTTTAACATTCCATTAATGAACAGTATCTTGTTTTAATATTGTGTAAATAAGTGAAATTTGTTATCATTAATATGTGACGTACTTTCTCTTCCAGGACCCGTTTGTTTGACTCGCCCTGTAAGTGTTGCGTTGTGGAACTTTATGACCCGAATTTTAAAATAAATGGAGATTTTGATAAGATAATGTGATAAGAAGTACGTGAGCTAAAGTACAGTTATTTTTATGATTATGTCTTTATGATACTTTACTTGCAAATTTTAAATAATTTATTTTACATTTTAAAATGGCCAATTAAAAGTCAAATTCTATTGCTAGACAATTTTTGTTGTTGTGACAAATACACAGCAAACAATAGTTTGTTGTGTATTTGTTATATATTCATAGTTTGTTTCTTAAATTTAATTATATTATTATGTGTAAATCGTCGACGGCTATTATTGCTAGATCCCCATCACTAGAGTTGTTTCGGAAAATGCACCTCATTTTCTAGAACAAACTCTACAGAACAGACGAAAAATAGTTTAAGTTAATGAGACTTTTCTTGACAGTACCAGATCTTGCTTGAACATATAATTCGCACTTAACAATAGTTATTAACAAACGAATTGTCAGACTTTGACAAAGTCGAAAGTTCAGAGTGAAATATCAAAATTACAAGCAAAATGAGCTTTAGAGAAGAAATAAACGAATTCTCAGTGCCAAATTGACGTAAAGATTAAATTTCGTAGGACCGGAATCACTAAATTCGTTTCCTATTAAGTGTCAGATAACGAATCAAACGTAAAAACAATTTGTTAAGTATTTTACTTTTTATAAATACTTAATACATTTGCAATACTTGCATTTACTCTTTCGTAGATACATTAAGTCTACGAAAATAACTTTTTCTTTATCGAGAAGTTTCCTTCGATTTTCTTTATCTGACCAACGTAGTGTCGGGAGTCCGGAAAATATCATTTCCAGGTCATTAAATTCAGCGCTTTCGGACTTTCTTCGCAGAAACATGCTCCGGTTTCAGTCAGTTTGTTAAAGCGTTAAAAGCTGTGTTAGAGTTAAAACAAAGACAACGGCCGGTAAACTATCTTTTATCTAATTTAGTGTAAAGTTGGTAATTGTGGGTGTAATAAAAAAATTGTTAATTATTAAAAAAAAAATATTTTCCATTTGCTATTGGCTTTTGAAAATGATTTTTTAAATGATTTCAAAAATAAAAATAATCACCAAATAGGCTTAATCTTTAGGTGAGCAAAAATGTTAAATTTGACTGAATTTTTTCAATAGTATAAATGATAAACAATAATTATCTTATGAAGATGATGGGATATTTTAGTAAGTCAGCCCCCCCCCCCCCCAAACTAATAAAAAAAAAGAGAATTAAGATTTTTATCGTGTGCTTATTTACTATCTGGGTTAAATCTGGATATAGATACGACTGACTGATATGCCCAACGGTTAGAGTCCGTAACTGCAGAATCAAAGGTCGCGAGTTCGATTCCCGCTCGGGACAAATATTTGTGGGCTTAAACATGTCTATTTGCTCCGTGTCTGGGTGTAAAAAGTATCTACTATATAGCATATATTACAAAAAAATATTTAAGTATGTATACCAGTTATCTTATTTAAGTATGTATACGTCGTGATAGCCCAGAGCGCAACGAACCTGTCTCAAATTTATAAGGCCATGGTTCGAATCCGGGCGTGTACCAATGAGTTTTTCTGACTTAAGTACACAATATCACTGACACCGTGCTTCGGAGGGCACGTTAAAAGTCGGTCCCGGACGCTGTCAATAGATGGCGGTCGTTACAGTTCCCAACCCGCAGTGGAGCAGCGTGGTGGATTTGAGCTCCAAGCCCCCTCCTCACCCTGGGGGAGGCCTAAGCCCCTGCAGTGGGGTAAAAATGGGCTGATGATGACCAGTTATCTAGTGCACTATAATACAAGCATAATGCTTGCTTTGGGACTAGATAGCGCTGTGTGGGATGTCCCAGGTATTATTATTATTAAAGTAAGGGTTTGCGTGTGTGTGAGTGGGTGCATATGGATGTTTAGTGTGTTAGTTGACTATATAGCATATGAAGACATGAGTGGGCAAAGGTCATATATGCAAATAAATAAAAAACCTGTTTTTTCGGTGTAACAAAGGTTTTATGATGCGCTTAATCTATTCCCAATGCTATAAGAGCGGTTTCTTTTATAATTTTTAATTAATATTAAAGAACAAGTAGGAAATGCACAACAAGGTTTATGTTAAGAAAAACTTTAAACTCTGTTTTCTTAAAATGTCTATTTGTGAGTTACGACCTTTGGCCACTCATGTCTTCATATATTATTTAAAAATATTTAAATATGTATACCAGTTGTCTAGTGCCCCATAATACAAGCATAATACTTGCTTACTTTATTACTAGATGGCGCTGTGTGGGATGTCCCAGATATTATTATGATCATTTTGGTTTATCATATTGTAGTGGTCTGTATATGGAATCCTAACTTATACTGGACTAGTCACGCACTTGACCAGTTTTCAAATTCGCCCGCAGTCGGATACATATCCCACTTAAAATAATTCGAATTTCTGCAACAAGTCTTCCGCTCTCATTTCCGTAATAATGTCAACACGAAGTTATTTTAAGCTTTTTTCGACAAGCTCAAAGTAAGGAAAATTGGTGTTTTTCTTCCGGATCGCATCCGTTTGTTCCGTCGCCATCGCATTTAACTTTAAAGTCAGTTGGATTCTGCCTCGAAGTTGCTTTTTTCCGATTTTCCCTGGGAAACTGCCCGCGGCAGACTTATTAGTGTGCTAGTAGTTGCTAACGCTTTCGCCAGCATTACTTCCACGGTTCAATTTTGTGATACAGCGTTCTAAGTTACTTTTCTGTTTATTGCTTTTGCATTAGAAATAGCAGCGTAACGATAACCCGTACTCAATAAATACTTTATTTGTTTTTGGCACACTTGAAGCACTTAACAATGTCATTACTTACAATAGTATGCATTATCTGGATTTACAAATACAGCAACAATTTCTCATTAAAGTAAAATAACTCTGTTAAATGTGTCTGTAGAACTCTGTTTGCAAGACTACGAAACTATGAAACTAAGAAGATGGAAAAACAGCCCTAAAAGATTAACCTGAAGTTAATCTATGATAACAGCTGCTTTAAAGGAGCATTGTCAACAAATGTAAATATAAAATAATTAAATTAATATAACAGTTTTTTCATCAGCCCTTTTTATACCTCACCGCAGAGGCGTAGGCCTCCCCTCAAGATGAGGAGATTGGAGCTTAAATCCATCACGCTACTCCGATGCGGGTTGACGGATTGTAACGACCGCCATTTATTGACAGCAAGCGGGACCGACTGCTTAACGTGCTCTCCGAGGCACGGAGTCAGTGATAGTTAATGCACTTAAGTCAGAAAAAAACTCATTGGTACACTCCCGGATTCGAACCACGGCCGCATGGCCTTACAGATTTGAAACAGGTTCATCGCTCTCTGGCTATCACGACACAAACAATTTATTATTACTCATAAATGTCAACTGTCTAATGCAGCTGTAAGGAGGCTTTGTCAGAATTAATCCAAAATCAAGATTTTTTAAACAAAGTCAAGTAATCACTTGACTTTGTTTAAAAAAGGGGCTTCGTCAACTTATAAACTAGTACAGTAAAATAAAATTTCAACATATGTTGGCTAATTATTTAATCGATTGAATATGTTAGTTTACGGTACAAAGAAATAGTGGAGAAAATTAAAATCGTGTTTTTTAGGTTCGAGGCAGTTCGAGGTTATCTAATAACAAGTTAAAAAACCCTTGCAGTGTGTGTAGATTATCCGTGTGTTATCCGGTGAGATTATCATAGTACGAACTTCATATCAAAATTCAGTGAGTTAAAGACATAAATAAATTAGTAATTACTAGGAACTTAATACTCTGTACTGTTTGCGTTTGTTCGACGTCTTTATAATTTACTAGCTAATTATAACTAAAAATTTAACTTTTATACCCTAAAATTATAACTAAATTACTGTTAGGTTCATATACTTACCTTGGCTTGCGCAAACTAAAAAAAAATTTTAAACATATTCGGATTTGATTTTTACATAACGTACGTATTGGCTCCCCACACATTGTTGTTCAGCAAAAAATTTTGAAATAAAAAAATAAAATCCAAAATTAGATAAATTTCAAACTAATCACATTTTAACAGATAAATGTTTAACTAACTTAATTTAATTTTCTGCACTTTATAATATCAATGTAATTGAATAAAAACTAAGTAATTTACAAATTAAAAATAAAAGCTTTTAACAAATTAAACATCAATTAAAAAGTAAAAATACGTGCAATTAATTTCAGATAAAAATATATCATATTTAGTACATATGTTATAATGAACCCCATTTTCGTGTAATTTTTATATGATGATTTATTATTATTATTATCATGACCGCTTTTGAGGTATAATTTAATACAGTCCACCGGTGTGCGAGGCTCAAGTCGTGCTGGCCTCGCTGCGGATCCATATCGGCGCTGTGAACGATAAAGATCATTAGGTACATTGCTCGTCAGTTACCCTCCCTTCGATACCTCTCTTTCCCTTACAAAAGGCTTGCGGATTTGGAGCGAGATCAGAATAATTCACTGCATGCCTAAAAGGATATGGCATCTGCCTAATCAATAAGATGACGATCAAACTAGCCTTGCTTTAGTGGATACACAGAAATAATAATTCAAATTGAGTTGAAAAAATGGAATTAGGTACGTACGAAACTAAAGGAGTTGCTTTATTTCTGGCTAGGTCTTTGTACACGTTAGCGAAAAATAGTGAAAAATAGATGGGTCCTAGGAAAAATACATAACATTTTATTCGTTTAGTATCTTCGCTGTACAAATTTTGTACAACGATTTGACATATACTGATAGACAAATGCCAAAATCGGTCAAAATTGACAAACGTCAGATGGCGTCAGCACAGATAACCTAATCCGAACAAATTTTTTGTGGAGATAGCGCTGCCTATGTTAGACGTCAATAAAATAAAAAATAAGTTTTCAAAAATCTTCTATTTCATATGTATGTGGTGTCTTCGCTTGGTACCCAAAACACAAGCTAATGCTTAGTTTGGGGCCTAAACGTTATTGTGATGTATGTACGTTATAAAAAAAATTAATAACTATTATTTTAGCCACGCCATCGCGTTGTCGTGATTTAATTTTTTTTTATGTATAGCAAAACATTAAATTCATTATTACCTACCGGTTGTAAGATATTATTTAAATTGGAATTTTCATAAAATACTAAGAAATTAATAATCTATAATTCAAATTCAATGTTATTTACTTGTTTCGTATTCGTTGGTATGAGTCTATCAAAATCGTCAAATCGCTCTAAAATAGTCGATTTTCCAAGATTATTATATAGATTCAAATTTCACTACAATCCCGTCACAAATACTTTCATAAATATAGCCACGGCAAAAGTTTTGATTTTCAGCAGATGCCAGGTGCGCGGTCTAACATCGGGCAATTTTCGTTGAAAACGCAACATTTCCTTCGAGACTCGAACGCGGCGCGCCAATTTCCCGCAATACGCGGGGGAAATTTTTATAAACGAAACAATCTAAATCCTTTCCAGACGAAGAATTGCTTTGAACGCCGTTTATGATATTATTGCATATATTTATTGTCAATCCATAGAGTAAATAAATTTAAAGCGGCGTTACTTAAATCCTTATATCTAATAATCCTTATAATTATATAGTTATATATGTATTATATACTTAATAATCCTTATTAACATATATAAAAAACAATAACTTTTGAAATTGGATGTATTAAATTTTCTTATTATGAGGTAAAAATTTATTTAATTTGATTATGCGCTCGGCACTGAACTTTTCAAGCTTCAGATTCGAATTTCCTCTAATACGCATTTTTTTTTGCTATTTCGAGTACATTCAGTAGTCACATGGGAAAAGTTCTGTAATTATTTTGTAATTTTAAACCATTCACAACAGCATTGTTCTAAGTGCGTGACCTTGACAGTCTTCTAATCTATTGCCATCACATGAGACCCCTAGGAAGGGCCCGTATCGGGTGAAATGGCACAATTTTTGGATAAAATGAATTCGTCGTGCCAGATATATATATACTTGACAAGACTTAATATATAGACTGATGTCGTGATAGCCCAGAGCGCAACGAACCTGTCTCAAATTTATAAGGCCATGGTTCGAATCCGGGCGTGTACCAATGAGTTTTTCTGACTTAAGTACACAATATCACTGACACCGTGCTTCGGAGGGCACGTTAAGCAGTCGGTCCCGGACGCTGTCAATAGATGGCGGTCGTTACAGTCCCCAACCCGCAGTGGAGCAGCGTGGTGGACTTAAGCTCCAAGCCCCCCTCCTTACCCTCGGGGAGGCCTAAGCCCCTGCAGTGGGGTAAAAATGGGCTGATGATGACAAGACTTAAACTTTAAATATTAAAAAAAAAAATATGATCGTACGCCTCATTTATAGCATAAGATTATTTTTTGGTAAATAATTTACAGCATTTTCATATTATCCATGATATTATGTCCAGTCAAACTTGAGTGAAAAATTTGCCGAAATCGGCGCCAAATTGAGACTTAACAACCGTATTACATATATTAAATTCTCAGTAGCTGTAATTATAATTTTCAAGAGATATATTTAATAAAATCAAGTTTTAAGTTCAATATATCATCATCATCACAAAAACTGAAGAGTGTAATGTAAATGGGAATTTGAATGAAGGCAAATTCGAAGAAGTTCAATTTACCCGCCGCATTCACACAAGTGAAGCGTAAAAGAGAGTCCTCTTGAGGAGTCGATTGTTATTATTACATTTGAACTTTACGTTTGATTCTTGTACGGTGAAATTTCCACGCAGTATTTAGAAATTAGGAAATTTACACATTCTAAAATGAAATGTTCGTTTTCACAATCGAACGAACAAGGTATAGATGAGTCAAAATGTGGAAAAATTCAGATTTCCTAGTGTGATAACATGATAAATATTGGAAGTTAGAGAAGCCGAATATCTAAGGTTATTCGTGCCAGATGTGAATTTTTTGATGTTTAAGTTAATTTAAGCTTATTGCTTATTGCTTATTGCTTAAGCTAATTTAAGCTTATGCAAGTATTGTAGGACTTTCGGGATTCTATCGGTAGCGAAGGAACACTAATGTTAAAAACCTTTATTAACACACAGAATCGCGGTTTTAGTTTAAAAGTGTGTAAGAAAAAACGCGAACTGACGCGATGATGCAACACAAAAAAACACTTAGGAACAACACGGAGGCAAGTTGAATCCAAAGCGAAAGTTATTGGAGACCGGCGGCCGAGTCGTAAATAAATTTCAAAGTTCGCGTGCTCTCGCTATGACAGCTGGTCTGACAGCGAACTCCCGATGGCAAATCACAATAGAGTAAACAAATTTGACAGCAGCGTTTGGTTTTTATAGAGTCAGAAATGTCACTTCACTGTATCGAAACTGTCAAACGCAATTTCGTCGGGGTGAAGACTGGCGCATGGAGACCTCGCGGACTGAAACCAGACTGAAACTCGCCATCTCGCCAAACGATTACACCAGCTAACTAGACTATGAGTCTATGAGTGGTTAGACAGTACAGAAAAGGGCTTTTAGTCGAATTGTACGTACTGTTAAGCAAATCACGAAATGTTTTTTTTGTATTATTTTAAGTCTTATTTGATACTCTATCATTTGTATTAAAATATTCCTTGCCAATTAATTTGGCAAGGAACAACGCAAGTGTACCAAGCCACCTGAAATTCATAGGAAAACTATTTTAGCCTCAATATGCAGACGTACTTTTGAGAAAACGAGAAAAATAGAATATTCCATTTGTCATGATAAACCTACCTATTCTTATCATCTAATATTTATGTATCGTATTTACTTTCCTGTCTCTACTTTACATAATATATGCAGTACGAGTGGGAGCGGATTAAAAGGATTAAAAAATTAAATAATCGAGCATTAGCCAAATAAAGAAAAAAAAAAAAAAACGTTGTTCTGGAGTCCATGTTTTGAAGAATTACAAATAAATTTCATTGTGATTTCAAGATAAATTTTTTTTATGAGTTTAATCATATTTTATGCATTTTAATGATGTGTTGAAAATTTTCAGGTTTGACATCCATTTTATTGTTTTACGTGTCTGTCAGACAACCCTTTTTATACTGTATTTGAGACTGAATTTTCGATGAAAACCCTAAAAAATATCAACGGGTTAATTTATCTTTTTATGCATGGATTTGTATCT
The DNA here is from genome assembly GCA_949709985.1 of Luffia ferchaultella. Classification (NCBI taxonomy): domain Eukaryota; kingdom Metazoa; phylum Arthropoda; class Insecta; order Lepidoptera; family Psychidae; genus Luffia; species Luffia ferchaultella. The sequence goes on from OX453263.1 coordinate 12,958,863, forward strand.
TTCTTTCAATAGTCAAAACACACAAATTGAAAAATAACTACACATGGTAGGACGTAGTACGATTGAAATAATACAATTAAAGAAATAAATAAAGTAGCAATCAAAGTTAATCACAAAATACACGATTTAAAATAAAAATAGTACAGGTAATAATACGATTCCATTCCATTCCATCAGTCCTTTTTATACCCCACTGCAGGGGCTTAGGCCTCCCCGCAAGACGAGAGGGTTTGAAGATTAAATCCACCACGCTTCTCCAATGCGGGTTGGCGGATTGTGACGACCGCCATCTATTGACAGCAACCGGGACCGACTGCTTAACGTGCTCTCCGAGGCACGGAGTCAGTGACAGTTCATGACATGCCCGGATTCAAACCACGACCACTTGGCCTTATAGATTTGAAACAGGTTCGCTGCGGCTCAGGTTATCACGACAATAATACAATAAAAAAATAAAACGCTATCACATATTGTGTCTATCTTCTGTACATGATACAGCAGATAAACACGGCAAGTGACAGTGTGACAGTCTAAGCCTCAGTTTAACCTTAATAATGTAAAGTGATTCGGTAATTTGAAGTTCTAGATAAAAGCCAATAACTCTGTAACTTTGTTAAACTAGGTATTTGAACTAAATGTTCTGATCACATTTTGTGTATAAATTTCATTCGTTTGAGCTTAGTTTGAAGTAGCTTAATAATCTTAGGTTTATCTTTTGAAAGTCACGCACTCGCCATCAATAAGCTGTCGTAGGAAAATATAAGGAAACTTAGTCAAATTTCTGGGTAAAAGGTTTGAAGGTAACATTAAGTAAAGGTAACGGCCTATACTGAATATTTTCAGTTTTTATTTCAAGATGACAGGGTTACTGAAAACATGAAGTTCGGTTAAAACCTTATAATAGAGCTAATTTAGAACTAATCGACTGAACTAAAAAATAAACCGTTTCTGTTATATCAAATAAATTAAATTAGAAATTACTAGGAAAAAGTATTTATTCAATTAAAATAATTATCTAGGTACCATGTTTTCTACGCATTTCCGTCATATCATAGGCAGATGATAATCCCTCACGATAGCACTATAGGGAGCTCAAAAATCGTAAAAGCGATTTCTATTGCTACTCGAGAACTTATTTTTTTTTTCATGCAGAAAGTTCTCCATAATTTCATTACGGTAAGTATCGGAGGGTTTTGTGGTTTTTGATTTCTCCAATTTGGCATAAGTGGGTCAGTGTTGTATACTTCAAACTTCAAACGAATGCTGTTGATTCTGCAATATATTGACCCGAATTAGCTTCCCCACAGACTGCAATTCTTCATTCAACAAAGTTAACAACAATACTCAAATATTCTCCTTGTCCAAATTTGAATGCAAAAAGAAACTCAATTCATGGTTGCAAGAACTTACCTATGAATATACGGAGTCACTTTTAGCCATTATGTCATAATTCCTTGCCTACTTTAGTTTTATTTCTATTTGATACAATAAATAATAAATATAATTATTCATGCATGCAATATAGGTACGCAGATATACAATATATACACTAAGTAACATCACATTAACATCCACTCACTCACACTATCACTCTACATTCAGACGCAATCTCTCTATGATGACACTAATTTCACATACACTCCCAAATACTCTCTAACTCTTTCTTTTTAATTTTTTTTTTCATTAAACATTTTAAGTTAAAAATAGTTTAAACTAATAAGTCACGGGGTCTGGAGACTTATAAGAACAGGTTCGACCTAGTTTAGACTCCAGACTCCGACAATTTAGCTGTACTATTATATATGTCTTTTAATTATGAGAAAATAAATAAATAAATTATTATTGACGTCAGTCGCTCTCCTACTTTATACATAGTAGGCGCACGGGCAAAGAAATTTCCTGTGGACCCACTGGTAATACAGCCCTGGTAATACCACGGGCAAATCATGGTTTTTTGCATATTCTTCTCTGAGAAACCAGCATTTCTTCGGATGCGCTTTTATGGAAACGTTCTCCCACAAAGCAATCAATTCAGTTTTGTGACGTATTTCAAGATTATGTAACTTAACTACGAAATGTAGGTATTTGATTTGATTTAAAGAGTAGGTGCCGATAAAAATGTTTATGCCAACCAACAATTCCGTCTTCACAATTTTAAATTGAATATAGTTTTCGAAATATGAATAATAAACTCAGTATGAATTGTTTCAATATTTACTATTTACTATATACTATTTACTAGACGACTGCGTAGCATAGTGGGTAGCGACCCTGCCTACGAAGCTGGAGGTCCCGGGTTCGAATCCCAGGTCGGGTCAGTATTTATGTGATGAATACTGATACAGTTACCGGGTTTTGGTTGTTATATGTATGTGGTGTATCCACTTGGTACCCAAAACACAAGCTAAGGCTTAGTTTGGGGCCAAGACGTTGTTGTGATGTATGCGTTATTATTATTATTATTACTATCAAAACGTTTCTGGTTTACTTACTGCGTAAATGGCATGAATTCCTACGCAGTGTTAGTTTTAATAGTTATGATATAATTCCAATTTTCGAAACGTGTTTATTCGAAGGAATTCACAATGCTCAGTTAGTTGACAATAGGTACTTAGTGGAGACATTACAGAGATTATTTTAAAACTAACCAGAGAAAGGCGGCAGGCGTTTAGTTGGCTACTAAGCCTGACTTATCATGTATTGAGTGGTCTGAGTGGCGATCTTCAGCAAAGGAAATCTGGATTGCAATAAAATCCAAAGATAAAAGTGAAAACGAATTTTCCATCATAAAGCGAAAATAACCAAAACTCATTTTCAACCTAATTCAATAATTTTATTCACAAATAAATGAGTTTATCCTAACACACCTAATAGACAAATTCGTTATTTTAAGTGATTTCGACCTTCCTAATATCACGTAGAAAGAAGTAACCTCGACTATTTAAAACCATATAATAATTCAGATGAGGACCAGGTCAAGTTCTTAGATACCTAAAGCATTTGAAGTTAAAGCAGTACAATTGTACATATAACATAAACAACCGTGTTCTTGATTTGGTATCGAATGTCTTAACCAAAGTAACAGTTTGTAAATATCCTCTTATCCGTGAGGATCGTCATCATAGGTCGCTCTGTATAATGGCTCGGAGAAAATCCTATGACTGTTTATGAGATAAAACAAATATGAGATATTTATATCTTATAAGAAATTATAATATTATTAATTTAGAGTTAGGTCAAATTAAGTAGAAAATTAGTGTCGTGATAGCCCAGAGCGCAACGAACCTGTCTCAAATTTATAAGGCCCCATAGGGCCATGGTTCGAATCCGGGCGCGTACCAATGAGTTTTTCTGACTTAAGTACACAATATCACTGACACCGTGCTTCGGAGGGCACGTTAAGCAGTCGGTCCCGGACGCTGTCAATAGATGGCGGTCGTTACAGTTCCCAACCCGCAGTGGAGCAGCGTGGAGGACTTAAGCTCCAAGCCCCCGTCCTCACCCTGGGGGAGGCCTAAGCCCCCGCAGTGGGGTAAAAATGGGCTGATGATGAAGTAGAAAAAAATATTAATTCAAAATATGTACCTTGGAAATGGTTGTAACAAATTTTTATCATATTTTATATGAGAAAAACTATACGTAATCGGTTTATTTAGCATAGAACATATAAACCTAATAATTAGCCTCCCTGGTATTTTCCCGCCTTAATTCAATTAATTAAAATGATAAATGTGAAATCGCATGGCGCTGCTCTCGGCTAATATCGGCTCCGTAATAATATTTATGATAAATTATAATTTTAAAGTTTTCAAGTCAAAATTACAAAATTTTTGTGATTTTGGTTACAACGAACACGTGTGAACGCCATATATGTTAATATCAGTGTAAAAGGAGTTGTTTCATTCTACCGCTAACATTTATTATTGACGACCGCTTAGCCTAGTGGGTTCTTCAGTGGGTTCAGTTCTAACGAATGGGATAACCGAAGCTGCCTACGAAGCTGAAGGTCCCGGGTTCGAATCCCAGGTCGGGTTAGTATTTTTATGATTAATATTGGTACTGGTACCGGGCTTTGGTTATTATATGTATGTGGTGTCTTCGCTTAGTACCCAAAACACAAGCTAATGCTTAGTTTGGGGCCTAGACGTTGTTGTCATGTATACGTTATTATTATTATTTTTATTCATGCATACACAATACAGACAGAATATTATTGTGTAAATGATAATGATACATTGAGTGATATTGACTACATTACTTAATAGGCGACTCTTGGAATCCTGGTGACCTGTTGTAACACAGGATCACTTCTATCACAGGTACCTGTCTCCCAGAAAACCATACTTTTCGTAATGTTAGTTATTTAATAATATGTATTACTTAGTAAAAGTTTGTGGGAGAAATAAACATTTGTTATTATTATTATTCTGTGCTAAGACTTTGCACATCTTATAAAAAAATTGCAGAAAATAGAAAGATCGTAGGAAAAATACGTATAATTATATTCGTTTAGTATCGTCGTTGTACAAAAATGATTTCTATTAATATATTACAATATAAAAAAAACCAAATTGATATACAAATATCAAAACCTTATGATTTGTGAAACATCTCCTTTGATTAGCATAATTATTGTTATTGATAATTAATTTGAATGACTTATCAGGTTCGACATTTGAGTAAACTTGCTATTTTAAAACACAGGCGATAATTGTTGGATTTCGAGCATCTAAAACTTATATAGTGAATTATGTACTGAAACTAAACAGGAAAATATTGAAATATTTTTTATATTTTGTTTTACAGTCCATGCTGTATAAAATAAATATAATTGTTAATTTCACAAAATTTTTTTTTTAAAGTCGCGTTGTATATTATATTTTTATTAAATTAATAAATAAAATATCATGAATACAGAAAATCTATTCATAAATACAGTATGTTGAAAAACAAGCACTAAAATGCGTTATTATTATTATTTTTTACAATAACAAAAAAAAATTCTTGTATTTTCCTTTGAATTATGTTTAGATATTGTTAGTACTTTGTTTTTGATTATTCTGTTTAAAAACCTTCTTTTACACTAACGTAACTAAAATAACAGAAAATATATTACGCAATCACATGAAATTAACTGTATATACACCAGTTAATATACAAAGTTTCCGTCGCGACTTCATTTAAGTTAGTGAATGCCTGACTGAAGGAGGGTATAAAGGATGCCGCACTCTACAGAATAATACATGTTAACGGCCATAGTTATTGTCTCACGCTACGTTGGGCTTTATACATATTCAACGCGAATAGTTCTCTGTAGAAATAAAATTTCGATTTAGATTTAGAGTTTTCGGATTCGAATCTGCCGTACAATGGCTGGAATAAAATAGATTTGTAATAATATAAAACTTATTAATATGTTATTTCAGTTATTAACATCACACTACGAACTAGCAGAAGTCACAGTTTTAATAAATTAATAGTGGAAAGTAGCTGTTTATAAATAAGTTGTATTATTTAACGTTCAACGCCAAAATTACAAATATATATATATGCTATTGACAGTTTTATACATATATTTTATGTCTTTTTGTGATAGGGTTATCTATTGTGCAATAGCGATGTATTGCCTAATTGAATGAAACAAAATAATCTTGTTCTCGTAGCCTTAAACCTTTCGAGCGATTTCTGTTCCGTCACAAAAGTCATTGTAGACAAAAAAGTATGGGACCAAAAACATAACGTTTCACTTATGAGCAGTGGTGGATAATATAGCATAAAGCATTATTTAAAACGTGTTAATTAAGCCCAACGAATTTAGCATATTATACTGGTTGACTCTTGGTGCTATTAAATAGCGCGACGCGATCCCGCAGTCCCACATTACCAATGGAGCGATGCGATCAGCACAATGAAACACGTTCTACAACGAACGCGATTGCGCGCTGACTGATTAACAAGTTTAGCAATTTAGCATTAGCATGGCATTAGCGCAGCTGTCGGTCGACAGCATGTGAATTATCTCTATGGCATGTGACCGCCACCCAACGCAACGAACGATTCTCGCGCTAAGCATTCCCGCGTGTTATGCTAAAGCATAGCATATTACTAAACATGCTAAAATAATATAGTTTGTAGTCTGAAGCATGTTTTTAAAATAAAGCAGATTTTTACACCACTGCTTATGAGGAGTGTGTGGTGGCAAATTTTCGTACAAATGACGTTGCCAGCACCCTATTTAACCTTAACTAAAATATTATATGGTATTCATTCATATCAGCATAAACTGAGTTCAGCGGTTTTTATTTTTTAAGTATTTTCATACACCGAGAGTAAAAAAACTTAATGCACGGGATTTTTACGCCAATCGGTTAAGGTTTAATGGGATACAATAAAGCTAGTACACACTTCTCTTAAGAATTGAAAATAATTTGAAATAGATCAAAAGTCATTTGAATTTTAACTTTAATTTAACGTATCTCTTACAGATAAGTATACCTTTGCCATGGATTTGAAATCCCTATTCCAATAATTCTGTAATCTAAATACGGTAGTAGACAGTACACTGAGCGGTCGGAAGCTAAACCGTCTATCCGCCTAGCGACAGTCTTCGAGCCACTTAACAGAGAACTCAACAACGAGCGGCTGAACTGCCGAGTTGTATAGCCACCGACACTGAAATGTAACATAGGTGAATGTGAGTGTATAATGTTTTCTAAATGCAGACATATATCCGATAGGCCACAAGCCGTTCGCTTCACAGGTTCATTACAAAAAAAAAATATATTTATTATGAAAACGTTTAGTCTCACTACTCCAGCAGTCAGTGGTTCCCACGGCGAGAGGGTAAACACGTGGCTGGCTTATGTGCATTAAAAAGCACAGATCATTCGATGAATTCTCGGACCTATAATAGGATGGTACTCAGAAGTACATGTCGAGGTAAAATAACTGGTAATCCGACACCTTTTACCAGTGCAAGATTATTGTGTGTTGTAATTGTTGCCAGCGCATAAGGAATAGTAACATACTATCACTAGAGCGGTGATATCGCGTAGCACGGTAAATTGCGGGCAACTTTCCGCGTTACCTGCTAACGGAAATAATTTGAGCAATGCTGAACGTGGGCCTACGACATTTTCGAATCCCATAATCTACACGTTGATGTGCCTCTCAAGCTTGAAGCTTTGAAGGTTTGAAAGCAACTGGGTAGGCGTCCCCAGGATAATTCAATCCTATGAATAAAATTAACAGATGTGGAGATATAGAACCTGCGGTAAGCAGGAAATCCAAACAGAAAATTAGCCATATAAGTTTAGATCAACTACGAGCTATCTGCGTCGCCTGTAAGGAGAGGCAACAGGATTTAAATGTAAATTACTTATAACGACGATATATTTTGAGGACCTCTTGGCCTTGTGGGTAGCGACCCTGCCTACGAAGCTGGGTGTCCCGGGTTCGAATCTCAGGTGGGCTCAGTATTTATATAATGAATATTGATACTGGTACCGGGTCTTGGTTGTATATGTATGTGGTGTCTTCCCTTGGTGCCTAAAACACAATCTAATGCTTACTTTGGGGCCTAACGTAACGATATTTAGATTTTTAAGTCGGAATAATGTCGTAAAAATACACCCCCCAGGGACATAAAATTGTCACAAAATTATAAACAATAAAGTTTGTATTCTATGCTATTCCACCTATCTTTAGTGATCGACTTTCGCTGGCAGCGAATCACAGCACAGCTAACATGCGCGCGTTAGCTTGTGGCATACTTCATACGGATCTCTTAATTTCCTTTCAAATCGCCCTGGCCAAGACATCGGCCGGCCCCGCGATGTCGCGCGTCGTGTAGCCGATGTAAGCCTTCGGGCGACAAGTAGCTTGATGCGAAAGGCTGCAAGTTGCTGCTGAGGAAACACAAACAAAACAAAAATTAAGGTCGGTGTGAACGAAAACGATCTTGGAAAATACCACATGTTCGGTTGAACGTAATCCAAACTTAGGGTGTAGAGCTTACCAAACTAAATGGGAAAGGGTCCAAAAGATATTTATTAGATATGTTTTTAAGAGATGCTATGGGTACTATCCGTATCTCTATCCAACTCTATATTTGATAGGGATGCTCGGACTCAATACTCTAGAATTGAGGAGACGCATTGCGCTAGCCATGTACATTTTGGCTATAGTAAGGGGAAAGCTCTCGGTGCCGTCGCTGCTGAGCTGTGTGTCGCTGGTCGTCCCGAAAAGGGGTAAGCGCGCTGGTCACTACGACGACGTGCTTGCTGCGCCTGGTTCGCGGACCAACCTGCAGTGGCAGGCGCCTATCGGTCGCGCGGTGCGCATTATTAACGATATGTGCCGAGCTGACGCCCATCTTGATCTCTTCGCATCTCCGTTGTCGCGGGTAAGGTCAGGCATTGTGAGGTGTTTAGAGCGATCCACATAATTTACTGTATTGGTCTTACGGACTGTTTGTATTTTATGTATAGTAATAAGAATAAATAAATAAATAAATAAATAAATAAATAAATAAATAAATAAATAAGCAGATGGCGCGAACTAACGGTTTCCGAGAAAAACATATTTGAAGTTATTTTTTTAATCTTTTTTTTTAACATTTAATTTAGTTCGGACTACTTACTCTACATTCTTTATAAGTTTTGATCACGTTCAGCCGAACACCCCGTATTTGTTTCACGTGCAAACTGTGCGAGCGTTTAGAGTCGCGTGAGACAGCGATAAAATTCATAAGGCGTAGGTACAGAACGTTTGTGAATGCGAGAAACGCCGAACGGTTCGGAAAATAGCTGTGTTTGTGAACATAATAACTATTCTTTCTTAAAGTTAATATTATTTGAAATCTTCGAATGAAAGTTTCGAGAGCAAAAAACAATTTATAGCGACTAAAAGTTGATTGTGGCAAGAGCCTCATCCAGCCATGTCAGTTCTAACGAATGGGATAATTTAACAAGCCTTGGAGGGCGATTTGCGTTAGCTATCAAGATCTACAATACGGTTCACTGGCTGCATATAACGACGCAGCCTAATGGTAAAGGAACGATAATCATTGTTTTGAACTGTACCGGGAAATTAGCTTTCTGTAACAATTAGTAAAAACGAGATTTGGGTGAAATATATGTTTAGAACTGAAAAACCTTAATTTATATATTCCTCTTGTAATCTTTCTAAGATCATATCAGTTCCTTTTGTTCAACGGTTAAGTATGGGAAACTTGTGTCCTGTCTTGGTTTCGTCTGGATTTCGTTCGTGAATAACCAATCATACAGATAAATTTTTAAAAAATTCAAGATAGGTACTGACACGCGTGACACTTATTTTCTTTGACTGATTAAAAAACTAAGGTTCAATGAATGTTCAATAGAATAGATATCGCGCTGCGTTGTGGCAACAAAAGTATGAGCAAAAAATATACGCCGTAGAAGAAAACACATCATCATCATCATCATAATCATCATCAGCCCCTTTTTAACCCCACTGCAGGGGCTTAGGCCTCCCCCAGAGTGAGGAGGGGGGCTTGGAGCTTAAGTTCACCACGCTGCTCCACTGCGGGTTGGGAACTGTAACGACCGCCATCTATTGACAGCGTCCGGGACCGACTGCTTAAGATGCCCTCCGAAGCACGGTGTCAGTGATATTGTGTACTTAAGTCAGAAAAACTCATTGGTACAGGCCCGGATTCAAACCAGGGCCCTATGGGGCCTTATAATTATATGGGCCTATGGCCTATAATTATGGGGCCTATTATAGAAGAAAACACACTAGCTGATATTTTGAAATGTAATCAATGGTAACATGTGTATTGAATTTAAAGGTTTGGCTTCAGCTAATTAATTCACCCCTCATACCTAGAACATGTTCTCCATACTCCGTACAATCTGTAGCACGCTTGATACATTTGATACATACGTTGATATCTTTTAAAAACAAATGCAAACTATGGATTATAAACAAGCAACTAAAGTTGGACCATCCTTGGAGGGAGCGTGAGTAGGGGAAATTATTGTATGCTCATCCTTTTATTGCACCTATTCTTAGTGTTCTAATTTCTCTTATGTTAAAGGTTATTGCTTTTTATGTTATGTTCATGCCTGCTTACTAATTTTTTGTGTTATGTACTGCTGTAATGTGCGTGCATGCGTGCGTCAGGCTGTTGGTGAAAAACAGCGCCCACACCATTTGTGTGTTGGCAAATGCTGAGCTCCAGCCTTTTTGTACATAAACTGCATTGTATCAATTACCTTTTGTTCTATATGTTTATTTAAAAAAAATATATTTAAGGATGCACATGTGTTTTTGTAGCAAATAAATTTCTTATTATTATTATTATTATTATTGATAACGGGTAGGCGCCTATCGATGTTGTCCATTATTCCATTTTCATTTTTAACATTTCTCATTTTCCTCATCGACCTCATTTTTCATGAAATTACACTTATGACGGTCGGTATAACACTCATTTTCGTAATAAATGGAATAAATCAAGTTTTAAATAACCGAAAGATTAGGCTCCACTCATCTATGACCTTTTCACCTCGACAATCGTTGAGAGCTTTCAAACAAATGTGAAACGATATATTTAACATGGCTGCCAAGTCCAGATTTTTGGACCGAGTACACTTTCGGATTTTAGTCGCGCGAGCTATAATTCTATATTGGGTACATGAGTGGTTATAAACGGAAGAGAAATATTTGTTATATTTTGTAAGTTTTATCACAGTCTGAATATGTTTTATGTACTAACTGTTATTTCAATACGACTTCAGGAGTGCATATCATATAGCATATACAGTCGTTTATTTAATTTGGACTCTAAGGGCAAATCCTAAATCATAAGAGATATAAGAATTCTGTATAAAAAGAAACCAAATTATAACTAAATTATATTAAAAGTAAAACTAAAAGTATTTACAAATTAAAAAATACTATGTAAATTATGATGAATGACAAAATTTTAAAGAGACGATGGGTTCAGGGTACCAAAGATGCTTGCCGCGTTGCCGCGCTGTATTGCGACACTGATCCTCTGAACAAAGTACTCCTTGCTCAAAGGATCCCCTGTCAACAGACACAGCGCGACACCCAAATCGTGGACAAATGATTTGGTATCCTTGGACCAGGGACCCATCGTCTCGACAGCAAAAGGGATGAAATGGTAACGGTAAAAAGACATTCTCTCTTTAAAAAAAAATGTAAAACTGCATTATAAAACTTTTGGACAAGCACAAATTTTGTCTAAAAATCGGTGGTTCTGGCAAAAATTTTTTTTTTACTTAGGTCGATCCAGTATCGTGTAAAGAATAATTCATTGTATGGACCAAAGAAAAAAATCCGAGCAGCGGAAGTTGGTCAAATTTGAAAAAAAAACTTAATCACCAGTCAGTCAGGTAACTTACGCCTTACTTATTTAAGCAACGGATAGTATCGGATTGAAAGAATCGACTGTAAGAAGGATTTCCAAAAAAATTAAATTTAAATGTTACATAGAAGGCAGACCTCTGCAAGCACTACTACCTGACCACGAAAATTGCAGATTACAATTTTGTTACTGGCCCCGGGCCCGAGCTACTATTCTTAATTTTTTACGATCAATAATATGGACCGAAAGTAATTTTTCTAATGCCGGAATGTATAATAGAAAAAATAATCATTATCGGTCTACAAGAAATCCTTTAAGAACGACGGAGACACACAATCAGGTCCGCTTTTTATTTAAGATGCAAGAGCTCGCGGGGCATCGTATCGTACCAAATTTTTGGAAATTGGTCTATTAACTTTTTTATGACAAAAATGTGCTACTAGTTCTTATTTTTGAAGTTCATTTTCAATGTCTTCCGATAGTTGACAGTTGAGAGAAGCGCGAAATGTAGGTTTTTTCGTAAATTCAGTACTTTAGTGTAAAGCAGTTTATAGATTATATTTTTTATTTATATTATTTATTTACAAAACAGCCCATTGGCCAGGTTCTCGGACTTGGTTCAATGCATTTTCGCTGTATTTTTTTTTCTAGATCTCGATCCCACAATAACTATTCCTATTCCTCACCACCTTCTTTTTCTTTTTTTAATTTTCCGATTCTCCGTACCCATTCTTCTCATAGCAATTTCTTTTATATAGTGTCAATAGTAAAGTGGCTGTCATAGATGGACAGACAGACAGACGGACAGGACGAAATTATTAGAGGTCCGTTTTTACCATTTGCTTTCGCTAAGTTTTTTGATTTCACTGTATCATCGATGTGCCTTAACACATCTTTATATCTTCACTTCTTTGTATACGTCGAAGTTAAATCCTAATACACCAATCTCCCCACAATGTCGTTTTAATAAGGACAAATTCTTACACAATTAACAATGATTGAATCGATCATTGCCATTGACATAATGCGCGAGATTGCTATAGTAATTTGTCAAAGTTCTGATATATCGACAGATGGGTCAGCAGGGACTTGCGCGCGGAACTCTGAAATTACATCATGTAATTGCGTAACACCATAATGAGGTATGGCAGTTCTGATTTATTGGAACGAGATATAATCTCTTTCGTAGTAGCCATAGAGTACTAAAGAAAGATTTTAATAATTTGTTATATTTTATTTATTAATTAAGTAGGTGTCGTGGTAGCCCAGAGCGCAACGAACCTGTGTCAAATTGATAAGGCCATAGGGCCATGGTTCGAATCCGGGCGTGTACCAATGAGTTTTTCTGACTTAAGTACATTAACTATCACTGACTCCGTGCCTCGGAGAGCACGTTAAGCAGTCGGTCCCGGACGCTGTCAATAGATGGCGATCGTTACAATCCCCAACCCGCAGTGGAGTAACGTGGTGGATTTAAGCTCCAAACCCCCTCCTCACCCTGGGGGAAGCCTAAGCCTCTGCAGTGGGGTAAGATGGGCTGATGATGATGATATTTTATTTCCACATGGACGCTCCACAGCAATATGATACAAACATTTGAAAAATCTAATATATCAATAAAAACATATGTTACAAATATTAAAGTATTACTCTCAAAGAAGAATATCCATGTATCTGTATAAATAGACGTCCGTTTTCATGAGAAGTAGATTTATATTCAAGGTACAAATCGTCTTCAGTCCACGTTTCGCCTTCGCTTCGAGGGATTAGGCGTGACGGTGGCGAGCTTCATTACACAATCGACTATGTCCTTTGTTCCCAGACCTTGTTTGAGGTTGTTTCTGGAAGGTTTCCTTTTCAAGGGGACATTTAAAGGATTACGAGGTAGAATTGTGAGAGCAAAAATGTAGAATAATACTGCTGTCTTGGAAAGGAGCATGGTAGAGACGGACAGGGGTTCTAGGTTAGCGCAACTATGTAGCTCTGTTTAAAGCCAAATGGACATTTGTCAAGGAAACATCTTTTTAAGATACTAAGCTTTATCCGGGTGCTGAGTACTAAATTAGCTGTAAAAAGCGCTAAAGCGTAATCGTTTCAATTTAGTTAGTTTAATTAGTTAGATACAGTGGCGTATCCAGGATTCAAGCTTTTTAATTTTTCAAATTTTTCAAAATTAATTTTCAAAACTAATTTTTCAAAACATGCAAGGTACGTTCTAAGATCTTAAATACGGAAGCTCGGGAATTTCCGTCAATTCATATTCCAATATATATAATTAATTTTTAAAAGCACAGTATTTGATACTAATTTCAACTTGATACCTCCACGCGTTTCGGTGAAAAAGGGTCTAGACAGACCGATAGACGTACAGACGGAGAACGAAGTCATCATATAAGGGTCCCTTTTTAGGGTCGCGTATATCAAAGATGAAACAAGGAACCCGTATAGGGTCATTCTGGTATCCTCTTGTCTGTAAATCTGTCACAGCCTTCTTTCTCCGAATCTACTAGACGCAAAAGCTGATATTCGGTACATTCGAGTTTAGTGACACAATAATTATTAATATTTATTAACTGAACGACAATGTTTACTAATTAAGATGGTAAAATAAATACAATAATGTGTAGTTTTTTTTTATATTGATTATCTTTTTTGATATTGTTACGGGCTATAGGTCCAGATATTTAGAATACACGAAAACACAGACTTAGGTTGTACTTATAGGTATTTTATTATGAAACAAAATTACAAACTGTCACAAATCACTTTTATTGCACTCGCAGTTCACACTTGATTTTCCAAGAAATTTACGACGCAGCGCTGGCCTTATATAGGCGCCGCACACTGTTTCATTTCACTAAAAAAATTTCCCTATGCTGTTTATCGCATAAATCGATTAAGAAATCCATTTTAAATGTAAGAGTAAAACACCCACGTGTCAATTGGACATACTTTTTTTTTAAAAAAATAATTTGTGTTTCGTGACCTCGACGTAAAAAAAAGATTAAATAAATTCTGTATGCGTGTCTGATCAAAATATATCTTTTTGATTAATATGGTTTGATGAAAGACCTTCAGGTGCATATTTTCCAGTTTTTATTTTTTGAAGATCACTTTTGGTTACCGAGTTATTAATTTTTATTCAAATTTTTGTTTTTATTTTTTTTCTCCCAAAAACCGCAAAAGTGCGACCTGTGACTGGCACTCAAAGATTCCTCATAAATGCGTCTATCATTGATAAAAAGCTCAAGTCGCACTATGGAAGCGTTTACGAGTAATCGAATTTCAAAATATGGTGTTAGGGGTGTCACTCAACTTGACCTTTTATTTTTGTTTAAATTAATTCAATTTTGTCCTTAACTACAATACACCTGAGGAAGCTCTAGGTTTCGTTATCGACAGGAGACTAAATATGGAAACATATAAACTTTTAAGACAGGATTTGAAAAGTCGAGTTTATTTAGCTTATCCACCCTTCTTACTAATGAGAGCAAGAAAAGCATGTTACCCAGCAAAAGAGCTAGATGTTTCGGAAATAGAAGCGTCAGTTTCGTTGCATGGACTTCTTACATATACTTTGCAACGAATCGTTTGAAGTTGTGATGAGAATTTTATCGAGTATTGTAACAGAACAGGCAAGCAAGAAGTCTCATGCGTATTTGAAGGGTCCTGGGGTTTTGATGGAAGCACAGGCCAAGCATTATATAAACAACACTTCTCAGAATCAGACGAAGACATTTCTGTGAACGAAAATAGTTTTTTTGCCTCGACTTTTATTCCTTTAAGTATAGTAATGGACAAAAATTATATTTCATGGCACCATCCTGCACCCCAGTCGTATAGATTTTTTCGGCCGCTCCACATTCAGTATAGAAAAGAAGACACTAATCTTATTCTTAAGGAAAAAGCTTTGATAGAGAAGCAAATTAAACGTTTGACAGGAGTCAAACGTTTAATTTGCTTCTCTATCAAAGTTTGGGTTTGAGTCGTAATTCCTATTACGACCCAAACCTCCGAAGGGCATCATACTTATTACATTTGTTTCTAATTTAATTTTGAGTGTGATCGACGGCAAAGTCCTAAACTGGTACGTCTTCACAGTTAAGGTGCCCATTTTGCAAAGCTACTGCCAGTCAGTTCATGATTTGGCAACATCGTAAACAAGACGAAGTGTAAAAGAAAATATGCAACACGGCATCAATCCACTTCATGTATGGATACGTATTTTCGAATTTTTATTACATCTCAGTTACAAAAACGATCCGTTAGTACGGAAATGGAGAATCAAAAAAGATAGCAGAGAAAGTCAAATTGTGGAAGAACGGAAAAACATATCCAGGCTGATATAAGAAATCGGATTGGATTGTTGCTGGACGTTGTTAAACCCAATGCAGGAACCACAAATGATAGTAATTCAGCCCGCACGGCACTATCAGACAAATACCGTGCTATATTTGCAGAGATATTAGGTCTAGATGCATGTTTGATGGACGGGCTGCATACTATCTTTGTCGCCATATCTTGTGAATTTCCTATTGACACTGTAAAGTTTGGCATTTTCTGTCGCACGCTCGCGGAAAAGTACATCCAGTCATTTAATTGGCAGTCAATGACTGTGACGGTACACAAAATTCTAGTCTATGGTAAAGAGATCGTAGAATCATGTTCTCTTCCTGTATGTATGCTCTCAGAACAAGCGGCTGAATCGCGCAATAAATTTTGGCGCTCAGATAGGGAACGCCACTGCCGGAAAATGAACAGGAAAAAAACTATGATTGACCTCTTCCACCATGCACTTGAATCGTCGGATCCGTTTGTGTGTTTATGGCACACTGTAGACAGCGCCAAAGATTGTCCAATAGGATTTGTCTGCCAGCAGCTGTTCGTGAACTTCTGAAGCCGGTTAATGAAGAAAACTTGCAGTTGGAAGAAGTGGCTGACGAAGTTCCAACATGATAATGTTGACGACAGCATGTTGATACTCGTAAATGAAAATTATATGTATGAGTCTTAAATTTTTTATTGATTACAAATATTACAATTGTTTGACCTTTAGTGACAACCCTAAAATGTACTATATAACCTTTATCCGTAACTCCCAAAAGCTTCCATAGTGCGACTTGACTTTTTTATCACTGATAGACGCATTTATGAGGAATCTTTGAGTGCCAGTCACAAGTCGCACTTTTGCGGTTTTTGGGAGAAAAAAAATAAAAACAAAAATTTGAATAAAAATTAATAACTCGGTAACCAAAAGTGATCTTCAAAAAATAAAAACTGGAAAATATGCACCTGAAGGTCTTTCATCAAACCATATTAATCAAAAAGATATATTTTGATCAAACACGCTTACAGAATTTATTTAATCTTTTTTTTACGTCGAAGTCACGACACACAAGTTATTTTTTTTAAAAAAAAGTATGTTAAATAGACAGGTGGGTGTTTTACTCCTGCATTTAAAAAGCATTTCTTAATCGATTTATGCGATAAACAGCATAGGGAAATTTTTTTAGTGAAATGAAACAGTGTGCGCCGGAATCACCACCCCGCAGAATCTCGAAGTTTCCCATTGTCGAATATTCTATTTTGAAATTCGGATTACAACTTATCGTGGGAATATTTCATAGCGCCGGCACCTATCCTTTAAGTGTGGACGATTCTGTCTCAAAAATATAATATTCGAGAACTCAATCACTTTGACTAATACCGCCTCTAAAATTGAATTTGATTCATAATTGATTTTGATCTCGAATACTTAGTTATCTATGTATTCGGTCGATGTGTTTGTGAAGCCGCGTGTTCATTCGAATACTTTCACATGTCACAACATAAACATAATACGATATTTTTTAAGTACCAAATAAGTATCGTATAAGTGGCAATATAATATCTATAATCTGGACTTTGAACTCACCATTTATATTCGTGTATATGATACCGACAATGTATACAATTCAGTCATTGTATAGCACATTAGGTCGAGGAAAAAGTTTCTTCGCATTTTATATGAAAACTCAAGACATTTTTAAAAAGTTTATTCACAGTTAATTTCAATATATATGTGCCACTTTGTTCGATGACTGTCTGCCATTTTGTAGGTAGTTAGTTACATGATCTCGTTGCTGTAGAAATTTGGGGACTTCTGATCAAAAAAACGCGACAAGTAGTTTTGGCAGTCCTCTTTTGATGTTAACCTGATACTGTCTAATGAATTCTGAAGAGGCCAAAACAGGTGGAACTCTGAAGGTGCAAGGTCAGCGCTATTTGGCGGATGCACTAACACCTCCCAGCCAAACTCTCTTAATTTTTTAGTTTTTTTCTGCGTGACTAAAAATATGTCTGGTCTAGCGTTGTCATGATGAAAGACCACAGCTTTTCTATTGATTAATTCCAACTACTATCTAACAATTTCTTGCTTTAATTTTATCAGTTGTTCGCAGTAGAGATCCGATTCGATGGTTCTGCCCGGCGGTAAAAGCTCATTATGAACAATAGCCTCCCAATCCCACCACACACACAGCATCACCTTAGTGCGAGTTAGCATGGGTTTTGCCAGTCTGTGAAGCCTGACCGTTCTTTGACAACGACTTTTTTTTCGCATGTTCTTATCGTACTTGATCCACTTTTCATTACCAGTTATCAATCTCTTTAAAAACGATTCGGTTTTATTAAGTCTTAATAAAGAATAGCAAATGAGTACACAGTTCATTAGGTTTTTTTCAGTGAGCTCATGGCACCCAAATATCAAGATCTTCAGCTATGTCGTAACTACTTATATGCCTATCTTGTTCCACTTTTTCAAAAATGGCGTCCATTTTAGCCGTGACAGGGCGACCACACCGAGGTGCATCCTTGACATCGAAATTCCCGGATTGAAAATGTTTAAACCAACATTGTGATACTCTTACTGACACCGCATTAGGGCCATTTGAAAAATGAGAGAATGAAAAATTTCGCGGCTTGCGTTCCATTTTTATCCTTTTTAATAATAAAATGTATTAAATGTATTTTAAAATGTATCGAATTCCTCCATTAGATTCACTCATTTTGACAGAAAGAAAACAAATGAAAACGAACCGGCGGGAAACAATATTTTACTAATTTGTTTTTTTTTTTAATATAACCTTTTAATTGGTATAAAAACCAGCCAGATACCACTTAACTACGTACTAGTTAAGTGGTATCTGGCTGACCAAAGAGAGTTTCTTGAAAGTATATACAAACTATATGCGAATAAACTTTTTCCCCGACCCAATACATAGTTCTTCTACTCGTATACAAAACCGACTTCGCCAAAACATTGTATAAAATATTTTATCTATCTTTAACAATTACATATACATTGCCTAGGCAATGTTCGCAATACTTAATGCAAATTTTTAAAAATCTATTTTACTGGCATTTTCAATTGCTATTGAAATTATAAATTAGTTCTCAACACTGAGTGGTCAAAGGTCCACAACTTCACGACTTGCCGCCAAACCGCTGCGCTTCAAAAATATGCTGCGAGTAAAACGAATGTGATGTACAGACAGGCAGACGGGACGTGGCGAAACCTGAGTTCCTGGTTTGAAAAAATCTAGAAGTAAATTTTGATAAATCTTCGGAAATAACCGTTATAATACCTGTTTACAAATAAGTTTTTGTCGTATGGCAAGAATACATGTGAAAAATGTTTTTTCCTCTGAGCAGAGGTAGGCATGTTTTGAAAGCGGTCTTTTCTTTCACGTACATTCCTAAACAAATTATCCGAGAGCACAAGTTAATGGGCCCGCAGCTGATAAATGGCTGGTTTAACGGCAACGTAAACAAATACGTTTACGTTACGGTTTCAGAGAAAAAGCTTAGCGCTTAAGAAATATACAATGTTTTTTTTTTCACCAAAATATTGCGGCGCGGCCGGCGGCGTTTAGTTTTTTTAGTTTGTTTTCTAGCATTATGCAATTTTCTGGAATAACAAAACGATGCGGTAGCTTAACTAATTTTAAAAAGTCGAGTAAAACGGTGACTAAACATAATAATAATAATAATAATAAATGAAACTAATCCAATAATTCACCCCTCGTCGCCCCCGACGCAAATGTGCCCATGACGCTCATCGCATTGCCGCGCTGAATTGCAATGGCAATTCTTTGAACCAGGAAGCTTCTTTGCGGTAGCTTGGATTGTTCAAATTTTTAACAAAGCAACTTTATTTTTATTCAGATTTGTTCCAATTTCAACCGTATCCCCAGGTCTCGTAGATATTTTATCAATACTCTGAGCGACGTGATGACACACCTTGTGTGTTGAACCACCTTTTCCCTTAAAAGGGTTACGGATTTTATGCAAAAGTGAAATATTTTCGAAATAATAACAATAACGTATACATCACAACAACGTCTAGGCCCCAAACTAAGCATTAGCTTGTGTTTTGGGTACCAAGTAAAGATTAGATTGGTGTAGCTAGAAGATAGACATAAAATACGTCATTAAAATTTAGGTTTTTTATTAAAATTATAAGGACATACAAGTTCAATGATTTATGTAGGAAAAAAGTAATGTTTGTAATCCGCTTAGCCTAGTGGGTAGCGACCCTGCCTTCGAAGCTGGAGGTCCCGGGTTCGAATCCCAGGTCGGGTCAGTATTTATATGATGAATATTGATACTGGTACCGGGTCTTGGTTGTTATATGTAAGTGGTGTCTTCGCTTGGTACCCAAAACACAAGCTAATGCTTAGTTTGGGGCCTAGACGTTCTTGTGTTGTATACGTTATTATTATTATTATTTAGCGAATATACCACAACACAACAGTTGATGACGTCGCTGCTACGAATTACAGCTAAGATATTCTTTTACGTACCTATTGCGCTTGTTTGTATGCCCGACGACCCCTGCACGCATAGTGACGTGACAATAATTTTTCACTTTTTTTTTATTATCTCTTATATCCTGTAAAAAAACATATTTTTTTGTTGAATGAGAACTTATGTATCAAGTTTACAGAGTATAATCAATTGATAATGACCTACTTCGAATACTATGCAAGTTTCAATTGAATTAGTTTTGGTTCAATCGGCCATTTGCGAAATCGTGCCGATATTGGTGTTGAGTTTGAAGATCCTCCTCTTCCTCCTAAAAGAAAAGGAAATCCTTTTCCGGACTTATAAAATGTGATACGCCCCTAAATATATACAAACCTTAATTGACTTGAGTGTTCGTAATTATCACACAAAACTAGACTATTATCACCCGTTGTCATACGATTACCACTCACTTGTTATCATATTTACCACATGAATGAGCTTAGCGGCGGAAGATAATAGTTGTTTACGTAGTGTTTCTATTGTGTGCATCGCTCACAGCACTGCTACTTAGACACTAAGCTAACGGTTAGACACTAAAACTGAAATCCCTTAAACTTTCTCTAAGTACCAACTTAGCTTAGCTGGAACTTAGAAGTCGTTCGGCGGGCCACTCCTAATGAGTAAGAAGACGTTTTCATATCAAAACACATGTTGCTTATGTTAGCGGGTGGGGAGGGGGAGGAGTGAGTTATGCGTTCATTATCAACAAAACGAGGCAACGTCGCGCATCTAAACGGCCATCATAAAATGTCACGATCGAAAGTCGTATTGTGTGCGGAATGCGCAAACGATTTCGACAGATCCTAAGATAGTACTGTCAACTTTAAACGTGGATGTATTTCTAGAGCGCAATAATGAGGAAGGCATATCGAATTAAAAACTGCAAAATATGTTTTTTTGTAAAAATCTTTATATTGTTACAAACACACAGAGTAACGACCGCCATCTAGCGTCAACTAGTAAAACCACTTTGTAGAACAAAGATAACACGAAACCCCTACTCTGGACGGCGTTAGAGGAAAGGAATAGTCTCGAAAAACAGTACCTGCGTGAGACTTTCTAGAGTCGTCCAGCCCGGTCGATCGCGTTCGCGCGCCTTTTGGAATGATCTGGAGCTAGTTTCGGCTCATATAAATAGCCGCAGGGAGGCGAGCGAGTTCAGTTCAGTTTTTGGGCTACTTTCGAGGCGACTTCGAAGTGAAAACTAGTGATCAAGAGTGATAGCAGTGAAACCTACGACTTGGCTACGACCTAATACATCGTGAGTGCTTAGTGTTTGGACCTAGTGTTTTGTGCTGGACTTAGTGTTAGTGAATACAGTCTTCAAAAGAGTCAGCAGGTCTTTCTCTCCAGATCCTTCGAACCCTAACACGTAACAATATTCACATAAACATATTTTGATTATTGGTTTGTTTATCCCCGCCTGCAATACCATATACCATTCAAGATATATTTATATGATATATTAACATCTGCTGTAGCTATCGGCATACGTTGCCCCAACTATAGAATATAGCTTGTTCTTCTCTTTGCAGATAACTTTAACCCTTTTCAGTTAAGTGCTATTAGTAGGTTTTTTTTTTAAATTTATTCTTGTCGTTTGCATTAAGTAATGCATTAATAGCTTAGCTCAGCCTAACTCCATAGAATTTTAATTCCATGATTACTCAGTAACTATTTATTGAAGTAATATATTTTAAATAAGCGTCATTTAACTTGTTTATAATACGTGTAAATTTGTACAGAAATCAATTTTATCTAAAAGTTATTGGCTTCGGAAACTTGTCGATTTTATGCGTATTTCAAGCGATTTCAGGCGAGTGAATATATTGCGTGAATAAAGCTTACAATAATTTTATAATTTTGGGCTATTACCCAGATAATTTAACGTAAATTCCAAATTAATTTACTTCAAGTTTTTATTCTAAATCTTTTTACAATCGTGGAGAACTCGTGAAAGCCGTTTTGTTTGATTTTGCAATAGAAATTCTCAGTCCCGCCCGCACCTTATGTCTATCGCACCTTACCTATTAACAGAACGATGACGTTAGATGAAACAGCATGAGTTCTCGCTGGCCGCGCCGCATTCGTTGCATTCCGATGAGCTCCCTTATGTATATAATTTAGTATAAATTTATTTGATCAGTAGGTACTAAAGAACTACACTTTGTTGTGTTTATTTTATCATATTAATAAATTCAAAATAAATAATTATATAAATAAATAAATATCAAAATAATAAATTAACTGTATTATACTCTAGTCGTCAAATGTATAAAAAATGTTTTTTTTAATACCAAACAGTTCTAATTCTGATTTTAATTTAATCGAAAATTTTGAACTTTAAAAACTAAAATTAAAACTTTCTTCTGTTAGAAGGACCATATTTTTATAAAAAAGGTAGAAGTTTAAAATTTGAAATGTCTATTGTAATAATTTTCGTAGTAAGTTTGTATGTAAAGTGTCAAGAATGTACTATTATTACAAACTTTATGAAATTTTCAGTAAAATTGTCAATAGTTATTTACATATTGTTTAAAAATATTTATTTCAAAATCGACTCAATTATTTGTTTACTGGAAAAATAAATCAACATTCTAAAACACTTCATTTGATTTTAAAATATCTGTTCGATGAGAATCCACTCGATGTAATTATTTTTTTCACTCGCGTTTCACAGGAGGTACAGTTCCAATCAAATTTTTTATGGCGGATGTGAACATAAGTACAAGTCGCGTCGCAGTAACCAGTTTTAGGTGTAGCGAGTCACAGTGGAACGAGGGGTATATGACTGTACCTGCGTAAGCACGCTCAACGTTGTATTCCAGTCCGCCATAAAGTTTGAGGCGAACTGTACCATAGAAAAATCATAATAGCGTCTGTTAAAATTACTGTTACAATCAGACGAACAGACAGAGACAAATTACAAAAGCTACAAAAGAAAGCCTAAAAGAAATATTTATAAATGTAAAAATTATAAAAATAAAAATAATACCTACCTGGGAGTTCTCATACAGCGTCATCTAGTCAAGAACTAAGCAAAGCATGTATTATGTACACTAGACAACTGGTATACATAGGTACTCAAATATTTTTTATAATATAAATATCCTTTTACACCCAAGCACAGTACAAATAGACATGTTCATGGACACATATATTTGTCCCGGGTGGGACTCGGCCAATCGGTCAGTTAATTGCAAACATCTGAATACACATCGCAATACAACTACACTCCAAGGTGTTTTAGCCGCGGTAGTACCTGTAATTAAAGTCTTAACAGATGGCGCTGGTTTGTCTAGTTCAAAGGACACTTGAAACAAAAGTTCTTAAAAATTCTTTTAAAATTCAATGCCATGAATACAAATTTTTGATGTTCCTTTGAAGTTTCCACGCCAACTTTTCTTTCTTTTCTTTTGGATTTAGGTATTTTTCTTGACATTTATTCATAACTGGCAATCCCGTAAACTAATTTGTCTTTTAAAGTTGGACCATTTCTTTTTTCGGGAGCAAACTGTTATAAAAGAAGCACCGTCACAATGAAATGACAAAGGGCTCTTCACGCCACAGAAAAAGGTGAGTCTCGAAATGAAATGCCCTTCTGAAAAAGCCCTGTGAAGATAACGAAAAGGTAGACAAACTTTAAATTAATGAGACGAGCTATTTCGAAAATTTAGGAAAATGGATTATTTAATTTTTGTTACTTTTACTTTCAGATTTCTTACCTAGCTTTACAAGACCCCTTTGATAAAAAGTTGCCAATGCCTCTTTTCACCTTATAAACTAAGTAAATCTATGCAAAAAAATATCGCTGCCCCGGTACTAAGGGCCGCTATTTCAGTTCTCACTTATCCTAGGAATAGCGTTGAGTGAATCAAACAAATGAAAATTTGTATTGGATTTTGAAAATTAAGCTTCACTTAACGTCATTCCTAGGATAAGTGAGAACTGAAATACCGGCCCTTAATGAAAGAATTTTTAAAATCAGTCAAATAGTTTTTTATTTTATCCGTAACATATAAACCAAAAATCAAATCTTTTTATAACATTAGTATAATCTATACTTTATCGACGTACTTTGACTTTGATTAACCAATTCTGGTGAAATTTGAAATTTTGTACATAAAATCATTATTAACATTTCGCGAAAACTTCATCAGCCCAGACCCCTCCAGTATTAATTAAAGATTTAATGTTCCTCTTACTATGCGGTGATCATCGCTATTTTTTAACCTGTTGTTCACTGAGGCATCATTGAATATTTGCTGCTTTGTTTAAAAATGAAGCCTACCTCATTTTTGTGAAACAGTATAGGACGATCCATGTTATATTCCTGTGAGGCTGTTTTCTGAAAAAGGAGTTCATTATATAAAGTCTCTCCATCTCCAAGAAATCGCTAGTCACTGTTTCCTTGGGTTTCGCGGTCCAAATCCAAATCGACCATTTCTCAGCATATCGCCTGTTGGTTGCCTAGTTTTGCGTGTGGACCTAGATAAAAATTGGTTTGTTAATTATTAAGATTGTAGAGCGAGATTCCAAAAAAATATGCGTTCATATTTATGGACAAAAATAATAAATAATGAACTGTGAAAATCATGTAACAGAAATCATATACTAAAAGCTAGAAAATTTAATTTGAAGAAGTTACTTATTAGTAAGACAGTGTTACGGACTAGCGGTCTAGATATTATTGGATGCACGAAAACACCGATTTAAGTTGTATTTCTTCTTTATTACGTAATAAAATCACAAACTGTTAGCGCACTTGTATCGTACTCGCAGTTATTTTCGCTCTTGACTCTTCTAAGAAACTGACTCGCTGGCCCCGCGCCGGCCTCCTTATATTTGTCCTGAAATCGCCCACCCCGCAGTTCTATCATCGAACATTCGATTGTGAAAATCTAATAAAAAATTATAGTGGCAATTATCAATACAATTTTGAGCGAAGACAACCCTTTTGACTAATACCGTTGCAAAAATAGAATTTCATTTCCGATTTATTTTTATGCCGAATTTCTAGTTATTTACGTATCCGTCGATGTGTTTATGAAGCCGCATGATCATTCAAATACTTTCTAGAACTTTCTTCTAGGCATATACGTCACAATAGTAACAATGCGCTTAACATTGATGAATTACTATTTCTAGTAGGTTTGCCGCAAATATCGTAAAAAGCTAGTACAGCGAAAGGCCGCAAAGAAAATATAAATCTTACCACATCGTCCTTTCACTATATTCTTACGTATATAATGTTGGGTTCCGTAGCTTCTCGCCACCGAGGATAATGAGATTGTGCGTTAGGAGAGGTTTTATATCACCATTATTGCGGTATCCTACGCCGTTGAGTACTCTGACTATAATACTAAATGCCACAAAATCTACATGTGTGTGTGTTTTGTTGCTTTTTCTTTAAGGTATACACTTCTACGATTGTATTTCGGTAGTACACACTTAAAACGTCGTAGACTAGTTAATAGTATGGTATTATGAAGCTTCTCGGTTATACCAAGCCAACTTTGGTACTGCGAGTCATTAAATATAGTATGCAATCAATTAATTCATAACTTGTTCATACGTATAGTTCACCTCAAGCTTTATGGCGGATCGGACTACAACGCTGTAAGCTTGCTTGTGCAGATACAGTCGTATACCCCTTGCTCCACTGCGTCGTCCCGTTGCGTATGTGGAAACCCTTCCAGTATTCAGAATCCAAGTTGTTCTGAGCTGCGGTAGGGTTTACTAACATTGACTCACAGAAAGTTTCCTTAAACCACTTCACTACTCAGTGTTGCGAACGATCTAGGTTCGGGTATGGTTTTCGGTGTAGTATTCAAGACTTCAAAATTAAAACGCTTCCTCTACTCAGTTACTTATAAGTACTTAGGGGCGCCTTACGCGCGGGAGGGATTTCTGTGTTCTGAGGGAGTTCTGTTGTTTGTTTTGATTTAAATTAGTTCCGTTACCGATTTGTCATGAAAACATTAACGTCCTCATTTTTTTTTTCATATTAACTTATTGAATGTTAAGTTTTATGATTACATTACATTATGTCTTCACTTTGCAATTTATAGTATTTTTAATTCCTAATAGTATGATAATCATCCTTTTCGTTCATTTAGAAGTCCTCACAAAACGTATTCTGTTAAACCTATAAACCAAATTTTAGTCTGAGTAGCGGTATTAATTCAAATCCATAAGGTTAGTATTGCGCTTGTAAAGTCTCCCGCTTTACAGAACTAAAAGCAGGGTAGCATTTAATTCATCAAACTGCGTGTTTAATAGCATAAAACTTCCCGCAGCTCAGAAATACTGGAGTTCTGAATACTGGAAGGGTTTCCATATAGAACTGGTTAATGCGACGCGACTTGTGCCTATGTTCGGGTCCGCCATAAAATTTGAAACTGTAGCAGATATTAGTTTTTTTTTAAATAATTGGAACAACTCCTGTCCCATATATATTTTTATACTAAAAGTTATTGTATGTCCCTAAACGTTTGATTTTTTCCCGAACTCTTTAATTTTTTATGTTTTTCGGATCCAATTATTTTTTTAATTATTGTACTATAACTAATTTTATTTGTATTTTAATATGTTAAAATTGATAAAAACAATTGTAGTTAAAAAATACACTGGACCGAATTTAGGATGCCAACCCTCCTTAGTAACATTTATAAATATTTTATAAAGTGTAAATATATGAGCAATATTCCGCCTGGGAAAAGAATGAGGAGTTCACAAGATAGACCGGGATCTTAGATAATACGAAGTATATTTTCTATAGCAATAAAGCTGCCCTATTACCATCAAAGTTGTATGCTTGCGATGCTCACAAGTTTGTAAAGTTCATTTCTACACATGTAATACAGAGGTTGAGATTAATATTAAGCTTGTACGTCTAAAGGTCTAACCAGAGATTTGGGTAGGAAGTTACCCAGTTAGACAAACTTTAAACTGCGCAGCAGGCTAATTTTGCTTAATCAAAATCAAAATCTATTTTCATTTAACTATATCTCACTTTTGTAACTTCAAAAATGCGACCGGTTCGGATGCTGAGTTTATTAATGTTGAGACTGATTATTTTATTTTATTCCATAAATATCTACATATTTAAAATATTTTTTAAATGCCTTAGCAGATATTCTAACAAACTTAAAGAGGACGTACAGTTTAACGAATTTAACAAAAAGTTTCAAATAAGCAGGTAGCGCAATGTACCTAATAATAATAATATCTGGGACATCCCACACAACGCCATCTAGTCCCAAAATAAGCAAGTATTATGCTTGTGTTATGGGGTACCAGACAACTGAACTTACATATTCTTTTTTTTATAATATATAGATACTTTTACACCCAGACACGGAACAAATAGTTCATGGACACAAATATTTGTCTCGGGCGGGAAACGAACCCGCGACCCTCGGCTCCGCAGTAAGGGTCGCTAACCACTCGGCCAACCGGTCAGTCACTAATGTCAGTAATGGTTACCGAGGAAAAAAATTCACAATCCAGACAAGCTAGATGCTTTTATTGTTCTGAGACAGCTGGTCTCCGCCAACCGTCAATTTAAAAATAATTAAATAACGAAAACTTCAGTAACATTTAAATTCAAAGAATAGTCGGCCATTAACCTTATCAGCTGTTTCACGAGCAGTATTTCTCCGATATTGCGATTCGCCAGATAGTCTCGCGGTATTTTATTACTTTTGGAAGTAAACCTGATTAAATAAATATGTATTAGTTTGATATTATTGTATTAGTGTTTCTATTAGTTGGTATTAAAAATAGGATAAACGACAAACAAAAAAGATTTTAAACATATTTTTCTCGGTAACCGTTAGTTTGCGCCACCTGTGCACCTGAAACTTTTTCTACTTCTTTCTTTGGTGAGCTCTGTACGCTCTGTAAGTTTGTAAGTTAAATATGAACTTACTTTACATTTAAATGTAATTAAATCCAATCCACATGTTCGACGCAACAAGCTGATAGGACACTACGACAGAAAAAAACATTACGGCTTATATGCTCTGCTACCCTTGCGAAGCCGGGGCGGGTCGCTAGTGTATTATAAGTTTTTATTTTTATGTTCATTTTCAATGTCCTCCGATATTTGCGAGATGCGTGAACTGTGAAGATTATTAAATTTCAACTATGAAACGTTCCTTCGGGCTACGAAACCCTTCACTGTGTGTGGTCCGACACGCACTTGGTGATTTTTCTTCTTATACTCTCTATAGAAATAGCCAAAAAAAAACAATTCGTGATAATAAAGTATGTAGGATAATAAATATCAAGGAAATATATCGTACAACTTTCGGAATATATTCGTGAAGCGACGTTCAGTTTCAATAGGCATACACGTTTGTACGTGACAAAGTTTCGATTTAGGTAATACTAGAAAAGACTGGCCGTAAAAGTAAGTACGGTTGTTCATATTTCACGCATTATACGTTTAGCTAAAACACATCATCATAACTTCAATTTTGAATTGCGCATGAATAGAAAACTTGCCTGTATTTGGAAATTTCCTATATCAAGGTTCTTGAAACGATAGTTTCTTGTTCCGCTACTGAACCACCCTGGCAACCTTTTTCCTCAGATTACCTACCTCATTGTAACGTCCCCAGTTTTATCATAACAACTTTAAATTTTATACCCGTACATATGTTAAAAGTTTTTATAGACAATATAAAAGTTTCAGGTGTTACACTTTTCAGACATAAAAAGTTAAGAACAGAAAAAAAAACAGGTTAAGTGGTTACAAAAAATAAAAAAATAATTACGTGCCTGGTTGTATATACCTACAGAAAATATAATTTAATGTAGAAAATTTTGTAAAAAATATGTTCATGGTGAAAATGTCATTTTAGGAAATTCAATTAATTTAGCTTCAGAAGCCACGCAAAAAAATATGATGAGCACTAGCGACGACCCACATGTTATCGTATAGTTTTAGTGACATTTTAAACTTAAAATTCAAAGCCTACGATACACACTAAGGATAAATATAAATATTAAAATATTAAATAAAACGAAACACTCTCATCAAAAAATATTTTCTGAACTAGTAATTTTATATCGTACTCTTCATTTAATAATTATTCTTAAGGATTACATTTACAAAATTCTTAAATATTCAATCACAAAGAGTGTTCCAAAAGAAGAATGAGTATGAAAGCACAAAGACTTCTCACAAATATATTTCGATCCAAACTTAGAACTTCTTAAAAACTGTTCCTCCTAATCACCTAAAAAGATCCTGCGGCGCGGCTGCTACTGCATCATTACCTTTAAATTTTTGGCCTCTCTGAAGTTCCCTTAATCTAAGAAATAGATACAAATCACTAGGTGTTAGGTCCGGTGAATATGAAGTATTATCCATTGTTTAAAACCTGGGTCTTTCTGGGCTTCTGCACCGAGGCGTTGTCTTTGTAAAAAAAAGAACAAAATTGACCATGAATCCACAAAAAGCAATTTATTTTAACTTTTTCACCGTTAGTCATTAGTCTTAGAGCGGTTTGAGCGAGTGTCATCACTATTTGAAGTATGAGGAGCATCAACCTCTGATATATCGCGTGTCGTATCATCTATCTTGATCTACTTGTTCACTAGAAATTTTTTTCTATCAAATATATTTAGTTACTGCGTAAACTTTGAACACTTCCCTGTGGTCTTAACACAGTTGGTCTTAATCAACCGTTTTATTCCATTTTCACAATCACGCTTCGGTATGATGCAATTAATTAATTTTTAAACATTCCAAGCACTTTGTCTTTTTAAATAATCTTACGTATGTGTTAACTATAACCTGCCAGTATTAATTTTGTTTTGTTCCAAAGAGTAAACATGTCAGTTTCACTTTGTGCTGAACACCGTTCGTATTAATATAGCATATGAGTTGCTAAAGAAAATAATGTTTTATATTAATTACTTCTCTTTCTTCTTCAGATTTTTTTAACCATTTTGGTGTAGGCCTCCTTCAACCGCTCCATTTTGTTGAAGGGTTTAGGCATATTAAGCCGCCCGCTTGCCTAAGGCATCCTAGCGGATGTGAAGTAATCCATCTTACTCGGACTATGGTTGCTACCGTTGATCTTCTTCGGTTCTTCTTCTCCTTCCCTGAGTATACCTAGTTCACCAAGCCGTTAGACGTCTTAATGATCTGCCTTACCTCTCTTTGTTCGCTGACCTTCCATGTGGATTCTAACCGACATCTTCAGCAGGATTGCTGAACTTAACAGGGTCCTCCGAGAAGGCGAGAATGGAGTTGCAAAGGCTAGAGAGTTTCTTTTGTAGAAACTCTTGCATTACGCATGACACTCCCATGGACCCCCTTGGACTTACTTTAATTACGTTCTCTATACAAATTGATACGGTTGATATACAATACATAGGTGATCAGGAAATACTATGATTTTGGTGATTTGACACTTTGGTCCCGAAATCTTTTTAAACTAGTGACTTTTTTGTTTCATTTACAATTTTTCTTTCAAACGATTTATAGCATCGAATACTAAAAGCAACCGCCAACGAAATTTTCATCATATTATGGTAAATTACAGAAGTAACGAGGCCGTGTCAAATGAATGGATGGACATGATGAGATTAAAAAGGTTGCTAGGAGCTACGAAACAGTAAAAAGCATTTAATTTCGCCAAGTAAAAGCAAAAATTAGCATGATTATTATAATCCAAGGACTAAACATGAAACGAATCAAAAATTGCATGTTTAATTCAAACCGTATTCATTACGAGTTGCAGACTGTGTTTCTCTCTTCTTCTATGTACGGAATGTTCGGCTGAACGTAGTCCAAGCTTAAAGCGCACGATAAAAACATACCAAAGTAAACAAAAAGTTTCAAGAGAGCAGATGGTACAAACTAATGGTTACCGAGAGTAACATGTTTAAAGTTTAATTTTATTATCACTTATTTTTTAAAAATATTTGCAATTAGTTTTTTTAAAATTTCGTTAAGACCGGTAATAGCTGGTCTGTATTTGGATTAGAGCGTGTAGAGCTTACCGCGCTAAACAAAGAGTTTCAAATGAGCAGATAAAGCAAATTAACGGTTACCGAGAATGATAATAATAACATATACGTACCAACAACGTCTAGGCCTATTATTATCTGAATATATGCAATATTTAAATTTTTTATAACTTGCCTATTTATAATATATAAATATTATAATATCATATAATATTAAAAAAAGGTTACCTCAAAAAATTTAAATATATAAATTTAACTGATTTTTGCCGGATTTTTAACATTGGATGAGAATTTCATTCAATGACCGCTTTCTTTGTATTGAAATTTGAAAATACACCGAACCAGGTAATATTAATAGAGTACGTACGTGCATGTAGTAAACACGGAGCGCATCGTGTTAAGGAGTATAAAATTGATATATATATCTAAAAAAATATTATCAATTTTATCAATACATGAATAAATTGCAATATAAAATTTATGTTTCTGCCGCTTTAAAATTAAATTTATAATGATGTAATTTGCATGTACGATATTAATAATGCAAAATTTCTAAGGTTGTCATATTATTTTGGTTCTATTTTAAAAAAATAGTACAGGTGCAGTACATATATGTCATATATGTCCAATCCTGCATACCAGATATAAATTTAGTATAAAATGAATATACTATGATAATTATAATACCTAAGACATCCCACACAGCGCAATCTAGTCCCAAACTAAGCAGAGCTTGTATTATGGGTACTAGACAACTGATATACGTACTTAAATTTTTTTAAATAAGTGCAAATTTTAGATATTTTACACTCAGACACGGAACAACTAGACATGTGCGTTTGACAGATATATTTGTTCCGGCCGGGAATCCAACCAGCTACCTTTAGTTCTGCAGTTAGGGTCTCTAACCACCGGTCAAGGATAAAAATTCGGATCTTCGGGTTGCAAAAAGTATTTGTATATATTTATATAGTACATTGGAAAATTACTCAGTATAACAATATTATTATTCGTTTACATGTTTAGTCACGGTTGCGATACACTCTATGGTTTAGCACTAAGTCAGCAAAGCGACTTCTCTTAAGATTTTCAATTATGTTCTTAGTAGTCTTACTAGGATACTCGACGTAATCAAATTGTATTAGTTTCGAAAACATTTATTCAGACGGAATTCAGTAGCGCGACAATCCTAGTAGTAAATTAGAGGTACACGAAAATGGTTGATACTAATTGGAATGGGGCAAATAACATTCAATCTTGTTGAAGACAAGTTGTAATCAACTGAGGGATAAATGGGTTTAGTCAGGGCTAACGCTCGTTTGGAAAATGCTTTAGAAAATAAATTCACTATTTCGCTACACATTAACAAAAGGAGAACGTCTATCTGTTTATTTGTTTTGGTATTAACTGTACGTTTATTATTATGTGGTCAAAATCAATACTGAAAAACTGACTAATAATCATAATGATACCTAGGACATCCCACACAGCATCATCGAATCCTAAAGCAAGCAAGTATTATGCTTCTTCACTTCACTTCATCACCCCATTTTTACCCCACTGCAGGGCCTTAACCCTCCCCCAGGGTGAGGAGGAGGGCTTGGAGCTTAAATCCACCACGCTGCTCCCCTGCGGGTTGGGGACTGTAACGACCGCCATCTATTAACAGCGTCCGGGACCGACTGCTTAACGTGCCCTCCGAAGCACGGAGGGCACGAAGCACCCTTTGACACGTGGATACCGCATACCGACAAAAGTTCACAAAGGAAGCCGGCACTTGGCTGCTGCCTCAAAGGATACCGACGCCGGCGTCTGAGGTCTAATATAACGGATAGACCTTACTTAAGTCAGAAACACTCATTGGTACACGCCCGGATTCGAAACATGGCCCTATGGGGCCTTATAAATTTGAGACAGGTTCGTTACGCTTTGGGCTATCACGACACTGTATTGTATTATATACAAGTATTATGCTTGTATTGTGGGTACTAGACAACGGATATATATACTTAAATATTATTTATAATATATATATAGACTGATAATAACCTAACGTGTGAAATGTTGTATTTAGATATATTCCTAGAATATTATTTTGGTCTAGTGATCCTAAACTATCAAGAGCTGAAATTTTTTGATACGCTGTTAAAAGCGTATCTCTCAACTTAATCGTGGCATACATGTACTGTGTGTGGGTGTAAAATATTTATATATGTATATATTATAAAAAAAAATATTTAAATATGTATATCGGTTGTCTAGTACCAATAATACAAGCTCTGTTTAATTTGGGACTAGATGGCGCTGTGTGGTTTGTCCCAGGTATCATGACTGGTTACTTCAATACAGACAAAACCTAGAAAGTGGCTCTCGCGAATGATTGAATTATTGCGTATTGGATTTCAAGTGTCGAGATAAAAATAAATTTGTTTAAGGAAATATAATTTCTTGATGAAAATTTCTATATATTTATGAATACTTAGGAATGAAACGTAATTTTTGATCTTTTTTTAGTAGTAATATTATTTCCACATTTGCGCATCACACAAAAAGGGATTTTGAAAATTGAGGCAAGAAAAGCACAGAAGCTACGTGACAGATTGGCTGCGTAGGCGTAGGACTGAGCATAGACTGAGAGCAAGTAAGGCCTAAACCTTACTTTGAGCTTCCCATGCCGAGAGGGCGTATATCGTATCTACCTAAAAACTATAAGGAATATCATTAGGATATGGAAGCAAGAACTCTTGCTTCCATAGGAATCCATAGGATTCCATAGGAAGGAAGGAGTCTTCGAGATTCAACGGTTTTTAGTTTTATTGTACACGAAAACAGCTAAGTTTATTGTTTACTTAATAAATATAAGATAAATCCTTAATTTTTTCAATTTAAAAAGCATTTATCATATATTTGTACATTTGTATTGAAAAGGGTTAAATGTTACCCCGCTTCCACATATGTGGACAAACATGCCAAACATTGACCAACACGCATG
Organism: Luffia ferchaultella; assembly: GCA_949709985.1. NCBI lineage: Eukaryota > Metazoa > Arthropoda > Insecta > Lepidoptera > Psychidae > Luffia > Luffia ferchaultella. The sequence goes on from OX453263.1 coordinate 12,993,068, forward strand.
AGTGGGAGGCCATTCGTATTCGGTAATGCCTTGTGCGGCAAACATTTGTTATCCGTGATAGCGTGTCGGTTTTCTTGCGCACTTAAAAGTGGCTGCATGGAAAACAAACATTTGCGAAGTAGTGTAAGAAGTATACAATTTCGACAAACGTTTGTCAATAATTTTCACGGAAAACATTTTTGGCTGATTTTCAGGCCAAATGTTTTGCCACATGTGTATAGGATCGTCTTTAGAATAAAAAAGTAGGAACGGCTATTACAGAGACTAAATGAAATAATAAAAATTAAAATCAAAGCCGGGGCTGCTTGCTAGTTAAAACTTTTACAAAAGCCAAATAGGTACCTGTAAATACAGTGGTTAACATTTCACGCGATCTTGATGTATTGGAGTTTCATTCAGAGCTAGTAATTATAGGGGTCTGTTTTAGAAATCGGAATTATCAAGATGCCGAGATCCTAATCTCGGCTCGGCGGCAGCTAACTCTAATAACTCCATTCTTTCTAAAACGTGAAGTGGCTTTAGCTAAAGCTACCGAGCTAAGAACTATATTGTCCTAGAATATTCGAATATAATATGAGAACAAAATACGTTTGAAGTCATATGAGTGATAACAGAAAAGTTTTAGTATGTAAAGTAAATGAGTATAAAATTAAATTGCAATAACTTGCCAACAAGTTGCGGTTGCGATACGATATATAGTTCGCATAAATTGGATACATATTTCATAGACCTACCTCAAAACTAAACAACTTAGACTACATGGTAAACGAGATTTGTAAGTACTTACTCCATCTCTATACTCTATCCTCCATCTATTATAAGATTTACACCCTGTACGTATGATTTTTTAACTAAACTTTGCGACTGTTTTTTGTTTCGGGATGCACTTATCCTACCTATTTAACCACTTTGAAATATTTCTCTGTCTGTCTGTGTGTTTGTTTGTATGTCTTCTTATAATACAGCAACAACTAGATCGGTTTAAGCAAAATTACGCACAAAAGAATATAAAAGTACGAATTGACTAGAAGCCCTTTTCTGCGTAACCACTCATACTCTAGTTAGGTGGTGTAAGATGGCGAGTTTCAGTCCGCGAGGTCCCAGCGCGCTGGTCTTCATCCCCGAGAAATTGTTTTTTACATTTTGCGATACTGTGAAGCGACATTTATAAACTCTATTAAAACCAAATGTTGCTTATTAAAATTTATTTGCTCTATGCAAAAGAAACTTATTAATCAGCACGTAAAATATAAGCATAAATATTATCATGTCGATATATATATTTATAAAAGCTGGAAGAGCTTTTCATGTGTAAACATTTTATAGACCGTCGGCCGATGTCGTTTTACTAATATATGATATCTTGCCTAATAACATACGGCAGATTTGGAAAGTCCTCTTATCATCAAATGTGCTCGTCTTTTTCTCTGTTCTGTTTTGGAACATTAAGGAAGTAACGTTGTAACGCTACTTTCTAAATGTATGCTATTAACTATATAATAATATAAATTTTTATGTAGGTAGCGATAAAAAAATACCTGGTGCAGTAAAATAAGAAAACCATACAAAATTGTTATTTTTTGTGTCTCTTCTCCTAAAGAACGAATCGAACCATTTTTTCCCCAAAAAATTGAGATTTTAATGTCGTCTGTTTTGACTATAGCTTCTTACAAATTATCGGAAACGTATATATTATGTTCACTTGTGTCATAGCGGCCACCGACAACCATAAGTATGCAAAACCGATAAAATTCACTTCTTTAAACTCCAGACGACAATATTGAGATGGCCATAATTTTCTAAATCTTCTTATATGGAAAGAGAGACGGGCACATTTGGTGATAAAAAGGCGTTTTAAATCAGCTGCGTTATTAAGCTCGATAGTATACCATATCAGCCCTTTATGCTTTACTGCAGGGGCTTAAGCCTCCCTTCGAAATGAGGGTGCTTAGAGATTAATCCACCACGCAGCTCCAGTGCGGGTTGGCGCATTTTAAGACTGCCATCTGAAGGCGGCGACCGGGACCGACTATTAAACGTGCTCTTCGAGGCACGGAGTGAGTAATAGTTATATATTAAACCCAGAAAATTGGTACATGCCTGTTTTTGGGATTTAACCCACGACCTTATAAATAGCGCAAAACGATAAATCAAAAAAACTTCTTCGGCTGACGGTCTATTAGCGCTCGCCCCACGATAGGAGCTAAATGAGAATTGCTTTCGGAGAAGTGAGTTGATAATGTAAGCAACATAAGAATTGTCAAGATTAAATTTTTTTTGTGTTTTTAAATAAACCGTGGTGTGGCGTCGGATCCTTGCTGTAAACCAGCGCCCAATCTTTGTTCGTTTGTTAGTAAATGTTGTGGTTATTTATAAAACAGTGACACAGTGAAACAACAATGAATAAACGGTTCTTCTTTCTATGTTTTTAAAAAGAAGTAGTATTAGAAGTAATATGAGAAAAGTGTATTTTTAACCACGATTTATCTCAGAACTCGTCGTCGTTCTTTCAGAAGAATATCAGAGGCGTGAAAGCCCGAGCACAGCGAACCTGTTCGAAGTTTAGAAGACCGTGCGGCCGTGGTTTGAATTCAGGCGTGTACCAATGAGTTTTTCAGCCTTAAGTACATTACCATCATTAACTCCGTTCCTTGGAGAGCAGGTTAAGTCGTCGGTCCCGGGTGCCATTAATAGATGGCAGTCGTTAAAATCCACCAACCCGCACTGGAGCAGCCTGGTGGATTTAGTTCCGAGCCCCCTTTCCATGGGGGACACCCAAGCCCCTGCAGTGGGGGCCCCGCGGGTAGCAAGCGACCCAATTTGGGTCGATACGTTTAGCGCCAAAGTAGTAAGCGACCCAAAGTTGCCCATACATTTTATGGGTGCTTGCGAATCAAGAATTTTGAAATGCTAATGCCATTGCAGATGGTTTAAATTGGTTTCATTAGAAGGTATGATAAAATAGTTGCCATATTAGAGAAAAAAATAAATTGAATAGTTATTTTAGGAGAACCGTCGACGTTTTATGTGTGTATTTTTGCGATATATTATTTTTGATTTCTTGTAAAAAAATTGTACGGAATCTTTTTATTTCATGATTTGAAATGTAAATACATAGCTAAAACTATAAATAAAACGCAATTCCAACAGGAAAATTGTTCATAATCATTTTTTAAATTTTTTGTTTACGATATTCGTTTATTTTTATTTTTTTAATAAACAGTGGTGTAATTATTTCTGGGCCGATTGGTTTAAAATATAGATAATTTTTTAGCAAATTTAATCTAGTTTTCAGCAATATATAACACTCATACATTAAAGTGTAGAAAATAGGTAAAGATGACTGGTGGAATGGAATATCTCAGAACTTGCGGAACGGATAAATAACTTAATAAAGCGTTGGAAATGTATCGGGCTAATAAATGTACACAGAAATATTAAACTTCAATTAGTGTACTTAAAAATCCCATATTATAAATAAATACAATATTATTATATATAGATTATCCCAACTTAATATATATATTCCTTCTGGCTGTGTTTATGTCAGTGAAGTCATGAAGTCCTCCTAAACGGTTGAACAAATTTTTATAAAATTTTAAAATTGTATAATTTAAGTTGAATTGAGATCCGATCGAAAGTATTTTTTAACAATTTATTTATTTATGTTTTGTTGTCGATCTTTGGATGGTTTAGATTAACCATTTATAAACCACGCAACAAATATTAATACGGTTTTCACAGTAATTTAGAGGATTTCTTCCGGAATATTATTATATACTTATATAATACACCAGCTTTTGCATCCAACTTCGCTTGTGTAATTTAAAATTTTGTAATATTTGGTGGATTTTAATAGGATCTTTTCAAATATTTATCTTAGATGATATACGAAAGCCAAAGAATTTGTTTTGTATAAGACCGCATGCCCCTATCCCCGCCCACTTTCTTTGATTTGAATGGAAACGAAATGGGACGGAACCGGGGCCAGGCCAGGCCAGGCAGGGCCAGGAACAGAAACGATAAGATATTTATGTGAAAAACCGGGAAACTGAAAAATGGGAACGAGATAAGACTAAGATATAAAAGTGATTCCTACGAGAAACGAATACCGCGCCAACGAAGCTGCGGGCGCGTCGCTAGTATACCGTATTTTCCCACATTAATTCCGAAAAGAGTACGGTGTAAGTGCTCGGGCGGGGAAGATAGCAATGAAAAATTTAAAAAGGAGCAGATGCAAAGCAGATGGGCTCAAATAGTATTAAAATTTGTCACGATAAAAAACTAGCTTTACATATAATAAGTAGATGCTAATATTATTTTTGTTAAAGACGAAAAATATAAATCTTATTTCACACTCTTGAAGCCGCGGAAAGTCACCAGGTACCTGGGTTGGGTTAGAGCAGAAATGACACAAATATGTAGACTATGCGAGCGCAGCCGCGGAAGGAAAACTAGTTAAATATATATTTTGTGGGTCGTTGGCTGATCCTTAACAGTACTCACGAAAACAAATCGCAAAACTTTGAAGTGCAGGTGATTTTTGCAGAAACAACTTCTCTTGTGTAAGTTGAGGAAGAAACTTCAAAGTTCGAGTGGGATACGAATGAAAATTTTATATTCTTTCCGGAAAATGGATATCTTTACTAAGGCTTAAAGTTTAAAAGTTTCCAAGTCTTCAGTTATGATTCCCTGCTTCTTGATATCATTGGCTGGTTTATTTTACGTACTTTTATAGTACAACGTCATATGATATTCTGCTTCGGGGAAAAGCCGCTGATATTCAAACAATATTCGAATTGCAGAAACGAGCTTTCGAGCTTTACTTAAATTAAAATTAAAAGATGGTGCTTTGTCACTATATACAATAACGAAAATGTAATATAAGTATGTAAATAATAACATTTGGTTTTTCTAAAGTTAACACGGCTTTAACTCGGCCATAACATATACTATTATTATACTAAATACTAAATGTAATTATTATATGCTTGCAATGCCTAGTTTCAAAGTATCAAAACTTAATAATCCTTTCATGGACAATTGCCTTTTTTCATAGGTATCCGATATATAAAAGTCCCCAGAAAGTTCCCTGTCGGTTTTTCTCTTTGTATTTCCCAACAGGTGATATATTAATTTTAATGTTCAATAAGTGTGTTCAAATACAAAATATTAAATTAAAAATAAAATGAGATCGAGATTTCATCGATGTCGGTATTGAGTTTGCTGAAAACTTATAAAAAGCTTGACTTTATAAGGAAATACAAAAAGTTTTAAAAATCAATTACAAATTAAATCATTAATTAATAACTTTGTGGTGATTGTAGTGATACTCCATGTAAATGTAATAAATGCGAGCGAAGCTGCGGGCAGTCGCTAGTATTATATACATGCAAAACACATTACCCTCATTTTAACTTCGCCGTAGTCGCGTAAAAAGGAATGTGATTAAATAAAAAGTGTGTAAATGCCGTCTATATTTCCTGAAATAAGCTATGGAAAAACATGTTTTTGGGCATTTTTGAGGTTGCAGTTTTAATGCAAACCAATACCTAATACGTTTGTTACTTTTTGCATTCTTAAGTACGTTGAAATTTTTTAACTCTTAAAAAGCCGTCGACGCCCCTGAGGTCATAAACAATAGTTTGAAATTTTGTTCATTGTAATATCTTATACAGTTTGTCAAACACAACTAAACAACGTAGTATTAAATAATAATCTGACCATATTGTATTTATGTGGTCATTAAAAGCAGTAAAATTGAAATAAATAATTTAATATTATGCCAAAAAACAAAACAAAAAAGTTAATGACAGACAGAAAAAAGTATATAAAAGAAAAAACAAAAAAATTTCACTTATGTATTACACATTATAAACATTGTTCTACTTTGCATACGATATCGAATAAAATAAGTGAAAAGACTCTTCCTCCAAGAAAATAAATTATCCTTTATTTTCAGTTCTCTGTGTGGTTTTAATAAGCTTACATTCTTTTATTTATTACAGAACTTTTTTTATTAGAAGACATAACTTAACTGTTCTAAAATATCTCTTCGGAACAACACCTCGTTCGGACCTTTTCTTCAATAAGTTTTAGATATGTGTATACCCATGTATGGAGCCTGTTTTTGTGATCCGCAGCAAAACCTTTGGCTGTCGACCGCAGCTGACTAAACATTTAGCCCTTTAGACTTTGCCAGAGTAAACGATATAACGCTCATGAGTATTATTTTTTGTCACTGTCCTACCAAAGTAGGTTAAGATTCTATAAGTAGAACATCTTTGCGGTAAATAGGCGACATAAGTGGGAAGAAGCGGTGCGGTGGGGCAGAGGACGCTTTCCGGCGATCACTACCGCGAGCGTCGGGAGAGCAGATGAAAAAGGTTTAGTTAATTTATAAAAAAAAAAGTATTAAAATGTCACAGAAGTTTACGTGTCTCTAATAGATTTGATATATATGCGAAGCTAAGAAAAATAAGATATTTGTTTGTAGTTACGCTATGTCAACATCCCTATACGTGTGTCTCGCGCTGGATATTAGTAAACCGGCGTTAGTGCCGAAGTTACTCAGGCCGCGCGGTTTAAGTACTTTGGTCCTACTATCGTATCACTTCTACTTCAGTTTTGCTTGCGTTCTACGCCAATACTGTTCCATTCTACTATACTTACAGCTTTTTTCGGCATTCCTCATTTAGATCATATCGTGATAGCCGAGTGGTAGCGAGTCTACGTTTTGTTTAAAAGGCGGTGGTTTGAATCCCAGGGCATGGAACAATGAGTTTTTCTCACTTACTATGTACATAGCTATCACTGACTCAGTGCCTCGGAGAGCACGTTAAGCCGTCGGTCCCGGCTGCCGTTAATAGATGGCGATCGGTAAAATCTACCAACCCCCACTGGAGTACCGTGGTGGATAAAGCTCCAAGCCCCCTCATTTTGAGGGAACGCCGAAGCCCCTGCAGAGGGGCTTAATGGGTTGATGTTATGGTATGGTAATTCATTCAAATCGCGAAGACTTTTGTACCTATTCCATAGAAACCATCTATGTCATTTCGTTGTGCCGCTGCGATGCCACCGTACGACTTGAAGAAAGGACAAAGCTATTGCATTTGTAATGTTAGTTAGGAAATGATAATTAAAGATCTCTAAACTTTTAGTCGGTAACTTGGATCGAAGTCCAAAAACCGTGATTAAACTTAATTGTCTAGATATTTGGACTGTGTGCCGTAGACTGACTTTACAAAGTTGGAACAGGACTTCAGGATTTCCGCTACATACGGGATCGGTTGCAATGTGCGGTTTGCGGATCGTGCGTCATTGATCCATTAGTCTATGCGTCATTTGTCTGATCCGATTGAGTGCAGTACACAGACAAGTCAACCTTATAGACCACGTTTTGACAGGGAGTAGCAATCACCAAGGCTATGTAGTGACACTACATAACTACGTCCCTAGTGAGCCGTCAGTTGGAAGCACGTCGGAAGCCATTAAATTGTCAATTTTGAACGAGCCAATGAAAACTAGCCGACCTCACCCCGCACCCCGCTACTTTTTGGCGATTTCGTTTTCGTACTGACGTTTATTAAAGCGTGGTCTATAGGTTGACTGGTCTGTGGTGCAGTGGTAGGCCAAAGACATAATTGGTGCCATTAAAGTAGGTACCTACACACGAATAATTTGACATGTAACCAGGTAATATAAAGTGAATGTGTAATCTCATTTGGATGGGTTTAAGAAGCGACGAAGTGTTACACAGTGAAAAAATTAAGAAAGAGCTTTTGCTGAAAGTTACACTCCCTGTCTCGTAATATTTACCCAAGCAGAGCTTCGGGCATGGACTAGTTTATCAAAGCTCACAGAATCTTATAAAACCCAAATAAAAAATCTTAAGAAGACGTAATTGTATTTGCGTCCTAAATGTTTTAGATAAATAAGCCTTATCGTTTACACGACAAAAGATCGATGGCTAACAAAAAGATTTCCTAGAGCTCCACAAAGGCAAAAGGAATAATATATCCCCAGGGAACTTAACACGCGCGAGCCGTCACTGCGTTGAGAGAACGGGCTGTACCGTACTCAGTACACTTAGCTAAAATTGTGATACGTATATCGTACAGAGAAATTGGAACAAATTAACATACACGTTGTAGTTTCTCGTTATACCAGGAAATTAATATTATTTGATGAAATAATAAGATACGTGTCTTTTCTTTCAGTATCACACAATACCAAAACAGCCACGAAATATTACCGTGGGGGTACGAGCGCGACTAACAATTGCTTCGGTCGGCGGCAGCTGGCGGGATACCCTTTCTTCTCTAGGGTAGACTTTCTCGTGCGTAGCATTTATACGGTGTTTAATGTGACGGGAAAAATATTTTAATGTGAAAATTCGATTTACTTTTTTTTTAATGGAATTTTCAGATGATACCCAAAACCTAGAAAAGATTTGGAAAGGTATGATAGATCTCGGCTTTCGCTTACGGCTCCGCCCTCATGACCGTGCTTATCGTGTCTATAACTATAACAACTTAGTTGTACTTCCACTGTTATTCTATTTCAGATTTGGCATAAAAGTATGAAGGTTTCAACCCCACGAAATTGCATAATGTCACTTCTATACTGTGAATTGACATTTATGACTCTATTAAAACTAAACGCTACTGCATTGTCAAATTAATTTACTCTATGACAATTGAGAGCTTTGCTCGTAATTGAATTTGTTCCTTGATTAGTTTTGTGTTCTAAGTGATCCTTCGACCAGAATAAAGTGTAGCTTACGTTACTATAGGTTCTTCATCATATATATGCTCCATACATAAGTTCCAAGCCCCCCTCCTCACCCTGGGAGAGGGCTAAGCCCCTGCAATAGGGTAAAAATGGGCTGATGAAGTGAAGTGAAGTGAAGTGAAGTGAAGTGAAATGAAGTTAAGAGAAAACTGTAAATTTAAATAAATAAATAATAAAATTCTTAGTTCATGGTAGAAGCTTTCAAAAATATCCAATGGATTGATATATTTTTGAGTTTTTATTTGTGTGAGTATACTAGCGTAAGACGCGGAATCGCGAGTGTTTTACTGCGGATAGAAAAGTAATTTCCAGAACTCGGAAAGGCAGATTTCTTACTTTCCGATATCTGTAAGTGGCAAAAACTACTCAACTGCTGAGCTTGTGCACACCATTCGCATAGAGGTATCAAAATGTCAAGAGAGTGAAAGCAGCATTGTATTTAATACCAAATATGTTGACCAAATGTTGGCTATCATTTGGCCACCAATAACATCGATAACAAAGGCACTTTGTGATTCATTTTTGTCAAACCAAGTTTACCTAATTTTGTATTGGGCTTGGACTTGGGTTATATACTCTAAAATCGTGTATAAATTTTTATCATTTCTTAAAATACTATTAATACAAAAGGGACCCAAATTCGGGTAGCACTGCATCTTGATATATTTATGTAATACAGTTTATATTTTTAGAATGTCTCCAGACTCTTATAGTGTTTGTGAATTTAGTCTAGTATTAGAAAATATTGTAAAATATTCATTAATCAAAAAATTAAGATAGATAATAATCAGATTAGTTTGTGTAAAAAATATAAAAGTCAATCGAAATATACAGAAAAATACAGAAAATATGAAATACCATTTTAAATATTCTTCGTAAACTTACAAATGGTCAGTTCGTCATTCAGGAATTGTGTATTCATTGTAATAAAAAGCTAAATTTACATTACAAGTGAATAAAAAATACAATAACTAAACCTAAGATTTTGGTGATAAATTATATGTTAATTCATACAATTAAATATTACTTTTACTTACTAAAATACATCAAAAGCCGTACAATTTCGTTGGCAATACAGCAAGCATACCTTATTCACCGGAGGGAAACCTTAAATCCTATTATTTAAAATAAATACGCAAGGACAACAAAAGTGAATTGATTTATTATGCTCGATTTTCCTAAGCTACATTCATTTATATTGTTTCTACAGTAATTTCTTAGTCAGTGTTTTACAGAGCAGGCTTTACTTCTACGTGCCGAATGAAGCTGCCACCATGAAGCTTTATCGTTTAAATAATACCATCAAAAACAATACTTGTCAAAAAAACCAAGTCTCGCAACTCAGTTGTTCTGCGGTAAAAAGTTGTGAGATCCATGTAATACCAAGTCGGTTATTAATTTATTCGGTTATAAATATATTGAGACTTGGCCATCGCCTGAAAACACGTGTAAATTCAATCGCCTGAAAACACATGTAAATTCAATTATTTAGTGCGATGGCCAAGTCTCAATATATTTATAACCGAATAAATTAATAACCGACTTGGTATTACATGGATCTCACAACTTTTTACCGCAGAACAACTGAGTTGCGAGACTTGGTTTTTTTGACAAGTATTGTTTTTGATGGGATCTCATTTATTTTTGTATTTTGTAGACAGTTCTATTTTTTTCCTTTTCGGTACCTTCTACTTATTGTATAAATGTATATCTATATGTATATAGTTTTTCTAAGATATATTATACAACCTTACGCACTGTAATAAGTACGAATACGCACGTAGGTACGTTTTTTGCATTAATAAATAATTTAATACACGTGTTTTCATGACGGGAATACCCATTTTTTGCTCGATTTGGCAGGGGCACTACCATGCGCCTATATTTATATGGGACTAGCTTAAACCCGCGGCTTCACACGCAATATAATAATAACTGCCGTAATAAAACATCGTTACGAATAAAGCCAATATTGAAAAATTTAACTGAAGACTTGGCTGTATGGGCTTAATTTTTTTTTTGCGGTCTTTTCTAGATTTTTTAGTTTTTCCTTGATTCATACACCAAACACTACTTATATTCCAAATTTGAAGCTTCTAGGTCTGCTAGAAGTGCCTTAGAATTTTGATGATCGGTGAGTGAGTGAGTGACAAAATGAAGAAATTTGACCCGTTATAATTTCTTAAAAATACTGGTTCCAATTGAATGAAATTTGAAAATATGCTTATATAATATGCCTGCATGGTTACTGAAAATTTCAGTCTTCTAGTTTTATCCACAACGAAGTTACAGGGGGTCGAAAATGGTCTGAATTGCTTCGAGAAAAGGATGGTACGGCCGTGACGCTTTTTCGCTCGACTTGGTGGGGGCACGGCCGTGCCCCCAGATTTAAGTGTAATAACCCTTACAATCACATGTTCGTTATTCCGTCCGTCTGTATATCACTAACTTATTTTTTTACTATATTTTCAAGTGATTTTGACAAAATTTTACAGGCAAATGTCATAAATAAATGATCGTAGAATCATGGAGAAAAAACCAAAAGAGTGGCTAAAAAACTAAAGGATATAATTTTTTTAACACGTATCCCATCGTGTGAGGTATCTTTGGATAGATCTTTGAAAGTGACTTTTATGTAACTATTCGGTTTAGATGAACATTTACACACTCACTCCAATAAAGCCATTAAAAGTGCCCTTTTTTTATAATAATAAACTTTTCAATCGTGTGATTAGAAAACCATTTTCAAAGTTTATTTAAAACAAAATACTTTTACATTTTATGCAAAAAATCCGTGGTTAATCCGTCTTGGATACATTTGGCCAGTTTTAAATAGATATCTTTTTATGTATGATTTAAATCCATTCAACAGTAGGTCAAATATGTCGTTAATAATCACGTTACGGATTGTCCCGCGGTTATAGGGAACAAACATAAAATGTTATTATACAATTTTCACTAATATTACCGGGAAAAATAAAAAATGGTCCAATTATTACTTTTATTAATAAAATTTTAAATTATAAAAAAGCAATTAATTATTCGAGATTTGGGAATAAATTTTTGTAGTTGCTGCGTTTGCTTATATATACGCATGGTGTTTAAATATGACATAGTTTAAATGATACTTATGAATAGTAATAAATTAAGTGAGTATTGAATTTTAATATTTTTTTAAATGGATTTTTTTAATAGTATTTATTTTTATTACTATCCCCAAAAGTGAAGTTTGGAATATTGTAAAACTGGATTTACTTTTGGATTTACTTTACGTGTCACGCCATGACATAAATAAAACAGGAATATATTAAAGTCTATTTTTAAAATTCCATACATCTGAGATGAAAAAGAGCAACTCTTATAGGATGTCTGTCTGTCTGACTGTCCATCTGTCACAGCTTGGTTTCTTCGAATATAAAAAAAAAGTTAAAATTCGGTATTTATATACACAGCCATTGAGGAAATGTGAAGAAAGCAAGTCAGCAATACGTCAACTTAAAATGGAAAGGAGTATATTGTTGGGACTCAGATTATCAAACAGAGTAACTAACCAAGATGTAAGAAAATTTACCAAAATAACTGATATTGTAGAAAGAGTAAGAATACCAAAATGGAACTGGGCGGGTCACGTATGTCGGAGGAGTAATGATAGATGGACCAAAAAAAATATAGAATCGATCCCAAGAGATGGAACAAGGTCGCAAGGACGTCAAAGGAAAAGATGGGCATGGGATGGATGACCAAACCCCGAGACATAAAGAAATGGGGAGGCCTACGCCAAATAGGCGACTGCTACTAAACAACGTAACTGAACTTTAATCACAGTCGAATTTTATTATTATTATTGGCAAATTATTCGTAATAAGATAATTAAATGTTAATCTTTTAACTTTAATTTTAAGAGGTATGTAGTAGAATTAAAGGCTTTTTTATTTTTATTTAATATTTATATATACAGAGTTTGGTAATCCAATTGTGAAAGTATAGCGTAAATAAACGTATTTCTATTTAAGGGTTCGTTTTGAGGGTCAATAGTATAAAAAAAATTATAATGAAATACATACCTTCAGTGTGACTTCTAGATACAAGTGCTTATTATGAGAAGTACAAATATTTTTGTTTATAATTTTCAAATGCATGGTTTAAAAGATATTAAAGAAAATCCACATCTTCGAAACTACCGAGGCTAAAATTTCGGGAAAAAGAAGCCCAAACTGATATTTTTTAATAATTTTGGAAAGTATAATTAAAAAAAAATATTTTAAAAAACCGACTGTTCTATCTCTATACCTCTGAAACTGCCTGCGCTTAAATTTAAAAATATATATATATATATATATCTATATACATATGGGATATAGGGCTGCAATTATATTTTACAGGAAAACTAAAACAAAAATACTATTCTATGATTCCAATGGGAAACGAAAAACATTTATGAAGAGAAAATTCATATAAAATGTGTTACTTAATATCACTCAGGATTGATAAGTTCAATTGACTATTCAAGTGGTTACCATGGTAACCTATTTATTTCATATCTGATCTAATTTCTAATTGAATGAAAAAAAAATAGCAGATAATATGACGATTTATAGTACAGAAACCCGTACTATATACCTAGGATTATCCGAAGCAAAACCGCTCTTCGAAAATGAAAATTGCCTGCGCCTGTACTAATAAAAAGAGCCATTGTAAAAAGAAATATCAATAATAATCAATAATAATCTTTTATTTACGTTAACAAATTAACATAACTTTACTAATGATTGGAGTCTCCTTTTAAGCATGTAATGCCTGTGTCAGTAGACTCCACTCTTCCATAGCTACAAACTTAAATAAAATGATAAGTTTAAAATGTTGTTATACATGTTACCCTTTGATGAGCGTTTGTGTACGTGTACGTGTGTGGGTGTGTGTGTGTGTGTGCGCGTGCATGTGTTTGTGTGTGTGTGCGTTAATACATATTTGTATGTATTTAATAGTAGTTAAATATGAAGTTATGTCAAATGATTTCATGCTCCAGCTAATTAAGCTTCAGCTTCAGTAATAGAAGCTAACTTCATGTCGAAAATATGTAATGATTTAATAGACTCTACGAACATTTTAGAAAAGGTAGAATTTAAAGTTCCAGTTCGGATTAGTCGGCAAACGTATTGTTTTCATGAAGGATTTTCTCGAACAAACTCAGGAATGCGTGCACCTCTGCACAGAATTAGTCACAATTGTAATAATAATTTTGTGCTCATCGACTTACACTATCACTCTTTCTATTCCTTTAAAAAAGTTATCAAAGAGTCTATTTTAATGCTATTTATATTGTTGTTGCTAAAACTGTTTTCGTTTCTTATTTTTGTTAGTTTTATTTGTATTAATTGGTTTTTTATTTGTTTTTTTTGTTTAATTTTCCTTTTTTCTTTGTTTTTCTCTGTAACTGTAGCGACTATACATTGTAAATATTTGGAAGCATTTTGTTGGACGTTACAATATTCTCAACTTTATTTTTATTTTCTGTATGTGTAATTCATGTAAAAGCCTGTTTTTGTTCCCTGAACTAATAAAAAAAAAACTTGATTGAGATTAGACTGCCTCTGTTACAGTTAAACGAATCGATGGTTAGCCATCTCTGGAAAAAGAACTATTATACCATCATCACCATCAGCCCGTGTCTCTCCACTGCAAGATATAGGCTTCTACCAAGGCTCGCCACCACACACGGTAATCCGCCTTCCGCATCCAAATACTTCCGTTATGATGCTTTAGGTCATCAGTCCACCTAGCCGTGGGGCGTCCAACGCTTCGCTTCCCGGTACGTGACCTCAACTCGAGAACTCGTCTACCCCATCGGTTGTCGGTTCTACGGCAAATGTGACCAGCCCATTGTCACTTCAGCTAATCACTTCGGCTATATCGGCAACTTTAGTTCTTCGACGGATTCCAGTATTCCCGATTTTGTCCATCAAAGAAATACCGAGCATAGCCCATTCCATAGTGCGCTGAGCGACTTTAAATTTGTGGACCAGTCCTCCTGCAAGAGTCCATGTTTCGGCACCGTATGTAATTGTAGGCAGGACGCATTGGTTCAAGACCTTGGTCTTCAAACATTGTGGTAGTGGCGACGAGAACTGACGACAGAACTTCCCGAAAGCCCAGCCCAGCTGAATTCTTCAGTCGGCCTCTTTGTTGAAGTTGTGTTTGCATAACTGGACAGTCTGTCCTATAAACAAAAATAAAAAAATATATATATAATTAGATTTTATTTTTCAAAGGAATCAATAAAATAGCAACGTTATTTACTCATAAACAGGAAAATGTCGCTGGTATGTCTATAATTTTTTTTAAATTAGTGAATTTGTAATTTTACTTAAAAATGTAAGTTTTATTGTGATAACTTACAAATCATACTCATAAATTTCTGTAAAATAATACTTTTACCAAGCTTCAGTGGTACATAACTACCTAAGAAGATTGTCAAAGCGGATCCAATTAAAATTTTCTCAAAGCCTAACAAACAATTAAAAAAGCTTTGCTACCATTCTTTTAATACAGGTTTAATAAAACTATATCATAGTACACTCAGTAAATAAATAAACGGACTCTATTCAGAAAATTATTTAAGACAGTTAGTAAATGACTAATTTAACACTTTTTACACATCTTATTCATAACCGCAGAAAATAACTACTGTGACAACAACGAACAGGCGTGCAACGTACACAGAGCTGCTTTCTTTTTTAATGTATTGACAAAAAAGCGGTGAAATTATGTAACCGTCAATCATGAAATTCAACTATGGGAGTTTTCCACCAAGTATACACAAAGTTCCAGATCATACCTAGATAACTAACTGTGGGCGCTACAAACCATCGTCTTAAAAACTTAATAGAGCAATTTATTCCCTAGCATTTTTATCATTTATATGTTAATTTCAATTGTAATACGCTTTAGACATAAATTGTCGTATTACATAATTCTTGAATTTAATTATTAACAAGTTTAACAATAAATATAAATAAATAAATAATATCTGGGACATCCCACACAGCGCCATCTAGTCCCAAAGTAAGCAAGTATTATGCTTGTATTATGGGGTACTAGACAGCTGATATAAATACTTAAATATTCTTTTTTTTTATAATGCATACATATATAAACACTTTTACACCCAGACACGGAACAAATAGACATGTTCATGCACACAAATATTTGTCCCGGGCGGGGATCGAACCCGCGACCCTCGGCTCCGCAGTTAAGGTCTCTAACCACTCGGCCAACCGGTCAGTCAGTTTAAGAATATTGTTTGAAAGTTTATTATAAAATCTTACACAATTACCTTAGAATGAATTACTTATTTTATTGACCCTAGTAGCGGGTAAGCTAGTTTATGTTTATTCCTAGTATTTGGTCTTATTTTTATGAACATATAATATAGTTTTATAAAATACTGACTATGTGTGTGTCATTAAATTAATTTCTTTGAATTTATCTCTAAGTGAATCTTTAGGGCTAATTTTATATATACTACGAATAGTTCTCTTCTGTAAAATAAAAATATTATTGATGTCAACAACTCAAAGGAACTAATCTGTCACTATGTCAATTGACGATTTTTTTTAATGCAAATACTGATGAACTAAGTTTATTTAAAAGAATAATTATTTGAGGACCCCATCGGATATTAGTATCTAACCTTATACATAGAAACACCTTAGTATCCATCAACCAATTGCCTGATATTCCTTATCTCCAATCACTATGCTTGTTTCAGTGTGTTTTACATTAGGTCAGCCCTTTTTATGCCCCACTGCAAGGGCTTAGGCCTCCCCTCAAGAGTTTGATGTTTAAATCCACCACGCTGCTCCAATGGGGGTTGGTGGATTGTAACGACCGCCATCTATTGACAGCAACCGGGACTGATTGCTTAACGTGCTCTCCGAGGCACAGAGTCAATGATAGTTATGTACATAACTTAGAAAAAACTTATTGATACATGCCCGGATTCAAACTACGGCCACATAGTCTTAGAGATTTAAAACAGGTTCGCTGCGTTCGGGCTATCACGACACTCTTTTACATTAGGTATAATGAATTAAATATATTAGCCTTTTCCTCATTTAGTAATAAGTTATTTATACTCAACTAGTTTGTTACTTTTGATATACCACTATTTACATCATCAGAAACTAATTGTTACCGTTTAATTTTAAACAAAAGTGAGGTGTCATTTGCAAACAATACAATTTCATGTTTGTGCTTTACAAGGTGAGGTAAGTCGTTTATTTAGATGAGGTACAGAAAAACCCCAATATCGAACCCTGCGGTACGCCCATTTCAACCAATGACCCAGAGGATCGCTTTTCATTTATGTACACCCTTTGTATTCTACCGTGTAGGTAAGTAAGATTTCAAAAGGTCCAAAGCTGGATTATTATCCATATGAAAGTGAGTGTTGTAATACGATCTAATTATTGGGAGTTTGTAAAATTCATTAACCATTTCCGAGTGGTGAGAAACCCTAACTGCGGAGCCAAGGATCGCGGGTCCGATTCCCGCCCGGAACAAATACTTGTGTGCATGAACATGTTTTTTTGTTCCGTGTCTGGGTGTAAAAAGTATTTATATATGTATTATGTATGTAAACCAGTTGTCAAGTACCTCGTAATACAAGCATAATACTTGCTTACTTTGGGACTAGATGACGTGGTATTTCCCAGGTGTTATTATTATTACTGACGACCGCTTAGCCTAGTGGGTAGCGACCCTGCCTACGGGGCTAGAGGTCCCGGGTTCGAATCCCAGGTCGGGTCAGTATTAATATGATGAATATTGATACTGGTACCGGGTCTTGGTTGTTATATATATAAAAAAAAAAAAAAAAATATTTATATATGTATATATTATAAATAATATTTAAGTATGTATATCAGTTGTCTAGTAACCCATAACACAAGCATAATACTTGCTTACTTTGGGACTAGATGGCGCTGTGTGGGAAGTCCCATGTATTATTATTATATTATTATTATTATTATTATATATTATAAAGAATATTTAAATATTTATATCAGTTGTCTGGTACACATAATACAAGTTTTGCTTAGTTCGGGACTAGATGACGGTCTCTGGAATGTCCCAGATATTATTATTGTTATTATTATTATAATACAATGTTTAACATGTGGAAGAACATGTTTAATTTTCATGTGGCACAAGTTTCACTTACAAACAATAAATGCGAAAATAACCAGCAGATTTATCGTACGCCACAATTATTTACGTGTCAGTTAGAAAGCAGTTCAAAGCTTTATCCGGTTGATAGAATATTATATGAGTTTGTCTGTATGTTAACACTATTTGTAGGTCGTGGGGACGATATTTATATGTTAGACGAGATGACCGCATGACGTTTTAACTGGACGTGGTGGAAAACATCCATTAACGACGAAAGAAGGCAACATGGACTGATCCATTTCGATAAAAACATAGTAATTGAGCTGTTTAGATAATTCACTCTTGTGACGTATTTCAAGATTACGTTACATGACAACGAAATAAAGATATTTGATTGACTGATTGAAAAAAAACTTAAGTAAAAATATCACCTAACAGTTCGGTTATAATTCATGCTCATAGAGGCGATTTGCATGGTCAGTACAGCGTAGCGAGAGACACTATTACGTCAAAATTTACCTACATTTTTGTTGGCGTTGTCAATAAAAACGCCTTGTCACTCTTGCTGCCTTTCTCTTTAATATTTCTCCATACACGAGAATACAAACAATACACCTTATACGATACGCCTTGAACTCACTAGCTACGTTTCCATCCGGAACTCCAGGAGCGCCGGAAGTCCCAGAAGTTATCTCTTTAATGATAATGGCAGATAAAACTGTCAAAATCGTTTATGCATGTATTCCCTGTTTAAACTTTTTGAATTATTAACATATATTTCTTCTTCTATTGGCCGGTTTTCGGTTTCAAAACATTCAACACGTGGCTTTTCAGCCAGGGGGCACGCTACAATACAATATACCTATACGCCTTTAGCGGGAATCGAGTCCACCACCTTCTATGTGAAATAAGGGGTGTTTAGCCACTCAGAAATCACAGGAATAGGCATGTACCATACATACCTATTTCTGTTTCTTAACAGCTTACTAGTCAGCCTAACTCTATAGAACCTAATTCCATGATTACTCAGTAACTATTTGTTGAAGATATAAATTTTAACCTATTAACTTGCCACCAATCATTACGACCGATTAGACTGATAGACGACCGATTGGCCGAGTGGTTAGACACTCTAACCGCGGAGCCAAGGGTCGCGGGTTCGATTCCCGCCCGGGACAAATATTTGTGTGCATGAGCATGTTTATTTTGTTCCGGGTCTGGGTGTAAAATATTTACATATGTATATATATTTAAAAAAATAAAAAATATTTAAGTATGTATATCAGTTGTCCAGTAACACAAGCATAATACTTGCTTACTTTGGGACTAGATGGCGCTGTGTGGGATGTCCCAAATATTATTATATTATTATCAATCAATTGTCCCTGTCATTCAAATGCTCCTGACCTTGGACTTTACCTAAATGGGTTAATGTGTAGTGCCTGGGTTAAATAAGCACCGTTCATCTCATTTATACACGTAATACGTGTAATGGCTCGAAATTTTTACAGATATCAGTTTCATCTAAAAATTATTGGTCTCAAAAACTGGTCGATTTTATGCGTATTTATGCAACTTCAGGCGTGAATATTTTATTAAAAGCTTACAATCATTTTATAATATCGATCCATTGCCAAATAATTTAATGTAGATCCAAAATAAATTTACTTCAAGTTGTTATTTTAAATACTATTTTCACAATCGTGGAACTCGTGAAATTCTTTTCGTTTGATTTGACAATAGAAATTTTCAGACCCGTCCGTTACGTTTATCGCAACTTACATATTTACCGAATGCTGACGTTAGATGAAACAGCAAGCTTTCACGCTGGCCGTGCATTTGAATTCGGTGCCTCGCAGTGAGGCCCCTTAATTTAACGAATACACTACACTAGAAATATCTATTTTAATTTCATACAACCCACGAGCATAATTTTCCCAGTAAAATCAAAATTAATCTTAAAATTAGTACAGACAGAAATAAAAATAACCGAAATCCAGAGGCGTATACGTATAGTAATTGAAAAAAAAAATTAGAAATTTCTTCAGGTATGAGTAACAAAAGGAATTCGATAGAATCGACGTACGGTAACCTCGGCAGAGCTATATTTCCCGCGCGTGTGAGTGTACGCACTTCGATTCGACATATTTATGGTTCTTTAGGCAATTTCGTGGGGATTGTGCGTGTTTCGACCGCCCCCTAACGAATCTTTACGGCTGCCCCCGGTCTAGGTTCCGCAAGGCTTACGTTTTTACGGTTATAGTTATTTAGATATCGTGTTGTTTCGGATATCCGAAAGTGCTGATGTGAAAATTTTACGTCCTGATGCTGATAGGTGATTTTTCGCTTGGTTATAAAATGTACGACGGTTTTTTTGTTGAAAACTCTGAAAAAAGTTGACCTTTCAGTTCAGCTATAAACTTCCTACTTTTTTAGTTTTAAACTGAAAAATATAACAGCATGTTTTTGAAAGACGATTTAAGTACTGTTCGATCGAACCAGATCAAATTTTCAAAATATTAAAATTAAGTTTAGCTCTTTAAACATCCCTATACACAGTTCTTCTACAGAAATGGAAAGAATTCTGTACAACGCTTTTTTTCAACAAAGCTTGTGTCGTTTGAAATAGTATATATAGATTTTAAAATAAATCGATCTGTTGGGAAGCTGTTTAAGAAAATAATTATCTGTCAATACGTTCAAAAGTTATGGAAACAAATACAAAGACACCCATGGATATAAACATCCACCCTGAAAATAGAATCGTTTTCTAGTCCTAGGGTGAAAGTTGAAAATAGCCATTTGATGAAAACTCGATTTTCGGAATTCGTACCTTCTGAAAATAAGAAGTTCCCGACTTTTTTAATTTTCCGGCTATAATTATAAGTTTTTTTTTTTAAATCTTACTTGAGAAAATAATGTTACCGAATTTCTTATTCTTTGATCATAATAATATTAAGTGCCATAGCTAAAATAAATTTCCAGAGTCCAAGAATTATTTTTTATTGTATCGTGAACAGTAAAAACAAACCCTTCTAAATACTTAAGAACTAAAGGTGTTTCTAAATACGAAGTTTTTAAAAGATGGCGTGGCAGATAATAAATTAAAGGTACCGTTGGAATAGGTTCAAGCACGTTTAAGTGATACGTTTGCATTAAATGAAAAGAGAGGGACGTGGAATAAAGTGATGAAAAGAAAAGACCAAAAGAAGAAAGTGAGAAAAAGTATTGAATTTGGCAAACTGAATTAGGAAAACATAAATCAAGAAAAATAATGCGATAAAAATGTTAACATTCTGTACGTATTGTTGATCTTGGCACCTGAAAAAACAAATGGCATCAGCTAATTATAGAACAGAAACAATCTGAACTAAGAAACCAAATTTCTTCCTTTTATGTACATAACTATTATGAACTCTGTGCCTCGGAGAGCACATTACGCCGCCGGTCCCGGTAGATGCCATTCGGTAAAATCCACCAATCCGCACTGGAACAGCGTAATGGAATAAGCTCCAAACCCCCTCATGCCGAAGGAAGGTCTAAGCCCCTGCAGTACGGCACTAATGGGCTGACGGTAAGTAACCAAACACGTAGTCACATGCTAAAGGTGAATGACCGTTCGATTCCGCATTTTACGCGTTAAATTTTCAACACAGGGTTTTATCAGTAAACTGATATAAAATTTAAAAAAAAATGGTTAATTATTGATTGCAACTTTTTTAGTTGCATATGAATACTTCAAGTACCTTGACTTAGCTGTCGTAGTAAGACAAATAAAATTATGACAAGAAGAAAAAACCCAAGTAACCGAAGCCACAGCAAAAATTTTCTGCGTCATTGGGAAACGTAATATTTCGATTTCAGTAACATTATAATGTTCACTGTACCTAGGCCGAGTACCAATTTATTGCCTCAGCTATTTTATTGAGAACTCAATCATACATTGTATCCGCGGTTTTAGGTTTCATTTCAAGTGGATATCGTAAAACGGAAAACGATACGATTTGTGTGAAACGAAATAATATCGACATCGACGTACAAATAAAAACCGGCCAAGTGAACTTGTACACGATGGGTTCCGTACCACCGTTCAATGTTTAAAAAAAAAACACGTTTCTGGTATGGGGAATCCTTCCAATCTATAACTTTATTTTATTTTTATTATTTCTTATAGCCATAGCGGCCATAGTAGTACTCCTTGAAAATTTCAAGTGTTGTAGTGGTATTTTCGTATAAAATAATTCACTTTCAGATTTATGGTTCCGTAACTTTTAACATAAAATGACACCGTCATAACTTAATTAAAATCAATAAGTTATTTATAAAACTCAGCTCGCACTTGACGTATTGCTCTTGTCCCTGACTCAGTATTATTTTACATTCATATTGAACTATCTTTCCTTCTTCAAAACAATAAACTTTAACAATTAACAAAGTGGGTTTAGCTCACATAGCTCATACAAAATAAATATTTCAAAATAAAGCCTGACACTTAACTTTGAGAACCATACCTCTTGCCGCTGTTAAGAATGTAACATACCCCGTAACACCTCGAGAGAAATGTGACCAATATTGGTTTAGGTTTAAGTACCTTTGTCGTATAAAATGTTCGAAATCGAAAGTTCTAGATTTATTCTTATTAAAAGTAAATTTCCAAAAGGTTCAAACGCTGTCTTCTCATTGGTCGAACCGCGGAACTGTCCGACGATTCCACGTAGTAATAATTCACACACATGTACACAATCGTATGTTCATGGTTAACTGCACATTTATTTAAGGGGCCACATCAAGATTTTCTCGTTGATTATATGTGAAGTAGTGCTCTAGGATAACTAAATATATATGTTACTTAGGGGGATATGTTTCATAATCTACAACGAGAAAAAGGTAAATACGTTTACTTTGCTCGATAGAAAAAATCGCAAACATACTTCTTAAAATTTTATTTGTCAATACGGACATTTTATTTTGATACTTGTAGACTCGAAATTTCTTATGAATTTTCTATAAAGAATATTATTTATTTAATTTAATATTTTTACTTCAATCACTTACGTGATTTTATTCTGAAAAGGCTGAAACACGCTGTGTCTTTCGCACTGTACAGTGTACATATTCGCATGTCACCATCACATCACAGATCGCCTGAGCGCGTCGATGCTTATGGACCTATGATCGGTTGGTACACCAACCTATCGCGTATCAGATTATTTAAAATATTAAAAAATAAAAACATTGGGGAATGCAATTCGGTTAAAATGTTTTTGTTTTGTACAAAATAATATTTTACACACCAGTATATATAAAAAAATATGTGCTGGGTACGAACCTACGACCTTCAGTCCTAATCGTTGTTGTCCTAATTTTGTTAGGTACCTACCTATTTGCTAATGTGTAATTTGATTGAAAATCTAGCGAACCCATGACCCAATATTATATGACATTAAGGTCATGATCTCTAACTTTGACTACGCAGTAACTTCGTGAGCATGTAAATTATGTGTATTTACTTTACTTTTACCCGGTATCAATTTAAATGCTGGCTACTTCATTTAATTTTCGCTTGTTTCTATACGAATTTTTGTCATTATATCGCGGACGGATGAGTATAAAAGGTCTGAAGTTAGTGTTACCAACTCCACACATTCCAACTCTGTATGTGAACTGTAGTAAATAAAATAATCTTATTACATAATTTTACTTTATTTTAGACCAAATATGGTTAATGAGTAGCGAATAAGTCAATAGACCTAGTAATTTTCTTAACTATTTCGTCAAATGTAGTGCTGTATTTATTAAATTGTACTAAGAAATCTTTCAAAATATCCTACAAGAAAGCCTTTTTAGTCCTTAATCGTACACATGATAACAATGCATAATAACCATATATTTTAACAAGTACAGACGAGTTAATATATAGTCTAAATTAAAACTTATATTAAAATATAATAATAATTAAATAAAAATAAAAATGTTATAATATTTAAAATTACACATTATATTACACAAACATCATGATAGAAATATTGTACGAGTAATATGAAATAATAAACAAAATGTAATATTTACATAATTTTGATTATGTGACAACCATAATAGCAATTAGCGCTTTCATCCTGAATTTGGTTGTCTTATATTTTAGTACAAATAAAATTGTAAGATCAGTAAAGTCTGTTTTTTATTGTCGTTTCAATCAAATCTCATTTAGTTTTATAAAGAAATAAACATAATGTATACTATAACCACCAAACTTATTAATGATCAATTTATAAAAACTCAGGTTACCTACTTATAATTTATTTAGTATTACATGGCATGTTTTTGAATTTATTTCGTAATTCAAAGAAAATAACTGACCAATTCAAATAATATTTTTTTTGTACTAGTAGACTATTTTTACTTGAATAAATTACATTCAGAGCTTGTAAATTGAAATTTATTACTGTCAGTTTTTATAATTCAAAAAATATGTAAAACTGAAACTTATTTGAATTTAGTTGCCGCGCCTCTAGCGTTAGTATCTAGTAACATACAATGGAAGTATGGTTCTAATGGGCCTTAATATGACCGAAAGTTCTAGAACGAGTGTCGTGTGCATAAATAATTAAGGTGGTATAAAATCGAATTCTCATTGGCTAATCCGCGCGGTTTAAACACACACACACACACACAGATAGGATATGTTATAGCGGGGGGCAGGCCCACGAAACGAGGAACCAAGACAGGACCACTTGGTGGGCGGCAGCGACAAGAATAGGTTGTTGATTGCATTGGATTTGAAGAGTTTATCTTTATGCCTAGATGCAGTACAAATACTGTGTAGTCAGTCCTCATTAGCTCAGTCTAGGATTCATATTAAAGTATAACTGTCTACGTGGATCTTGGCTCGTTTGCAATTTCGTTGCTAGAAATTAGCTACAGCACTTTGCCGTCATATCAGTAACTAGGCATACCTATTCGTTACAAATGGGTACGTTTCGTAAGTATAAATTTCTTGTCAAAGTGTGGCGTCATAAAGTGATACAGTGTACTTATAAACCAGTGAATCCGTCAATGGTGTTCGTACACCTCGTAACGAAAGTCAGCTTGGCTTGTTGCCAAGTTCAGTCAGTGCGAAAACTTCGATACGACGCATAAAACGACTCTTGGAGGTATGAATATTTACATTCACTAATTCATATGGAGTCAGCAAATACCTACCTCAGGTCATAAAGTAATGGAACTTTGGAATTCGGCGAGTAAAAGTACAGCTAGCTGAAGAGATAGGCCTATAACATGGAACCAGAGACATGATCGCGGAAGACTAATTTATGTAACTCGCAAGCAATCCGGATAGTCTCTAATTACATTTCATTAGCCAGGTTGTCTGGCTATTAAAGCTAAATTTAATCTAGTATAAATATCTTAAAACAACACTGTTCTCATTATATTGTTTTTGTATTTGCTGAATTTACAATCTGCGATAGTTTCTAGTAAATCATAACCTTTGTTCTATCTATGTGTGTGATCATTGTAATATATAGACTTCAGTGTACAAACTTCCGTTGTTTAATTTCAATGAACCCAAGGAACATCCTTAGAGGGCTTAGCAACGACGTGGTAACGATACATTAGTTTGGTTGTAGTGTACGTTCTCAGTCAGCTCACGAACCTTAAACCCTAAGATAGTCAAGGGGTCGCTACAATTGACACCTACTTCGGGCGCCGCTGATTCAGCCGAGGCATTGCTTGGGATGTAAGTAAATAGTAAGTATTATTTGTATATAGAATCATCACTATTTGTTTAGGAAGAAAAAAACCGTTACAGTGTAAGCAATGATTTCACAACCACCTATCATCAAAAACGTCGAAAAAACAAGTGTATTGTATAGGGTTCTTCGATTTTTAATTTATTTTTATTATTTGTTATTATAGCGGCCAGAGTAAAACAGATTATGTGTAAATTTCAATTGTGTAATTACCTATTACGGTTCAGAAAACCGTTAGAGTCAACCCCCCCCCCTCTACTAGCTAAACCGTTGTTTATAGATATGTGGAAAAAATTTATGACCAGTGTACCTATATATATCGTAGTTAAAAGAACAACTATCACAGCTTACTAGACTGTATCATTTAACGAGTAATAGACTAACATATAAAATGTACTTTATAAGTAAAAATTTAAAAAAATTTCATAGAAAATGACAGCGTGTTATTTGCATACCTTTGCAGAGATTATTCTCTTCACAATCGATACTAAAAGTTAAAGGTATCAGTGCACTCATGTTATTCCTTTTCGGATTAGCCAAAGAATATCGAGCGTCTTCTAAATAACTAACGAAATAAAAATAAAACATATTTATACAATAATTCTTATATTTCATAATAATAACGATTAATGGTTAAGTTCGATTAACGTCCCGTTCGTTTTTTTTTAATATTGTATGGGTATTGTAAATAATACCGTAAAATAACAAAAAAATATTAAAAAATGCTTTAACCGAAAAAGGATATAAAAGGGATTTCAAAATATTAGAACAACTATAAATAACGCCAGTATATTATATCTCGCATATATATTATTATATTTTTTATATTTATCGGAGTAAAACGATCTGCGAAAAGTGTTAATTTGAATACATTTTGTACATTAAAGCTTAAAAACGTTTTTGCTTAAGTACGAATTATTTCGGAGATAGCGTAGCGGAAAAATAAGTTTAGGCAACGTTAGCTAAGGGTCGGCCCATTAGGTGAGTACAAAACTAGTAAATCAAAAGTAATCGAACAATATGTTCTAAAATAAATGGCCTAGGTATATTGACCCACAGATTTTGCTCGGAAACAAAATGACGCGCATTTCATTGGAATCGTACATTCGGACCTATTTAATTGGAACCATTTATTGCGGACTCCCTACTAGTATACTTTAATCACACTTTGATTTACGTTTAATAAAGTTTTACGTTAATATTACTCAGCGAGTACAGAAAAGTTTAAGTTAATAACAAACTTATAGTTATCTAATTAATGGAATTGATGCGACGCTACGGATGAGTTTGAGTTAGTTGATGGGATGAGAGTTAGTTTAGGTATAGTTCTAATCAAACTTTAAGGCGGATCGGAATTACAACGCTTTATGCGTGCTTGCGCAGGTACAGTCATATACCCCTCGCTCCACTGCGTCCCGCTACACCTAAAACTGGTTACTGCGACGCGACTTGTGTCTATGTTCACATCCACCATAAAGTTTGATTGGAACTGTAACTGTACCTGTTTAATTACCTATTAGTTTATTACGTAGTTGCGTAGTATTAAGCGAAGCGTTGGACGCCCCCCGGCCAGGTAGACAGATGACCTGAAGCACCATACAGGGGGTAGTTGGATGCGAAAGGCGGAGGACCGTGTGTGGTGGCGAGCCTTGGGAGAGGTCTATATCCTACAGTGAACAGACACGGGCTGATGAGATGATTATTATTACGTAGTACGTGTAATATTATTACTTAAAATAAATTATTTAATAAAAGAACTTTGCAACTCTCCATCGATAGTGCGGTATAAAAATATTCTTTAATAATGTATCATTTCGTCTACACACCAAGATTAGTACCTTTATTCAAATCTATTACATTATCAATCATGGAAATGGTTATTTAATAAACCAGGTAAGTGCCAGAGACTCCCTCAGTTACATATACGTTTCGTATAGGTACCTACTACAACATAATTTAAACAGGTTACGAACAATTTTAATTCTAGTGGTCGTCCATATTGACGCTCGATCATTCCATCAACTATCTTTGTTTCGTAGTTATACAACGTAGTTATATAACGTCACAAAAATGAATTAATTACTTTGTGGGAAAATTTCCCCACAAAAGCGCAATAAAATAAATACTGGTTCCTTTTTGTATGAATATAATGAGAGATATGAAAAACACGCAAGAAAAATACAGAGGATAAGAAGGTACTGAACTACTGTTTTCTTTTATATTATTATATATAGAAGATAACTGAAAATATGATATTATCCGACTGACCGATTAAGCAGTCGGTCCCGGTTGCTGTCAATAGATGGCGATCGTTACAATCTGCCAACCCGCATTGGAGCAGCGTGGTGGATTTAAGCTCTAAGCCCCTCATCTTGAGGGGAGGCCTAAGCCCCTGGAGTGGGGTATGAAAAAGGGCTGATGGAATGGAATGGACGTCCATTTGTCCAATAATCAGATTAATAAATAAAATAAAAAAATAACTGGCCAAATTAGTGTCGGACACGCATCATCTTAGGGCTCCACAGCATTTTTCGACGCTAATGGTTTCGTATTATACTTCGAGTACTTACCGGAAAAATAATTTTGTTGATAACTGAAAACTGTGGATATCCAAAAACTTGCAAATATAATCCTACTTAAAATAATTTTCGTCGAAACTGTTACTCCAGAACTACTTTCGTATTTTTTATCGCAATGTTAAAATTTCAGAGGCAGGATACATTGCTAGTAATTTTAAGAGATCACATCTCGTAAAATTTTCTATAATAAAAATAAAAACTTAATTTAAATCTTCACCGAATGTATTGTACAAAGAACTGTGTAATGATAATCCACACGATGGAGTGCGCAGAAATTTTTCATTCGATAATTCAACGCTTTAAGAGCCACCCCTCATTAATCTACTTTTTATGGTTTCTCGCATAACTGTATAACGGTCCATATAAGAAATCTGTCTGTGGAATGTTATCTGAATCAATTTATTTATTTATTTTATTGGAGAACAAACAGATACAGACCAATAATAGGTTAATAAGACTTACATTATTGAAACAAAAAAAAAACATTCTCAGTAAGACTTATAAAATTTTAATTTGAGCTTCCATATCACATACCACTCAACACCAACACACGTCACTCGAAACCTCATCCATAATAACATTAAACTTATGTTTTGAAATGTTAAAATTTTTAATAATAGGTACAGTAACTTAGGAAAAGGTCCAAACCAGTTTACTTAGCGGAACAAAATTTACACTACTTACAATATTGTATATGTTATAAAGTAATATATATACAGCATTTTAAATGAATATTAAGGCTTACAAGGTGAAACAATTTTAAATCACGATATTATCAAGGCGATCATATAAGCCTGTGACATATGGACTGAAGAACAGATATGAAGAACATGACGAAATTTTTAAGTTTAAATTTTTCCCACCAGACGTGTTCAACTTTCATAATGATAAAAAAAAATAATATTACACCGAGTAATTTTTTTATCACCTACCATATTTTAATATTATTATATTGGTGAAAATATGGGGTTTTCCTTTTAGTACTACATATAAACATATTGGAATGTATGGCTACAACGTTATCATGTTACCCTGTGGAGACGCGCGCAGGCGACTGACGATTGCGTCGGTAGGCGGCCGTCAGCGGGATACCCTTTCCGCTACAACCGTGATCGCATCTTTTTCGTGCACAATATTTGTATCTTACTTATAAGCATACGGTACCGATGATGAATCTTTCAAGAAAAACATTTTAATGTGAAAATTTGACATACCTATTTTTTGTTCCAAAACAAAATCTTTAGATACTACCTAATGCCTAGAAATATTTGGAAAATTATGAGAAAATCGCCCTGTATTTTCCTAATCGATGCCTCGGTTTATTAGGGGCTATCAATTATTTAACTTTTATTTGATTGAATTTCAAAATGACCTTACAAATAACTAAACGGAAAAACTATTTGTTTTAAATTATACCTTGAACAATAAATTCCGTTCTCCCTTAATTTAGGTATTATATCATAAAAGTATATAAAAATTACCTACAATTCGAATAAGATGTTAAAGTTCTATTCGTTAGACTCTGTCAGATAACATTTACGTAACGTACCATACCTCTACCTCTTGTCACATGGACACATTTCAATAACAGCCCTTTATAAGCTCCGTACGTTAATGAACAAGATTCGCCAACAGAAAGAAACAGGGACTGTGAAAATAAAAAGGAATTGAAAGCTCAGGTGACAGGTGAGCAAAATACTTTGCTAAAGAAAATAAACTGATTGGCAGTTATAGGAACTGCCGACAGAAGTGAAAACTTAGAACTTTTAGTATTAAAATTTGAATTTTCATTATGTTATTAAAATTATCAACATCAATCTTGTTTTCACGGTTTTCACATCTATTAACACCCCGAGCAATGACGCAGCTGCCAGCGACACAAAACTGAGTAACGCTCTGGCCTTACTCTCCACACTCAGCAGTTAGTAATGGGGATATAGGGAACAACCGGCTTCTAGTGTAAAAGCCGATTGTTCCTTATATCTCCCCCACTTATATTATTTAGCGTGACACATTTTCGTGTCGTTTTAGGCTCACCCCATGCCATAAGAAGTTTCACTTTAAAAAGCGGTCAAATACATACATTAATCACACTTTCGAGTAAGCATTCTCATCCGGAGGGGAGGCCTAAGCCTCCAAAGGTCTAAGGCCCAATGGGGCATAACATAATGGGCTTTTAGGGTGGCGGTGGTGGATTGAAAAGACGGAATTTTTAGTAAGAATATGGCAGTGATTGGGCATTTTTGCACAACTTCTTCATGCGCCGATACTAGCGGCACTAAACTAAAATGATTGCGTGGTCCGTTTTCTGGGCCGTATAACGTATCTACTTCCTTTAGTATAATATCATTGTAACATCACTGCACGTCGTCATGCGATGAAATGAAGAAATATATTCTTGAAATATAAAATGGATCTAATGAAATATATGTGCTGTGTATAAATCATTATAATTTTTGAATCAAATATTGTACTTAAGACGAAGAATGAAGTAAGGGAAGTAAGTCACAATTTTTTGATAGCTCAACTTACTTTACTTCGTAATGTATAATCTTTGAATTTGCAAGTACAGAGACTATCTGTCTGTTGGTAACTGGATAAATAACGCAACAACTATGATTGAAGCCTAACAGCTGAGACACGTTCAGAGTGGCGTCTGAACGCGACATATCAATATAAATTTGTATGTGGTTGCGGTTATCGTGACGATTGACTTACAAAAAATAGACGACGAATTTAGGACAAAATTAAAAATAATTTAAGCCTGAACTTGGGTCATCATCAAACCATTTTACCCCACTGCAGGGGCTTAGGCCTCCCCCAGGGTGAGGAGGGGGTTTGGAGCTTAAACCCACCATGCTACTCCACTGCGGGTTGGGGATTGTAACGACCGCCATCTATTGATAGCGTCCGGGACCGACTACTTAACGTGCTCTCCGAGGCACGGAGTCAGTGATAGTTAATGTACTTAAGTCCGAAAAACTCATTGGTACACGCCCGGATTTCCATGGCCCTATGGCCTTATAAAGAGACTGGTTCGTTGCGCTCTGGGCTATCACGAACTTGGATACTTATTCTGAATTCGCTCCGTGTCTAGAGTATTTACGTTTGGATACTTGTTCTGAATTCACACCGTGTCTAGACTATTTATTTTTGGATACTTATTCTTAATTCGCTCCGTGTCTAAATTTATGTTTGGAGAAATTGGTGCCAACTTCTTAATTTCTGATCGTTGTGCCTATACGCTATAAGTAATGTCATAATCAGAAGTTATTCACTTAAAATTTATCAACGAAAAAAAAAATTTCATGACAGAATGAAAGATGAAAAATTAAATTATAAAACTCCAGCAGCGGTCTGGGCTCGTTAAACAACTGGCGAATGGTAATTAAACAAAGACGAAGAAAAGTGTAAAGTTCAGAAAGAAAATTTACGAAGTTGCAATGGGTCTAAACTCGCTTATGAAATATCAAAAGCTTCCAACTTTCATGCCTTAACTTCGAAATAGAGCTTCTTAGTTGAGCTGCAGTTACCTATAAAACTCATTAGATTCGTGATTGAAAGTGTAGTTAAGAGACAGTTGTACACCAAAGTACAGATTTATTACTAACTTTGAATAGGAGGCTTGTTTGAAAGTCAATGTAGTTAATTTCGAAATTCTGTGAAACTGATCCTTCAGAACTGAAATAGTTATCGAAGGGATGTTATAATATTAACAACTTTCATTAAACTTATTGTATTAAAATAGACCCTGTCTCAAATTGTCCCAAACCCATGTCCCAAACAGGTTCATAAAGGAAAATTAAAATTCAAATAAGAGTTATTAATCATGTGGGCTTACTATACCATTAGCCCATTAAACTCCCATGCAGGAACTTAGACCTCTGCTCGGGATGAGGGAACTTCGAGCTTGATCCACCACGCTGCTCTAGTGTGCGTTGGTGGATTTTCACAGAGACCGACAGCTTAACGTGCTCTCCGGGGCACAGATTCAGTGATAGTAAAGATGTACATAAGTTAGAAAAAGCTCATTGGGATCTGCCCTGGGATTCACTTAGGCTTGAATTTCGTGTTTAGTATATACATAGGTATAATATAAACATGACGTTTAGTGCATTTATATTAACATATGAAATTTCTTTAACTACTGTAAGCCCGCCGAGTGAACCGACTTATGACACTTCCCTTTGAGTGTTACCATTATCTATTTATGATCAAAAATGCCAAAAATTTACATTTAGTAGTCCATGAGATATATATATATATATATATCTATACTAATATTATAAAGCTGAAGAGTTTGTTTGTTTGTTTGAACGCGCAAATCTCAGGAACTACTGGTGGACGCGCTCACTGACACTGTTTAAAAATGTCCCGCTAACATGGTCATCATCACTAACATACACCTATACCTACTTATCCTAAACGGCTGTCGAGTGACGACCCTCCGCACCGCACTCCTGATGTAATGCACACCGCCGCCGTTACGTACGTACAAATCGTGTTCCGCACCGCAACCAACAAACTGGTGTTAGTGCAAACGTGGACGAGGAAGGAGCTCGTAGCTGAATTGGGTAAGTCCTTCCTTTTTCTGTTCCTGTATTTTTGAATAGGGTTCTGTGTTCGCATTGCTTTTAAATTGCACAGGAAACGATAGCCAGCGCCCGCCACTGCTATCGAAGACCGCAAAATTACGCTACACTATTTTTCCGCATAATTATACAAACCATTTTTGGTCACTTCAGCCGGATTTATCGTTTTCTGTGTAATTTATTGGTTTCTTCATAATATTGAATTTAAGTGAAGCAATTAATTTGCAATTATTTCATTGTTCATCTACCCACATTTTTGTGTAATTTTTATTTTCCCTAGTAAAGTGGCTTGCTTTGGTACTGGTCGGCAAGAATTATTATAGTTAACGAATTTATATTTGAAAATAAAGTCGTTTTACTACCCGCACCGCACCGCATATACTTTTATATTCCACAATTTAATATTTTATCATGTCGACTCAACCTTTAGTACAGCCAAGTAAACTTGTTTTGGAGAAAAAAGTTATGGCAGAAAATGAACTTAAAAAATATGATGCAAAAATCAAGGGATATTTCGCGCACGTCCAGAATCAATACGATTCTATTTCGAAAGTCAAGAGCAGTGCGGATGGTCCCGCATTTTTGGCTAAAACTAAAAATATCGATGTAATTGTGCAAGAGTACACTAATATTTTAGACCATTATGTAGACTTGAATTTAGAATCTAATCCTAATTTCGTTCCCAGCTACGATAGTTTGTGGTCATTACAGGAAATGGCGGCTCATATAAATATGACCAGAGACAGACTGGCACCTCCTCAGACGACAGAAACGGTTAAAGAGGAGCCTAAAAATAGGGCAGTAAAATTACCGCGTTTGGAATTACCTAGCTTTAACGGTGATTTAGACAAATGGCCGTTATTTTTCGAAATATATTACAATATGATACATCACAATAAAGATCTTAATAACGGCGAACGAGTTCAATTTTTAGTAGGCAAATTGACAGGCAAGGCTTTAAATGTGTGTTCAGGAGTAACACCAACAGCCGAAAATTATTTGATTATTTATAACGCACTTGTTCAGAAGTACCAAGATCCGCGGGCTCTCGCCACTAATTATTTGGACCAGTTATTTAATATAAAATCGATAACGGCCGCAACACCGGGTAACCTGGAATATTTTGTAGATAAATTCACAGGTGTAGTAGCCGCGTTAAAACAATTACAGATTGGTGATTTAGCACAATTTATTTTCGTTTACATCGGTTTAAAGAAACTCGATTCGGAAACGGCAAGGTTATTTGAAATGTCTATTAGAAAATCGGAATCTATGCCTACCTATGACGAGTTCACGTCATTCGTTCGCGAGCAGTGTAAAGTATTACAACGTACTATTGGAAATGTAAACAAAGCAAAGAGTGAATACCTAAATGTACCAACTACTGTCCCGCGCCCCCCGCGCTCTGCGCAGACGCATACCTTCGTTAATTTAAATAATAAAAATGGAAAATGTGCCGTGTGCGGTGACCAGAGTCATGACCTTTTATATACATGCCCTAAGTTCATAAAGTTAGACCCACGTAAAAGGTACGACACAATAAAAAATTTAAAGGGTTGTGTCAATTGTCTAAGTACTAGACATGCTATTGCGATGTGTAAATCAAATAGTCGTTGTAGGCAATGTGATCGCCCACATCACACGCTCTTACATTGGGATAATCACATTGGCCGCGGTGAGCCGTCATCTACGCGTTCGGCGGCGCCACGACCGCCGTCGCCCGCGCCGACACTACCGCACGCGCCGGTTCGTTCGGGCTTGGCCGGGGGCACCGCGGACGACGGTGATAATATAATTTTATGTAGCGTATCGGCGTCGACCGCCTAATACTAATAATACTAGCGGTAATGCAAAGAATAAAACTATACTATTAGGTACTGCTTTAGTTTCAGCTATAGATAATTTTAAGAATACGCATTATTTGCGTGTCTTAATAGACAGCGCCTCGCAAAATAATTTTATAACTATAAATTGCTGTAAAAAATTAGGTTTAAAAATAATTCGTAACCGCGACTCCTGTTATGTGAAAGGTATCCGAGAAGTAAAACAGCCAGTTAAGGGGCTGTCAGACGTATCGCTGTTTTCACGTTTTAATTCATGTAATATTAGAATTCAACCATTAGTAGTAAATAAGATCACTGATCGATTACCAACCGCACCGGTCGACGAATCGTTGTTACTTCATTTACATGACTTACCACTGGCCGATAGCAATTTTCATATTCCCGCGCCTATCGATATTATTCTCGGTGCAGATGTATTCTGTGACATTTTAAAAGATGGAAAAGTTAAGGGTCCCTCAGACCAACCGCAAGCGCTTGAAACTATTTTTGGGTATATAGTTATTGGCCCCGCTTTTCTAACAAATAATTTTTCGAAAGTACAATCATTTTGTACATTGATTGATCATAGTATTGAAAATTTACTACAGAAATTTTGGTCGGTGGAGGAAGTTCCCGACATGAAACATATGTCGCAGGATGAGCAGCAATGCGAAGCGATTTATAGTGAGACTACGTCACGCGCTGACGACGGTCGCTACTCAGTGGCGCTGCCGTTCAAAAGAGAATCGAGCGAATTAGACGACTCATTACTCACGGCTAAGCGTCGATTCATGCAGTTAGAAAAAAGGTTAAATTCCTCACCGACGTTTCGTAAACAATATGATGACGTAGTTAGTGACTACATTGCTAAGGGCTACTTGAAACCAGTGAGTGAAGTAGATTATAAACGGGACTTAGGTTATGTAATACCGCATCACGCCGTGGTACGTCAAGATAAGATGACCACGAAATTACGAATAGTCCTGGACGCTAGTCAGAAAACTACTTCCGGTTTTTCATTGAATGATTTATTACATTGCGGCCCCAATCTACAGGCTGATCTTTTTTCAATTTTATTAAATATTCGATTACAACCAATAGCGATCTGTGCAGATATTAAACAAATGTACCTACAGATTGAAACGCACCCCGCACACCGCAAATTTCAACGCGTTTTATATAGATTTTCGCACGAACAACCGATTACATTATACGAATTTACTCGTGTTTGCTTCGGCCTTAAGTGCAGTCCATTTCTTGCACTTCGGACAGTACGGCAACTAGCTCAGGACGAGCGCGCGCAGTACCCAGCTGCGGCGGCGGTCGCTGCACGGGACGTATATATGGACGACTTATGTACTAGTGTGCGGACAACCTCTGAAGCAATTGAACTGTCACAACAGTTAATTAATATGTTTAAGGCCGGAGGCTTCGACTTAGTAAAATTTTGCAGTAACTCGCCCGAACTGCTCGAAACCATATCAGAAAGTCACCGTATGAATTGTAACGTTGAATTTAATCCCGATGATCATATGAAGATTTTAGGGTTGCGTTGGTGTCCGAAAGAAGACATATTTTGCTCCTCTGTAGAGTTAGAACGTAGAGTATGTACTAAACGTACAATGTTATTAGTAATAGCCCGGCTCTGGGATGTCCTAGGTTTCTTTGCCCCTACTATCTTGTATGCTAAAATCGTTGTTACGTATCAGCTGGGACGATAGCATACCAGAAGAAGTAGCTTTAAGGTGGTCCAAGTTTTTATTAGAATTGCCCGAATTGGAAAAGATAAAAATTCCGCGACATATCGGCATTTTTACTCCAGAGTGCAAAGTTATTATTCTAGGCTTTGGTGATGCCAGTGAAAAGGCATATGGGGCTGCCATTTACATGCACGTCAATATTGCTGGTAATGCTGAGATCCGCACCAATTTAGTTTGCACCAAATCTAAAGTGGCACCGGTTAAGACTGTATCTCTCGCTCGTCTCGAACTGTGCGCTGCGCTTTTATTATCCAAACTTCTCCGTTTAGTGTATGATACTTTTAAATCACGTTGTCATATAGAAGACGTCATCGCATTTTCAGACTCTATGGTTGCTCTACATTGGATTCATTCCTCACCACATCGCTGGCACACGTTTGTAGCCAACCGCGTCGCAAAAATACATGAAAATATTTCTCCCGACAAATTTTATTACGTCAGTAGTGCTGAAAATCCTAGCGATTGCTTATCTCGTGGATTGACTCCAGCCCAACTCGTATCACATCCTCTGTGGCTGATTGGTCCCTCATGGGCCTCTCGGGACAGATCTGTTTGGCCGCTCAAATCCTTTTCAGATGGCGAGACGAATGACGTCATTCCTGAAAGTAAGATGTTATCTTTCTACATAGGTGAAGTGGAATCAGAAGAATCCCCACTCTTATACGATCTCGCATGTCGTGTATCTTCGTGGTCTAAATTATTGCGTATTGTGGTATACATCCTTCGGTTCACACGCAAGTTGTCACGTGACACTCGTATAAGTGTTAAACATTTGGAAGTGGCGGAGCGGACTATTCTCGTCGATTTACAACGCGTCTATTTTAATAAGGAGCTTTCTCTTCTTGCGGAAAAGAGGAGATTGGCCCCTGCTTTAATCAAACTTACGCCATTCCTACATGAAAATCTCATCCGGGTCGGTGGACGATTGGCGAATTCCGATCTAGAGTTCAATGGTAAACATCCCATATTATTGCCCCGCAGAGATCATATTGTAAACTTAATTATTGATTATTATCATTTAAAATACTTACATGCCGGTCCAGGTCTATTAATGTCTTTACTACGGCAGAAATTTTGGATACTGTCTGCACGTAATATTGTCAGACAGCGTGTGCAACGTTGTAACACATGTTTTCGACGGAATCCAAGGGCTCCGGAACCGATTATGGCGGATCTGCCCGCATGTAGAGTTCGCGAAGCCAAACCGTTTTTACACACAGGAGTGGACTATGCGGGCCCACTCTACATTTTATTGAGACGTGCTAGAGGCGCTCATAAACAGAAAGCGTATATCTGTCTATTCGTATGTCTGGTCACACGTGCGGTTCATATTGAATTAGCTTTGGATTTATCGACGGAAACTTTTATAAATGCATTCAAAAGATTTATTTCACGTCGTGGTCCCTGTAGCGTGTTGTATTCGGATCAGGGTACTAATTTCATTGGCGTAAAGTCTCATTTGAATGAAGTGTACAGTCTCATTGGATCCAAAAGCTTTAGTAATGAATTTAGTAATGAATTACTTAATAACCGCGTACAGTGGAAATTAAATCCACCCTCCGCACCGCAATTTTGGAGGAATTTGGGAATCAAATGTTAAAAGTGTAAAGAATAATCTTTTTAAAGTAATTGGTACACAGCTTCTGACGTATGAGGAGATGACTACTGTTCTCACGCAAATAGAGTCATTACTGAATTCGCGTCCGACATCCGTTATGAGTTCGGATCCGGCGGAACCGGAAGCACTGACTCCTGCGCATTTTCTTACGCTAACACCTTTGAAAACATTACATGCGCCAGATGTTTTTTCAATAGAAACAAACCATGTAAAACGCAGATATTTGCTTGATAAAATTATTCAAAGCTACTGGAAGAGGTGGAAAAACGAGGTTCTTCACACCCTTCAGACCCGACAAAAATGGAATACTCCGTCTAATCCGGTACAGGAAGGTATGTTAGTCATTATTAACACAGATAATAGCCCGCCTCTACATTGGCCTTTAGGTGTTGTCGACAAACTGTATCCTGGATCGGACGGTGTGGTGCGAGTAGCGACTGTCAGAACTAAGACAGGTTGCTATAAAAGACCAAAGCTGTGTCCATTGCCATCGCAATGAAGTTTTTCACATTTTTATTATTATTATTATTCTCTACATTACTTTCTACTTTTTTTTTCATTTACATTGCATGTTTTAATTTTTGTTTAATTTGTTCTTTCTCGCATCGCTTCACTTGACTTCTATTGTTGGAGTCTTCTCTTGCTTAGAAGTGGAAATAACTTTTTCCTCTTCTAGGCCGGGGGTATGGACGCGCTCACTGACACTGTTTAAAAATGTCCCGCTAACATGGTCATCATCACTAACATACACCTATACCTACTTATCCTAAACGGCTGTCGAGTGACGACCCTCCGCACCGCACTCCACCCCCTCTCGAGGCACACATTGACTCGCGCTCGAGATCTGATGTAATGCACACCGCCGCCGTTACGTACGTACAAATCGTGTTCCGCACCGCAACCAACAAACTGGTGTTAGTGCAAACGTGGACGAGGAAGGAGCTCGTAGCTGAATTGGGTAAGTCCTTCCTTTTTCTGTTCCTGTATTTTTGAATAGGGTTCTGTGTTCGCATTGCTTTTAAATTGCACAGGAAACGATAGCCAGCGCCCGCCACTGCTATCGAAGACCGCAAAATTACGCTACACTATTTTTCCGCATAATTATACAAACCAACTGGTTTGAATTGAGAAATTCTTTTTGTGTTGTATAGTTCATTTATTGAGGAAAGCTATAGGCTATATTTTTTGTTTGTTTGTATGAACGCGCTAATCTCAGAAACTACCCATTAGAATTGAAAAATTCTTTTTGTGTTAGATAGTCTATTTATCGAAAAAGGCTATAGGCTATTATTACATCACGCTCACGACCAATAGGAGTAGAGCATCAATGAGAAATGTTGCAAAAACGGGAAAAATTATTCCTTTTGAGAGCTTCCGTTACGCGCGCTGCGTAAAGGGTTGATGTTAAATAAAAATCATGTATTACGGAATTGTTCCCCTTTAAAAGCTCTAACCAAAAGTCCGCGACAGCATATGTGTATCTTTTGAGGTTGACTTACTATAACCTTTTTTATGGCATTCAAATTTGTTGCTAGACGCGCCAGAGAATTTATTTGTTTGGATGATGACGATG
The DNA here is from genome assembly GCA_949709985.1 of Luffia ferchaultella. NCBI lineage: Eukaryota > Metazoa > Arthropoda > Insecta > Lepidoptera > Psychidae > Luffia > Luffia ferchaultella. Next base: position 13,032,725 of record OX453263.1, read on the forward strand.
CGATGATACCATTGTGATACTTTATGGTTGACTTAACTTAACGGGAAGAGGAACGTTTCCGTAGTCCACCCGGGCGAAGCCGGGTACGACCGCTAGTATAAAATAAAATACCTTCATTCACCAAAAATCCAACTGCATAAAAATACCAAACTATGGGCACAAATTAAAGTATATGCAGCACGTAAAAACACTACGCACTTTTTCACGACAAACAAAATTATGGGTTTATTAAAAGAAGCGTGCAATAATGTTACAAAAGAGGACTGGGCAAAAGTCGTAGTAAAAGAAGACGAAACTAGAATAATAATTTCAGAAGATTGGGAAAGAGATATTAGAATAGATAGGTTGAATGAAAGCCAAATTATAATATCAGTTAACTCTGATAGCTGTGAGAGTGAATCAGATAGTGTGGATTCTGACGAATAATCAATAAGTTTTTTATTTTATCCTATCTCATTTAACTGATTTATTCAATTTCAAATAGTGAATATACCGTAGTTTAGTGGTGTGTCTAAAAATGGTAACACTTTTGAAGCCAGTGAGGTGACATTACATAGTTGCTAGTTGTCCACAAATCGAGAGTAATCGATCATTATATAGCAATTGTTCTCTTAAAGATCACATAACATTCTGGAATATAATAAAATATTTTACCTTTTTATCTTAAAAACGTACAAATGGTATGAAATAAATTAATTAGTAAAAAGATTTGTTTTTTTCGTAATTACACATTTTATTCGATATAAAATAGTATAATAAATAATCGATTTCAGTTGGTTCTGTCGCATCACTTCAGATAAGTGTCAAAAGTCGGTTCACTCGGCGGCCGTGCAGTAGGAAGTATATAGGAATTTTGAAATTTTCCCCATCTTAATATGTGACCACGAAAGACAAATTTTAAATTATTCAAAATAAAACTAGTAGTTTTATACTTTTATACTGTGATTTATGAAAAATGTGTCTTCTGACACGAATTTTCTGACGTTTCTCGAAAAACGAAGAAGATATATTAAAATTCAAGAAATTTTACTTATTCAACTTTTAAAAAGAATAGGATAATATTAGCACAAAATAAATCATCGTTTTTCCACGCTCAATTTTTTTGTCTTCTCTCTCATAACATGTTGTTTGAACGGACCTGTACTTACATTTCCCAGATGTACCCATTTCACATATAGATATTTTCCTTTCACTACTTGTAAGCCTCAATACTGCGTACCCTTTTCGGTACTCGTCCGGAACCGAACCCAGGTCTCGCCTTTGTCAAAGTTCCATATATTGAGCAACAAGGCTGTTGTCATACTGTATAATAGACTTCAATACGCTTTTACTATCTACATGTCATATATCGATGTCCATATTCAAACTGATTAGACGATTCGATAACATTGTTGACATACTGTAGTAAAATTAAAATTCGACAACGATCCACGAAATGCGAATCGCTCTATCCGACTAATTTTTACCGTAATCGGGTTTTGAGTTGCTATTGGGTATTAAAAAAAAAAAACAATTGTTTAAATTAAATTTTAAATATTTGTATTTATAACTTGCCGGGCGCGGGCCGAATGACGGCAACTATTGTGATGATACAACAGTCAGAATCGTCTCACGACAGTAAAAACTTAAAGCGTTTAAAATTGTCAATGATTCTGGCCGGGCCGTTTACCATATCAGCCGATTATGCCCCACTTAGGGCATCGGCCTTCCCTTGGACTGGGGGGTTTTGGAGCTTAATCCACCATGCGGCTCCAATGCGGGCGTGGATACAGGCGAGCGGTACCGTTTACCACCCTCGGCAAAGATAATAGAATATTTTATATTTGCATGTTACTTGTAGAAAAAAAAATTACCAATTTATTGTCTTAGAGTCGACAATTCATTTCTTCAAGATTTCTGATCCAGCCTTAAACGAATAGGCTTTAGAAAGTACCAAGTTACCGAACTTTGAATGCAGCAGACTAGAAGACGTTTGCTAAACTCAACACCTCAGAACCGAAGAACTTTGTCAACTTTATTTACTATATATTTTTTTTATTTATCTGCCTTTCGTTCAATAGTATGTGACTAGTTGTGACGGGTAATGCACAAAGACTTAGTAGCCAGAATACAAACATCTAGGTAATCAATTGCGTGTGTCATACGCGCGTCCTGCCCGTCACCCTTCCTTATGACACAAATGTAACAACTTTAGTTCTCAAACTAAACGTACAGCGCTACTCCTCTATTTGAACTCATTTAAGCTCAGTGTATCGAGCGCCTGAATTTTATATGAGAATCTGTACTCGATTTTGTCATTGGAAATGACTTTTTTCATTTTGTCATTGGAAATGTCTTTCATTTCGTTGGAGTATAGGGGGTCATTTAGCAGTTTTGTGATTGCACGAAGAGTTTTCGAGATATCGAGATGAACGTCGTGTCAAAAGACGCAGCTCGGCAAGTTCTACAAGATGGCAAAAGAAAATTTGGAAAAAAATCAAAAAACAAAAAAATTATCGTCAAAAAACGAAAAAAAATCGAAATTTTTTACTGATTTTCATTTTGGGAGCCCGATATCTCGAGAACTAGGTCCGAATAAGAAAAAAATAAAAAAACGGCTCGGGGTAATTAGACGGGGGATCGATTGAGACTAAAAGTGTTAGAATCAAACAACCGGAAGTAGTGGTTAAAGGTGCCCTTAGTTGGAAGTCGAATATGCGTACATTTCGTACTAATTCGGTTTGTTCGATCGAAATGTCGTATAAAATGTTATATATTTCGAAGTTTTAAGCTTATTCAGATACAGTTGTGTTATTTTTTTTGCGAAAAAAATTTATTTCGTTAAATATTATCCAAAATATGTGTGTTTACTTTATTCCGTTAAGTTCATTTCCAATGTCGTAAGAAGTTCGTGCGAAAGCAGGAAAGTGCAAAGCATTGATTTTTTACTATCAAAAGACAATCATCACGGGAGCACGGAGAGTCGAGTTGCTCTGGGTCCATAGTTAAAATAGACATCTCGCTTTCTATTACATCAAACGTTGCTGTCTGCTATTTGTGCTCCTGTATTATTTAAGTCTAACCTTCATATATGTTTGACAGTAGCTTCACTTCTTCACTTCATCAGCCCATTTTTACCCCACTGCAGGGGCTTAGGCCTCACCCAGGGTGAGGGGGGCTTGGAGCTTAAACCCACCACGCTGCTCCACTGCGGGTTGGGGCTTGTGACGACCGCCGTCTGTTGACAGCGTACGGGACCGATTGCTTAACGTGCTCTCCGAGGCACGGAGTCAGTGATAGTTGTGTACTTAAGTCAGAAAAACTCTATGGTACACGCCCGGATTCGAACCATGGCACTATGGCCTTATAGATTTGAGACAGGTTCGTTGCGCTTCACGACAGTAGCTTAAGTCTGGTCAAGTCTCGGTTTAGTGACGCCCAATATATTGCATAAAGAGTAGAATATAGTTTTTGAAACTCCGTTTTCTACAATAATTTCCGACGCGAAACATGGACTTTTGCTTGCATGGAATTTATTATTTAATTTTTTTAGTAACATATAACATAAATTAGTTAAGTTTAAAATCCTACGACTCAGATAATAATAATAACGTATACATCACAACAACGTCTAGGTCCCAAACTAAGCATTAGCTTGTGTTTAGGGTACCAAGCGAAGACACCACCTACATATAACAACCAAGTCCAGGTACCAGTATCAATATTCATCATATAAATACTGACCCGACCTGGGATTCGAACCCGGTACCTCCAGCTCCGTACGCAGGGGCACTACCTACTAGGCTAAGCGGTCGTCAGATACAAACCATATCTCATAAGTGTTCCGCCCTTGTTAACCATATGAGGTGAGGCACTCGAAAAATAAGACAACAACTTAACAACTGTTAGCTTAAGCATAGTTCGCCGTAGCATAGTTAGTAGTCACGAACTTAACGATAAAGTATTCAATGTACAAACTTTGGGCTTGGTATATCCTGTTTAGTAACACGTGTTTAGTTTACATTAACTGGTTTTGGCTGCGGTTTCGTTCCATCGTGATTCGGTCGATAAAACCTCCAAGTTTACTATTGAATACAGTGAAGAAGGTTTATAGGGCTTTGCGTGGAATGGATGAAAGTGGTAAAATTGTAACATGGTAGAGTTAATCTATGTTATCTTGTCACACCCCGCCACAAAGCTATTTATTTAAAGTACTTACGTATAGAATGTATTAAGGACAATGAATAATACCTTGTATTCGTAAGAAATTTCGATTAATCAATATGTTATGTGTACTAATATTATCCGTATCACATTGATTGATTGAAAAAACAAAGTTCACTGTTGACCCCGAAAATACCTTTAATTTCGATTTTGGGATTTTCTATCCAGCGGGGTTGATAAACGCTGAAAAAAAAGTATTGAAATTCTAATGTAGTAGGTGGATGGCTTACCTACTCCATTAGAATTTCACTACTTTGCAGCGAAATAAAAAATCGAATAATTTGCGCTATCTAACTAATTTATGATCATTTACAACAAATAGCGAGCGCTATCCATTGGAGTTGTTTTGAATAAACCTTAATTATTTAATTTTTAACAATTTATGTTTCAAGTTGAGACAATTTAATTAAAATCACGTAATAATAACTTAATAAGTCGTGATAGCCCGAGCGCAGCGAACCTGTTTTAAATTTATAAGGCTGTGTGGCTGTCGTTCGAATACGGTTCGTATACCTACCAATGAGTTTGTCTGACTTAAGTACATAAACTATCACTAACTTCATGCCTCGGAATGCACGTAATGCAGCCGGTGTCGGTTGCTGTCATTAGATGGCGGTCGTTACAATCCATCAACCTGCACTGGAGCAGCGTGGTGAATTTAAGCTCCAAACCCCCTCACCCTGGGCGGAGGCTTAAGCCCCTGCAGTGGGGTATAATGAGCGGATGGAATGACTTGGGTCATAATTGTATATAGCGCAATGGTCTTTATCTTTTTACTCTGAGCGGATATTTTTAGGAGCACGTTAGTTTTACAAAACATATAAGTTTCAAGGGAGTGCCGAGATATTATAGACATATTAATTTCAGTATGTGTTAAATTTGATAGTTGTTTGTTCAGTGTTGTAAGGTAGAGTGAAGATATTCGATTTCTAATTGTATTTATTGTCGTGGACAAAATATGCGCAAGAATATTAGGTCGGGAAAAATTCTTTCTGCATATACTTTGTATATACTTTTAAGAAATTTTCTTTGGCTGTACTAGTTGTATCTAGCTGGTTTTGATACCATTAAAAAGGTTTCATTTCGAAAAGGAAGCAATTTAGTAAAATGTTGTTTCCCGCCGGTTTTCATTTGTTTTTCTTTCTGTCAAAATGAATGAATCTAATGAAGAAATTCGATACATTTTAAAATTTCATTATAAAAAAGGAAAATATGCAACGCAAGCTGCGAAAAAAAATTGTGACATTTATGGCCCCGATGCGGTGTCAGTAAGAGTAGCACAAAGTTGGTTTGAACGTTTTTAATCCGGGAATTTTGATGTCAAATTGCGCCTCGCTGTGGTCGCCCTGTCACGGCTAAAATGGACGTCATTTTTGAAAAAATTGAACAAGATCGGCATATCAGTAATTACGACATAGTTGAAGATCTGGTAATTGACCATAAAACAGTTTTGACCCATTTGAAAAAAAGCTGGGTATACAAAAATACAAAAAAGCTCGATATTTGTGTGCGACATGAGCTCACTGAAAGAAACCTAATGAATCCGAACCGTTTTTGAAGAGATGGATAACTGGTGATGAAAACTGGATCAAGTATGATAAAAGGTCGTGGTCAAAGGTCGGTTAAACTTCACAGACTGTGGCGAAACCCGGGCTGACTCGCAATAAAGTGATGCTGTGTGTATGGTGGGATTGGAAAGATATTGTTCATTATGAGCTTTTACCGTCGGGCGGAATCATCGATTCGGATCTCTACTGCGAACAACTGATGAGGTTAAAGCAAGAAATTGAGAGAAAGCGGCCGGAATTAATCAATAGAAAGGGTGTGTCGTCTTTCATCACGATAACGCTAGACCTCACACATCTTTAGTCACTCAGAAAAATTTAAGAGAGTTTGTCTGGGAGATGTTTATACATCCCCCATATAGGCCTGACCTTGCATCTTCAGATTTCCACCTGGTTCGGTTTCTTCAGATTTCTTTAGACAGGATCAAGTTAACATCAAGTGAGGACTGCAAAAACTACATGCCGCGTTTTTTTATTAGAAGTCCCAAAATTTCTACAGCAACTGGATAATGTCACCTACAAAATGGCAGACAGTCATCGAACAAAATGGCACATAAATATTGTAATTTTACTTTAAAAAAATGTCTTGATTTTTTATATAAAATACGAAGAAACGTTTTACCCGACATATATATCATAATAGATTTGAAAAGACAGTAAGCGGTTTTCAATGACGGGTACCTCATCTGCTTTTTAAATATTTATTGTATTTTTTGTGTAAAAAGTCTGTGCGTGCTTAGAATTATTATTATAACAGTGCATTAAATATCGTAATAAAAATTATTCTTATTTTAATTATATTGCAGTCTCACCAACCTTTGACTAATGATTCCTAAATATTATTGTTCTCCATTTGACCTTCTATCGATTGTTATAATTCAACATCTTTAAAATCTTTGATGCAGGACCTTTGAAAAATTATTCATATTTATTATTTAATGTCCTTAAGTTTAAAGCTGCAAACTATTGTATATATTCGGCTATATACAAATACTCTGACCATTAGTGGTGTTAAAACGTAAAGACGAATTTATTTTTATTCTATAACGACATATGTAAAAGCTAAATTTTTTTCGTGAATTTCAGGACGAATATAACATTGTACACATAGTTTCCCGCCGCCTCCTCACTAGAGACAAGATAAATATAATAATAATAATAATAACACACAATCACAACAACACCTAAGTCCCAAACTAAGAATTAGCTTGTATTTTGGGTACCAAGCGAAGACACCACATACATATAACAACCAAGACCCGGTGCCAGTATTAATATTCATCATATAAATACTGACCCGACCTGGGATTCGAACCCGGGACCTCCAGCTTCGCAGGCAGGGTCGCTGCCCACTAGGCTAAGCGGTCGTCTTATATATACATAATTTTAGGTTAAATTATAATGTTACATTATAGTGTGTTGGTTATTGTCTGTAAACTAAAATTGTTATGGAAATAAATAAAACATTTACTGTACGACACGAAGCATTCCATTCAGCGGGGGAGGGACGCGTTTGTGGGGGATGGTGTTCACACTCACTCAACGTTGTTTTTTTGTGTTTGGACGTGTTTTTACAACATTTTACCGTATTATTCGGCTTTTTCGTTATGACATACTGCCTAATAGGCATTTGCCGACTAACGGCCGGTGGCATTCACTACATCAGCGGGGTCTAAGAGCGGTCGACCTGTCGATAGCGTCCTGTGGTTCTAGTGGGGAGCACGCACGTTTCGCTGCTTCTATGACTGTAGGATACTTCTATAATGATTTGATGCCTTTAAGAACGTATATTCAAAAAGATTCTCTTAAATTTTAGGTAATGAGTGGTACTACTACATACGCACGCCTCACATACACAGTGACATCGGCAAAGCGCGGAATGTCTGACTGTAACTAAAACAACTTGATCATTTTATATTTTTGTTGTATTTTCGGAAAAGTGAATGGCCAACTTTGTATGGGCTGCGTACCCAGGTTGTATCAAGTTGTGGTATATGTCATTTTAAAGGTCGTATCAATATCTTTATTTTATAGTATGGCACCAACCATGAAACACGTGCAAGGAAATAACTATGAGTTATTTTATATCTGATATAATGAAATGTTATTTTTACTTTTCAGAACTTATTGTACAATATAACTTTATTACTAAGCATACTATACGGTTACCAATCGCTATTCCACCGCCGCTTGCACACCTACATCAGAAACTTGGTGACTGGTTCTCAATGATAGCGATAGCTAGGTATATCGAGTTTGGATTCATACATTTAGTCTCATAGTGCTAGCTTCTTTAAGTACGGTCTAGTGAGAGTCTGATGAGGATCAGAAACTTGGTGACTGTTTCTCAATGATGGCCATAGCTAGGTATATCGAGTTTGGACTCATACATTTAGTCTCAGAGTGCTAGCTTCAAGTACGGTCTAGTGAGAGTCTGATGAGGATCAGAAACTTGGTGACTGGTTCTCAATGACGGCGATAGCTAGGTATATCGAGTTTAGACTCATACATTTAGTCTCTAGAGTGCTAGCTTCAAGTACGGTCTAGTGAGAGTCTGATGAGGATCAGAAACTTGGTGACTGATTCTCAATGATGGTGATAGCTAGATATATCGAGTTTGGACTCATACATTTAGTCTCAGGGTGCTGAATTCAGGTACGGTCTCGTGAGGGTCTGATGAAGATCAGAAGCTTGGTGACTGGTTCTCAATGACGGCGATAGCGAATTATATCGAATTTAGACTCATACATTTAGTCTCAGAGCGCTAGCTTCAAGTACGGTCTAGTTAGAGTCTGATGAGGATCAGAAACTTAGTGACTGATTCTCAATGATGGCGATAGCTAGGTATATCGAGTTTGGACTCATACATTTAGTCTCAGAGTGCTAGCTTCAAGTACGGTCTAGTGAGAGTCTGATGAGGATCAGAAACTTGGTGACTGATTCTCAATGATGGCGATAGCTAGGTACATCGAGCTTGTATTCATACATTTAGTCTCAGGGTGCTGGTTTCAGGTACGGTCTCGTAAGGGTTTGATGAGGATCAGGAATATGGTTAAATTTTAATTATTGGTCCTCAGAATATTTTCATTTGTATGCGATGAAGTCCATCATCAGGTCAGTTTAGTCAATCCGGTGGGAAGCGCTCATCACTGCCAGCACAACAAGCCCATACATGACACATCTACTGCCACCCGTCTATGAGTTCCAGTAGCAGCCTCCGAAGTCCATCATCAGGTCAGTTCAGTCAGTCCGGTGGGAAGCTCTCATTACTACCAACACAACAAGCCCAAACACGACACATCTACTTCCACCCGTCTATGAGTTCCAGTAGCAGTCTCCGAAGTCCTTCATCAGGTCAGTTTAGGCAGTCCGGTGAAAAGCTCTCATCACTACCAACACAACAAGTCCAAACCCGACACATCTATTGCCACCCGTCTATGAGTTCCAGTAGCAGCCTCCGAAGTCCATCATCAGGTCAGTTCAGTCAGTCCGGTGAGAAGCTCTCATCACTACCAACACAACAAGTCCAAACCCGACACATCTACTGCCACCCGTCTATGAGTTCCAGTAGCAGCCTCCGAAGTCCATCATCAGGTCAGTTCAGTCAGTCCGGTGGGAAGTTCTTATCACTACCAACACAACGAGCCCAAACACGACACATCTACTTCCACCCGTCTATGATTTCCAGTAGCAGTCTCCGAAGTCCATCATCAGGTCAGTAAAATTTCAATATTTAGTAAAATACGAGAATATGATATAGGTACAACTCGGGTAAAAAAAAGACAGAAATAAGTAGTGATTCAAGTCTCAAGATGCAATGAAGAATCTATTCGTATTTATGTTTATGCAGTATATATATGTATACAGCGATGTTTTTACTTTGAATGGCGGAGAAAAACCGACACATACGTCTACTCACAAAGGCGCTGTGGCGCAGACTGATTTTGAACAATTGAACATTACGAGGAACGTTTATTTAGTTTGTCAGAGAGGCAATTGAAAAATAAATCCTATTCCTTTCTATTAAGGCTTACGAAGATAACGAAAATAGTGTTATTTTAAAGAAAATAAAATATTTTTTTTCAGAGAATTACTAAACGTTTTTTTTTACTTTTTTTGTCCAAGGCGTAAAGTTGAGTATATCAGTAGTAAGGAAGTATTTTTTTTATATATGTAAATCTTCAAATTCCTGAGATTTTGGTACCGAAACACATCCTGTTTTCAAAGTTTTCATGGGAGGAGGGTATGGAAATTTGAGTTTTCTGTAAAAAAAGCAGTGTGTTTCCAATAAAAAAAGGCCAAGCCGAGACCTCAAAGGCTTAGGCTATCTGAAGGTACCCAATTTAGTAGACAAAATTCAACGGATTCACTCGTAAACTGTACCGGAAAATTACAGATTTCTCAGTATTACGGGCATTGCCGTATATGCGTCCTTAACTCATAGTTTTGGCAGCTCGGGCAGTACGACTTAAACCAACTTTGTGTAACACGTCACTGCAGTACAGTCTCAGGCGGCAGACGGATTAGTAGAAAAAATTAACTCGAGGATAGTTTGAATTTTAATTGATGCAATTAAACGGTTGTTACTATATAAATGCTTGCGTGTACAGAGACCCGGACCGTTTGTAATCCATTAGAGAAAGGTTAAATCTCCTTGGAATTGGGAATATCCGAAATTAACGTACTGTATAGACAGTAAATTCGCATAGACGACTGCTTAGCCTAGTGGGTAGCGACCCTGCCTACGAAGCTGTAGGTCCCGGGTTCGAATCCCAGGTCGGGGATGAACATTAATACTGGTACCGGGTCTTGATTGTTATATTTATGTAGTGTCTTCGCTTGGTACCCAAAATACAAGCTAATGCTTAGTTTGGGGCCTAAACGTTGTTGTGATGTATACGTCATTATTATTATTATTATAGTTTAGAATAGAAACATATGTGACCTATAGTGTTCTGTCACCAACTTTGCTGACAATGACTAAAATAAGTGTAGGACATTATTATTTATTGTTTTACTTCATTTGTATTTATATGACGTGTTCGACTGAACGAATTCTAAACATATAGCGCGTGCAGAGCTTGGCAAACTGAACAAAAAGTTTCAAAAGACCAAATGCGCATACTAACGGTTACCGAGAAAAACATGTTTAAATGTCAATTATAAAAAAAAATTGTGTCTGTAGAACAATCTGTTTGGATGACTATTAATGTTAATTCAGATGCAAATGAATATTACCCGACACTCGGTCTTGTACTACGAATATGAACCGCTCCGCCGAGTCCAATTATTCTCACTGTTATTAAATGCTTATCCAGAATTTATAATAATAATAAGTACATGACATTGACCATTTCTTTTGTTTCAGACCGATTTTCAAATCTACAATTAGAAACATATACATAATTTAAAATCCATCAACTCGCGCATCAACGGGCGCAGCGTGGTAGATTAAGCTCCAAGCACCCTTATCCCGAGAGAAGGCCTCTGCTCGAAGGCTAAGCCCCTGCAGTGGGGCATAATGGGCTGATTGTTACATAAACTAAAATCACAATATACCCACACACTCGAACATACATATGCACTCACTCACGCACACCCAAACTCTTACTTTAATAATAATAATACCTGGGACATCCCACACAGCACAATCTATTCCACAAGTAAGCCAGTATTATGCTTGTATTGTAGGGTACTAGACAACTGGTACACATACTTAAATATCCTTTTTTTATAATATATACATATATAGATACTTTTTACACCCAGACACGGAAGAAAGAGATATGTACATCACACAAATATTTGTCCCTGGCGAGAATCGAATCCGCGATTTTGGCTCTGCAGTTAGGGTTTCTAACCACTTGGATAATCGGTCATTTGTCGGCCAACCAATAGTTTTTAAGTTTTATTATTTCCATTAAGCTCCTAATAGTTTAAACTAATATATATACATATGTGTTATTGTTAAAATAAATATTAGTAATTCACCGTGCCAATATGGCGGGGTGGATGTCTGGAGATCTATGAGAACAGATTTGACCTAGTTTAAGCTCCTGTCAAAATTTAATTCAAAATTGATTTAAAAAAAATTATATTGTAACAAAAGTGATATGAATGAATTAAAAATGAAATTTGAATATTGAAATTCAAACGAATCAAACCGATTTCAATCAAGCGTTACGGCTCTATGAATAGCTTCAGTCGTTTCAAGTAAATAAGAACAAAGGAAAATTATTAGAATTCCAACAAAGTGAATTTCAAAGCAGATTAGGAATTTTCGGGTCGTCGCGGCGATTTATCGAGAAGCCCGTTTAAATGGCGGAAAATACGGTTTTGGATCCCTCTTGAGCTGTGGTTTTTCCATACTTTTAGACTTGATCCCCGATTGAAGATATTAAATTTCTATGAACATTTGTCGAAGCGTAAATTTAAATATGCATGTATAAAATCAGTAACATAGGGATCTGTGGGTAGATACTAGAGACTTTTGATGACTACTTTTTAAATTTTAGTTCACTGTTTTTTAATGAGATATTGTGTTAAAAAGTTTTTTTTTCATATGGAATGGAAAACACTTTTCAAAATAAATTGAGAGACTTTTTAAGTAAATTTGTTTAGGAAAAATTACTGGCTACATATACTCTATACACACCACTAGTGAATAAGTGTGATGAAAATTGTCTGGAAAAGTAAAAAAAAAAATGCTTTTTAATTTGAGAACTCTCATTAAACAAATGTTTATACACGTGTCGTTCCTACTTAAAAAATCAATTCTAATAGGGCGAAAAAGGGAGTTTAAAATTTATGTGGTAAAAATACAAATAACGTGTATTAACGAAGTACGTTATAATCTATCAAACGGATGATTAAACATAAACATTACAGTTTATTAAAATGGAACCCCTAACGATGTGCAAAGAGAATATTATTTTTGAAGATAAATTTTCTCAAAATTGGTGAAGCAGGAAAACAAGTTTTCGAACTAATTATATGATATGCGCATTATTACCGAAATAATACAAACGTAGAATTCACACGGGCGAAGGCGCAGCCTATATCTCTTTCTTAGTTTAAGTCGAAATTACACCAACGTGAAGATCACATCGGCGTCGCCGCATGCGGAAAGCTAGTTTTTACTACGCAGATAGTAATATATATGGGATTTCTCACACAGTGCCATCTAATCCCAAAGCACACATATATAAATACTAGCGACCGCCCGCAGCTTCGCTTGCGTAGACTACGAATTCCTGTTATAGGTACTATTAACGTTCGAGATGGTTTATACATACTTTTTGCTGAAACTAATATTGGGTACACCCATTCAAACTTTCAATCTTCATTCCCCTTCCACCCTTTAAAAAAACCGATGCAATTTTTCATCTCCCGTTTCCCACCCTTAAAATGTGGAAATCTAAAAACCCTGAAACACGTCATTATTTGAGTCCTTCCATTCCCATCCTTAAGTTTGAAATTTCTAAAAAAGCCTTTCTTAACTTAATGCTCACGTAATAAAATAAACCTATGTTCCAAATTTAAGCTTCCTAGACTTAGTAGTTTTGGCTGTAGTAGTTGATAGATCAGTGTGGACAAACGACAGACAAATAGACAGACAAATAAACACAAAAAGTTGCTTATGACACTCTTGACAATCTTCTTTCACGTCTGCAAAGTTTCATTAAAATTTGTTCAGCCGTAGTGGAAATAAGCTCGAATAGATAAAATTGAATTGAATAGACACATAGACGTACAGACAAACAGATGGACAAAAAGTAGCTAATGTCAAATCTCTTGACAACCTTCTTTCCCGTCTGCAAAGTTTCCTTAAAATCTGTTTAGCCGTTTTGGAGATTAGCTCAAATAGACAGATACACGTACAGACAGACAAACGGACAAAAAGTAACATTTGTTAGTTTTGACGACCTTCTTTTCATACTTGTGATGTTTCATTAAAATTGGTTTAGACAGATGGACGTACAGACAGACATACAAAAAGTTCTGTATGTCACTTTAGACTACATCCTTTCCATATGTGTAAAGTTTCATCAAAATCGGTTAAGCTGTTTTGGCCGAAACCTATTTGCTCGAATAGACAGACAGTTCGTTTTCATATATATAGCCTATAACCCTCCGCTAGATTCAGGCTATCAAAGGCAAAAAAAAAAATTCAATTCCGACTGGTAGTTTCAGAGATTAGCGCATTCAAACAAACAAACAAACTCTTCAGCTTTATAATAAGTATTTCTATTATATAGATTAATAGATAAGATAATAAGAAAATAAGATAATACTGAAAACCGTATCAAAGTCTATTGCATGGTTTGGAAGTAAAAAGTTAACGAACAGAGGCAGACAGCGAATTTATTTTCTTCCGCTATAGTTTTCATATTTCGATAAAAACTGCTAAGATATTAATTTAAATTGTGTGGTGTAAAAGGCAATTATAATATGCATGAAATGCTTAAGACAACTAACGTATTTAATTTGATAAGGATTAATATTACGTTTAAAAAACATCTTCGCAAATAGTACATAATGTTAGAATAAATTTGATTGTCATAAAAAAGATTATAGTAAGTTAACCTTAAAAGATACACATATGCTGTTGCGGACTTTTGGTTAGAACTTTTAAAGGGGAACAATTCCGTAATACATGATTTTTGGTTAACATCAACCGTTTACGCAGCGCGCGCGACGGAAGCTCTCAAAAGGAATAATTTTTCCCGTTTTTGCAACATTTTTCATTGATGCTCCACTCCTATTAGTCGTACCGTGATGTGGTATAGCCTATAGCCTTCCTCGATAAATGGACTATCCAACACAACTATAATTTTTCAATATGAACCAGTAGTTCCTGAGATTTGCGCGTTCAAACAAACAAACAAACAAACAAACAAACAAACAAACAAACAAACAAACAAACAAACAAACAAACAAACAAACAAACAAACAAACAAACAAACTCTTCAGCTTTATAATATTAGTATAGATTTTACACCTAAACACGGAATAAATAGACAAGTTCATACACACAAATATTTGTTTCGGGTGGGAATTGAATTGAAAATTGAAAACTATTCGGCCAACCGGTCAGTCATTCAGTAAAGAGCGTCTTGTGTCGAGCTCGGTAGAACAGTGTGGCCCACACATTTTACTGTCTGTGGGCCATAAGTTCATAGAGTTTTCTGATCACGAGTGTACCCTTCGACGTGATCGGAAAGGAGATGAGTATCATATGTACTAACAAACACAACTAAAATATTTTCCGAAACAGAGAAATCGAGCGAAAGAGTTGTGGCCATCGAATACGAATCGGTCTAATTAATGAATCCCTCTTTTTCAAGGCGAGTATATTGACTAAATACTATATGAATGCGTTTTTTTATTTATTTACAATTTTGTCAGATAATCCGCCAATTCGCATTGGAGCAGCGTGGTGTATTTAACCTCCACGCCTCCTCATCTTGAGGGGAGGCCTAAACCCCTGCAGTGGGGTATAAAAAAGGACTGATGGAATGGAATGTCAGATAAATTCAATTCGGGCGACTTCGGTGAAATCTATCCATCCGTACGTCACTGACATTTTACTGGCAGGGTATTATATAGATATTTGTTATGAAGTGGAAATTTCCCATAGTATTGTTACGTGTTAAGGTTCGAGTATTCGGAGAGAAAGACCTGCTGACTCTTATGAAGACTTTATTCACTAACACTAGGTCCAACACAAAGCACTAAGTCCAAACACTAAGCACTCACGATGTATTAGGTCGTAGCCAAGTCGTAGGTTTCACTTGTATCACTAGTTTCCACTTCGAAGTCGCTAAATTGTATTCCAAAACAGAACTGACTTGCTCGCCTTCCTGCGGGTATTTATATGGGTCGGAACGAGTCTCGAGAACTTTCTAGAAATTACTCCACTCGCACGAACGTAACCGATTAGTTTGGATAATCCTAGAACATTCTTTTTTCTAACGCCATCTAGTATTGAGTAGGGGTTTCGTGTTGTCCTTGTTGTAAAACCCTTCTACAAAGTGGTTTTACTGGTTGACGCTAGATGGCGGTCATTACTCTGTCCGTTCGTAACAGTATACAACCGAGGAGATTAGAAATGGAAGCTCTTGTATTCATTTCGTACAACTTAGTTAATAATAATAATAACAACTAACACATCCCACACAGCGCTATCTAGTCCCGAAGTAAGCAAATAATGCTTGTATTATGGTACTAGACTACTAATATCGTATATACATAAATATTCTTTGGAATATATAAATACTTTTATACCCAGACACATAAATATGTCTATGCACACAAATAGATTTTTGTTCCAGGCGGGAATAGAACCCGCTGTCCTTGGCTCCGCAGTTGGGGTCTGTAACTACTCAGCCACAACTTAGTCGTTTTTACTTTTTATAATCAAACGCAACATTCGATTAAATATTTTAGAACAAAACAACACAAATCTCTTAGAAAACAGGAAGACGTACAATTTATTCAAAACCAAACTTATCCAAGTTTAAAATAATATCCTCACTTTTATATTAAAAACCATAGAGTAAATTAATCTGACGGCAGGTTAAAAACCTTATTTTTTCTACAATAATCTACTAAATAATATCGAAATTATTTTTGATGAAATTTTTACTTTTCATTTTGATTTATTTTAGTTTGTTGACATTTGTAATTTTTGTTTGACTGTGCTCGTTTCTATGTATATAAAATCCGAAACAAGGATATTATTATTATTAATGAGACGAAAGAGGTTTAATACCGATCAGAATCACACTTCTCCATTATTTAAGAAAATAATGTTTTGCGTCTGACTGAACTGGGTGGCTTGTTCGACTGATGATTGATGTGCTTTTGCCTACTTATAATAAGACAAAATGTTAATAAAAAAAACAAAAAACCCGACTGGGTGAAAAGCATCTGCTCAAGTTAAAGGGAATAACTAATGTTCCGAAGACGTGATTTTGTTTACAATATGGAATCTCTTAGGATGTATTAGGGGGATGTGCGATCGAAGACAAAAGTAGGACGTTGCGATTCAATTTTTTTTTAAGTTAGTTGTTTAAGCAGTCGGTTTTTTAAATTTTACGTTTGACTTATTTTAAGAAGCTTAATCCATCTACTTATCTATCATTTTATATGTTTCATTATATAGTAAATATCAGTTAATAAAAATTTAAATCAGAACGTTTGGGAAACAATTTTTAATCGTTTATATGTACTTATCTAAGATTCTAAAAGCAAAGACGATTTTTGAAGATTTTCGTAATGATAACCCATTCGTCACAATATGGTGTCTGGTTGCCGCCATATCAATATCAATTTTATTTCATAATATCTTTAGATACATTCACGAGATTAAAACAAATATATTATCGTATGAATCATTAAAAAAGCACGCGTTTTGTCTTTAGAGCGGTAAAAAAAAACAAATATATACATATATCTTTGGTTTATATGTTACAAAACATCAAAAAACTTAATTTGTTTTGTCAGAATTTATTATCCTTAAAAAAAACACAAAAATATAATTCGAATTGATTTAGATATTATTGATTTCTTATAATTCAAAAGAAGATGCATGTGTGCTGTTATTCCTAACCTTCTTGTTATTTCTATAGAGGTGCCTAAAAATTAAAAAAAAAGCTCTATTGTACGGGCTTCCCATACAAGCAAAGTAAAAGTGAAAAAAATATTTTTATATACCTCATCAAGTGGGATTACGTTTAAAATGTGTACAGCTAGCTTTATACTTACAACATCAAAACTTTTTCGTAAAAATTTCGAGTGTCTATATGTAGTGGAAGATAATAAAAAAAAATAATTTAATCATTTTACAATACATGAAAATTATGATGACGGGTCCATTTTTGAATATTTTTTTCCCGAACTATAAAAAAAAACCGGCGACTCGTATACGAATTATATTAAAAAAAAAACGGTGCCCTTTCTCGAATGGACTCCTTTAATTTTTAACTTTATTTTGTTTTTATTATTTGTTGTTATAGCGGCCAATATATTATTACCAGTAGTACACATTTTGTGAAATTTTCAAGTTATGTTAAATTATGATTCAAACGATACAGTTTTGTGACAGACGGATGGACGGACGGATAACAGAGCTTTAGTAATAGGTTTCCCTTTGGTACCATTTGAGTACGGACCCTTAAAAAGTAGGATTAAAGTTTTTGCATATTTTTCAAAAAAGACATAACATTTCCTAATTTGAAAAATATGGACACGTTTGCCATGTGGTTAAATACAGTAAAACGTTTTATACTTTCTACTAAATTATAATATGAAAAATATCTACATAGTACATAGTTAATGTTGTGAGAATCTCCTAGTATCAGTCGCTGCACAGCTTCCCAACTACGTGTTGACGAAAGTGGAACTATATAATTTCTCGTACCGTCGGATGCTTATGATTGGGTATATATAATTTACGGGGAAAGAGGGCAAAAGGAACGCGTGGGTGAAACTCTCATGTGATTATTATTGATTAAATACATAAAAATTAATTAAATATTTTTATTAATTTTTATGACGACCGCTTAGCCTAGTAGGTAGCGACCCTGCCTACGAAGCTGGAGGTCCCGGGTTCGAATCCCAGGTCGGATCAGTATTTGTATGATGAATATTGATACTGGTACCGGGTTTTGGTTGTTATATGTATGTGGTATCTTCGCAAAAATATTTATATATGTATATATTATAAAAAAAGAAAGGATATTTAAGTACGTATATCAGTTGTCTAGTACCCCATAACACAAGCATTATACTTGCTTAATTTGGGACTAGATGGCGTTGTGTGGGAAGTCCCATGTATTATTATTATTATTTTCGTGAATAAAGCGTCAGAATATGGACTTACATATTTTATTGCTCTCAAAGGAAACATATTTTCGAAACACATAATATCCATCCAGGATATAATGGCCACAACGAATCGAGAAAAACCAATCGACCGTACACAGTTCAATCGTTATTTTTTATGATGTTTTCTCGTTAATTTTATCCTTTCAACGCACATTAATTAAATTTCACACCACAACAGCTCAGCCATTCATAACGGACGAACGTCTGTAACTGTACACACCGGATTGAGTTTGAACATAGATTAAACAAATTTGACAGCAGCGTTTGGTTTTAATAGAGTCAGAAATGTCAGTTCACAGTATCGAAAATGTCCAACGCAATTTCGCGAGAGTGAAGGCCGGCGCGCGAGGACCTCGCTGAATGAAACTGGGACGGTAACTCCCCATCTTGCACCAGCTAGCTAGAGAGAGTTGTTAGACGGTAAGCGCAGAAAAGAGCTTTTAATCTATTCGTGCTTTTTTGAGTTTTAATAACAATTCCATTCCATGAACGAATTTTCAATTACTAAACAAACTGAAATTTTAAATAAGTAAAGGAATACCACTTATTCTTATCTATTACTAGCCGGGTCCCAACGTATAATGCCGTTAATTATCGTAATAACTGTGTTGTTACACTAGCAACCACCACCGGAGCAGCGCGATTAGAGGGGAGGTCTAAGCCCCTGCAATAGGGCATAATGAGCTGATATAACGTACACGTATAACGTATACATGAACAACAACGTCTAGGCCCCAAACTAAGCATTAGCTTGTGTATTGGGTATCAAGCGAAGACACCATATACATATAACAACCAAGACCCGGTACTAGTACCAATATTCATCATATAAATACTGACCCGACCTGGGATTCGAACCAGGGACCTCCAGTTTCGTAGGCAGGGTCGCTATCCACTTGGAAACCCAATTAATAGAGGGATAATTCTACTCATAGACTTGAAACCATATCTATGTCTAATGCCTAACTATCACCCATAGACAGCAAGGCCGTGTTGAATTTCTAAACTTTTTCTAGGAATCATAGAATCGATATAGTTTTCAAAAAGTTTCATAAAAAAGGACGTTATATGGTATTGAAAATGATAATAATAATTCATCATGACTCCGCGTTTTACGAAATAATTAAAAACAATCCGTATACAAGGTAAGTGATAGAAATGAAAAAGAAAAATGGGGGCGCTTCTGTGTCTGAACTAGGAAAAGCTGTGTTTCAAACAGCAGAGCTCTTCCAGATAATTATATTCGACTGACCATTCATATTTATACAAGTATAATATAATAACAATCGCCAAAACGTTTCTTACATTATATGAAAAACTAAAATTGTTACATTACTAATAAGATTTTAACTCATAAATACGTTGAAGCTAAAAATGTGAATCACTCACTGCTCACTGGAGCGATTGGTGGTGCAAGGAAGGGTAGAGGGTCAACGTTCCCGTGGCCGATCACCTACTAGATGGACAGACCTTATTAACTCATCGACGAAGTGTTCCCGTACTAAGTGTACACGCAATGCCATTAATAGAGAAAGATAGAGAAATCTCGCAAAGAACGCAATCAATAAGTAAGTCTAAAGCATAAGTACCTTTTGTTAGTAAACAACCATGGCAGTCTGGAACACTATCTATCACAGCCGAGTCACAGCTATGGCACGAGATTGGTGTCCACAGGTAGACTACAAGTACCTTGAGTTTCTGACTACTTTGGAGATAGAACGCTAAAGAAACGTTTACCGTATTTGCTCAATAGTCTGCCTGAGGGCATCCGCTTCGAGCCTGATATTGTTAAGTTTAAAAACAAATTAAAAAAATATTTATTAAGTACACTACCTTAGTTAACTTAAATTTTGTATACACATTATGACACATTGTATGTAATTCTTCCTGCAGTCAAACTGTTGAAACAGTTTTGCAGGGTATTGTGGTACGTTATTGTATTATATGTTAATAAATAAATAAATAAATAATAAAAATCTATCAGACAATCCATGACCACGACCGCTTCGTCAGGAGTGTACTACTGAGAAGAAGAAAAATGTGAATACCGCCGCGTTTGGTTACGTTACCTTTTCGGGTTGTCCTGTCAAAATAATTCTAAAATTACCTTATGTGCTTTTTCATTTTAGATTAGTTTGACGAAAATTTATTTAATTCATTAATATATAATATGACGTAGTGTTATAGTTATGTCGGTATTTTTTGACAATACTAAATTTATATACAATTCCATACCTATTGAAAAAAGATAGAATATACCTATCAAAATATTTTATAACACGTTTGACTAAATTATTAACCTATAATGCTGATTCTGAAATATAATGTAATACAGCAGTATTTAATGGCTAGCTTGACTGTAGCCTGCATGAATTTGTAGGCTCTATTTAAATGCAGGGCTGTACGGATTTAAACTAGCTGCCCCGACAGAGAGGAAACCTGACATATTTAAATTAGTTCATCAGAACATGCAGGGTTACTTTGGCTAAAATGAACTTACTAAATTATTTCTATCGGAAGTAAATATAGATGTTTTATGTGTTACTGAAACACTAAACACTTGAAAAGTTTTGTCTGTCGTTAATAACTTTATTACCAGCTTGGAAGTTGCTTCAGAATATACTGAGATGATTTAAATATACTTTGTAATACTAAGAAAAGTATTTTAGTGAGTCGTGATTTTAATATAAATTTGCTCGTAGATTTGCCATTGCGTAATAAAATTATATTATTCTTTAAGTGTTTTAAATTAGTTTTAACTATAATAATTTTTATAAACAATTTATTGATAAAAATCAAAAAAATAAAAAAAAAATCATCGGCATTCTATTATAAATGTATTTTTGGTCAATTTTAAAATCATTCATGCAAAATGAATAATTTATCTGATGTGTGCAATTTTCTCTGTCATACTATGTGTAATTAAAATACAATTTTAAATTATAAAAAATAAAACTTACATAAATATGACCTTAAATCTTTATACCATTCACAATTAAAAATAATATACACTCCAATATAAATAAAGTTTTGTGAATATAAACAATCTCACAATCAATAAAATTAATAAAAATAAACTCTCATTAGGAACTAACTTCATGGAGTGTTACAGCGGTATACATCGCAACTTCCGGTACGAGCTGAAATTTTGGTACGATCTTTTTCCCCTAACGCACCAAAGTTAAAAAATGACATTGGAATTGAGAAAATTCTTCTATTTGTAGTCGATAAAAAACATTGTGCATAATATACAATGCGTATGAAAAGCCCTGATTTTATGCATTATAATACAATATGTATAAAAACACTTGATCGATTCTTTAGTGGGATACAGAAATTAAGATAAATGTACAAAAATATATATATACAATGATAAAATTTGATAAAAATGTAAGTTTAAATGCGATATCAACAGGAAAAAAATCCTTTTAAAGAGTGTAATTTTTCAAGGTCTAATAACATTCAAGAGCATACCGAAGTGTAATTATTAGAAGTCGCCGCGTGCTTTGTCAACTTTATGACTCATGCGTTTTTTTAAATGTTTAATAAAATTCATTGATAAAAAACAAACAAAGACGACCGCTTAGCCTAGTGGGTAGCGACCCTGCCTACGAAGCTGGAGGTCCCGGGTTCGAATCCCAGGTCGGGTCAGTATTTATATGATGAATATTGATACCGATACCGGGTCTTGGTTGTAATATGTATATGGTGTCTTCTCTTGGTACCCAAAACACAAGCTAATGCTTAGTTTGGGGCCAAGACCATGCAATGCAATGTATACATTGTTGTCATGTATACGTTATTATTATTATTATAAAGTTTTTTTTAAAATGATTACTTAGATAACTTCACACCTCGATACTGAGTAATACACTCACGGATCGATCTGAGGTTTTATTACACATTGTATAAATATATTACAAGGATATTTGATTTGAACACTTGTACTTCGTTCGTAACTTATCACTTGATCGGATTCGTCATCCGGTTCGTTTAGCAACTATCTCGGGTAAGATCATTTTCTTCATAAAAGATCGTTATAATTTAATTAGCAGTAATTTGAATAACGACAACAACAAGGATAACGCTGCGATCAAGTCGACGGTTCACTCTAAAATAATCTACCGTTTTTCTGTGTCCTTCATAGGCATCGAACCAGGGGTTGCTGCCATAAGACATGGTACGATCGTAAACAAAGATACTGTTTTTCAGGAAAGCGCTTAAAGGTTTGAACTTTTTAATACATAAAGCAAACCTTGACAGCCGACGATCAGCGTGACACCATAGTTAAATCAAAGTTTATTGGAGGAAAGAAAAACAAACGAATTGTTGAAATTGTCAGTGTCTACATGACGTGATAAATAGTTTGTCGTGATAATCAAGTGTAGCGAGCCCGCTTCTTATTTAGAAGGCCATAGTTCGAATCCCAGGGCATGTATTAATGAGTCTTTTTTAACATATGTGCATAACTATCACTGACTTCGTGCCTCGGAGAGCACGTTAAACAGTCAGTCTCGGTTGTCGTTAGTAGATGACAGTCGTTAAAATCTATCAACCCACACTGGAGCAGCGGGGTGGATTAAGTTCTAAGTCCCCTCATTCTGAGAGGACGCCTAAAATTATGATACGTATGTCGTAGAATGACTGATCGCGGAAGAACTTACCATGCGTCTGATACTGACTGCAGCACAGCAATAATATGATTTACGAGTACATTATACGAAGATCTGCTACAAAGTTGAACTTCAAACTCGTAAAGTAGATTTCGATTCTAAATAAAAACTTTCTAAAGCGTACTTTTGCTGACTGTACACTAAGGCAAGCTAACGCAAGTACAGTGAGCGATGCAACGTACCTTATCGGATAACTTTGTAGACAACCTGATTTATGGCGCAAGTTTATCTCGAAAGCTACAAATATAGGTATGTTTGTAGCTACCGGTGTCGCTCGTGCGATTTATAATATTTAAGTTTGGACTTTATGCGCTGTAGAACTCTTTTTATTTATTATTTATTTAGTTATTATTTTATTTCAAATTTTTTTATTTTATCTATTTATATTTATCAGTAGAGTAAAATAAACTCATTCTAAGAATAATTTTGGTCGTTATTTCAATTTCAGTCGAAGTATCTTTTTGTGAAAATCGATATTGCTCAATTAGACATCCCTGAACTAAAAAATGACATTGTTAATTTCCTTTTCTGTTTGTTTGTTTATTTGTGTGTTCATAATTTAAAAACTATAGAACTGACTTTGATAAGACATTCACTTTCAAATAGAGATAATTCTGTTCACCATTTAAGGTAACAGTAACAGTGCAGTATGAAAAAAAATGTTTAATTGTTGTAGAGAAAGAAAACATATATTTGAACGTACAATAATTAGCATTGCACAATAGATAAGAAACGTTAAATTCATAACTTTTTAATATAAATAAAATATAGGTATTAAACAATATGGAACTAGAGATATAGCAGGACTACTACGCAAACGCCAATGAGAAAGCATAATTACATAGATGCTATTATATGTTAGACTTCATTAACAAACCCAATTGCCTATCTATCGACGGTCTAACCATACTAGGGTAAGAAATTCTATCCATTGTATAGTTTTGTCGTCTCAATAACCTATCGACGGATAGACATATCTACCGTCGCACGCCATCTATCGACGGGAGGCCCCGGGAGGGTCGATAGCTTACCAGAGTTACATTTTTGTATGAAAATGACATTTCGTGCGTCACAATATACTTCTGACAGCTGTTGAAGGATAGAATTTATTACTGAGGATAAACATGCGGCCTATCTGTCAAATGTGATGGTCTACCTATCGATCGTCTGCTATCATCAAATAAAAATTCGCTAAATTACTTTTATCCTAATATTTTGAAACCAATATCTATTTAATTTAGTTGTAATTTTGTGTGAAAATGTCTACGTCCAGTGAAAGCGATTCTGGCTTTGAACTTTTACAAGAATTGTCATACTGGGATAGTAGCGAAGAATATAAAACGTACAAAAAAAACTTCAAAGTTTTACTTCAATCGCGGGTACAGGTTACACGCACACACTTTTTTTTCCAGACAGACATACAAATAAATAAACAAAAGATAATTTATTTGTCTGTTTGGATGCTTGAAATGCAATTCATATTTTATGCAGTATGACTTTTTATTTCGATATTTACTGTTTCAAAGTGCCATTTTTTTATTCATTACATCTTGTTCAGACTACTTTTTGCATTTTGCCCACTTTTATTATGTTGTAATTCTACTTTGATTCTATGAAAGCGAATTTAGGACGTTAATTTCGCCTGAATGTTTTTGCATGACCGTTGTGCAATAGTCAGCCAAGTTCGCTACGGCTTAGGCCGGAAGCGATAAAGTCTAGACATAAATCTAGGCTGTCTGAGCGATAAGCGACACATCGCTAGTACATCAACCCGAAATATAGTCCTGAATGAACGGTATTCTCGAAGTTATTTAATTATTGTGTATTAAAGGAATTCTATTAGACTGTTTGACATTGTTGTAAACGTTATAACTTTGTAGTTAAGTCGGTATTAATATTGTTACTATCTTAAATTATGTATGCCTAGTATGATATATAGTTGACGACCGCTTAGCGTAGTGGGTAGCGACCCCGCCTACGAAGCTGGAGGTCCCGAGTTCGAATCCCAGGGCGGGTAAGTATTTATATGATGAATATTGATACTGGTACCGGGTCTTGGTTGTTATATGTATATGGTGTCTTCGCTTGGTACCCAAAACACAAGCTAATGTTTAGTTTGGGGCCTAGACGTTGTTGTCATGTATACGTTATTAAAAAAAATATATTAAAAATTAATATACGTAACACCAAAGCAAAAATTCACTTATCTTGTCGTCGGCTGTCAATTGGGATTACATTATTTTATGAAATAAAGTAGTGATGGTAAACTGTTATATTCGTCGTCGAAAGTGTTTGCTAAACAACATTCCTATAATAAATACAAACTAAAACTTAGCAATTTATAGAAATTAATATAAACTATAAATCTACAGATTTCATGCTTCTCGCAACTATCGGAGGATTTTGAAAATGAACATCAAAAATAAAAACTTACGACACATTTTTTTCAAACAATTATATGAATTTTTTGGGAAAAGATTATTGACCGATTTGCAAAAATTTAGTACCATACGAAGCTCCTGCATCTTTTGACACTACCTTTCGTCTGCCTTTATAACTTTCTGAAATATAATCGGATCTCATACTCCGGCGTAACTGATCTGATAATCATTCATTGAAAAGGGAAATTGCCCAGCCCACAGTTTTCGACCGATTCCAAAATTTCTTTTACAAATTGGTAGACAATCTATCTGCCTTACTAGTTTTTATTTTTTCTTTTTCGATATTGGCTTTTGTTTTCAAAATAATCAATTTTTTGTACGAAAAATCAAGAAATTTTGTCTTTTTTAACCTTTTTCGATTTTAAGAAAAAGTTACGCATCATGTTTAGAATATTTGAGAACATACGATGCCCCATAAGCCTTTGCACCTTTCGACATCACTGCATTTTGTATACCATCATAAATTTCAGAAATATAGCCGAATTATTCTCCCCCACGAAACTTATATGTATATGTTGTATGTATGTGGTGTCGTCGCTTAATACCTAAAACACAAGGTAATGCTTGGTTGGGGCCTAGACGTTGCTGTCATGCATTCGTTTAAAAAAAAAACATTTTCAATGTTAAAAATCATTTTATATTTTTCGCACAGTTACACATTTCAATCTTATTGTTAAGTAAATAAAATAATAACTACTAAGTAGATGAACAACGCACACAAAAAACAATTTTATTTTTTGGCGTATTTGTCCCTATCAGAAGACAGCGCAAGATTATGCAACCGACAAAATTGTTGGCTTACGTAGAATAAAGCACATATGACCAGAGCTGTCATGACTGGCTGATTAGCCTAGTGGTTAAGACCTTAACTGCGAAGGTAAGGGTCACGGGTTTGATTTCCGGGATAAATATTTGTGTGCATGAACATGTCTATTTGTTCTGTGTTTGAGTGTAAAAGTATTTGTTATATTATGGTAATACCGTATAGTACCGGGGTCTTGGTTGTAATATGTATGTGGTGTCTTCGATTGGTACCCAAAAACACAAGGTAATGCTTAATTTAGGGCCTAGACGTTGTCGTGATGCATACGTTATTATTATTATTATATTACTAGTACTCCATAATAGAAGCATATTGCTTACTTTGGGACTAGATGGCGCTGTATGGGATGTGTTAGGTATTATAGTTGTATCCTTATACAAGTGTCATATATACGACCGCTTAGCCTAGTGGGTAGCGACCCTGCCTGCGAAGCTGGAGGTCCCGGGTTCGAATCCCAGGTCGGGTCAGTATTTATATGATGAATATCGATACTGGTACCGGGTCTTGGTTGTTATATGTATGTGGTGTCTTCGCAAAAATATTTACTGATAATATATACATATGTATATATTATAAAAAAAAGGAAAGGGTATTTAAGTATGTATATCAGTTGTCTAGTAACCCATAACACAAGCATAATACTTGCTTACTTTGGGACTAGATGGCGTTGTGTGGGAAGTCCCACGTATTATTATTACATAATAAACTATTTATATAATTTTCACAGGTGACATTCTGTTATAACAAAGGATCGTTTTCTGCTGGCCAGTATAGGCACTATTTTTGTACCTCGTTATTTAGTTTTTACTATAATTCTTGCACTCAGAAAGTATATAGTTACTCAGAAAATGACTCCGCAAACGGTATTGCATGGAACTTTCACCGAGCTAAAAAGCGTCAAACGAAAGTTTATTTTTTTCAAAGCGAATCGCCTCCACGAAGTTAGTCAGTTTGTACGAGTTCTATTATAACTTGTAATAAGTTCGAGGCGGTATTAAAACGAGCAACTACCGTGGGCTTTTAGGTACACTCTTCGATAAGAAAAGCCTAACATTTTTTTCTTTAGTAATTTTTAATGCAATTTAGCCTAGATTGTTTTCACACATTCTACATAAATAAAGCAAATTGTAAAATCTCAACTATTTTAAAATTTTGAACGTAGCCTAATCTGATTTCTTGTAAACTGAAATTGAGCGTTATTTCGACACCGATAACTCGTTTATTTATCTATAACTCGCACTTTGCTATTAAGTCCACGGCCTTTTTCAAAAGGTGCAGACGCTATAGCGCTTTCCAGAAAACTGCTTTGATATTTAATTTGTTTTTGCTTTTTTTTCGTGGAGCTTTCTGAAACTGAACTATTGATGGAGAAGTGTCGATAATGCAACAATAATGTTGATGATTATAACAACTGTCTATATTGTCTGTACCGTTAATTTTTCAAAATAGTTGAGCAATTAATAAATTAAATGAATTACCATTTTTTTTGGAATGAGCAATTAAGAGACAATAATCAGCGAATATTTATTATATTTTCAATAATCGCGATTTTTTTTTTAAATTGTTCTTACCATGACGTTAATTGGTACATATCCGCATTATTATAAAAGTTTAACCTTAATTTGCTTGAAGAAAACGCGTTAATTGCTAAAGGGAAATTCAGATCTAAAACGACTCAGTTTATGAAAATTCCATCTTAACGAGAAAAGTCTATTGGCTATTTTAATATTCAATCACGTTCGAACGGTTAAACGGAGTTGAATGAAAATTTGCATTTCTAAAGCCTCAGTCGGGACTAGTGCAAAGAATATAATTAATATAATCAAAGTAAATTGGTCTGTTAATAGAAAATTAAAAACAGGGAAAATTTTCATGTTACACTCCGCCAAACAAAGCCTCTTTATTTGTATATGTCGATTGTAAAAAGCTTCCGTTTTTTCATCAGTGCAGCGAGATTGCAAACTTTTTGGGAAAATCATAATTTATTGAGGATTTTGGATGGCCCGTCGCTCGAATTCGCTTAGCTTTTCGCGATGACGCAATCAAAACCTGTCCTAACCAAGTTAGATTGTAAAGTTTAGTGCCTGTTTACAATCGAGAGTTTACAATACAAGTCACAAATATGTTACAGTGAATGCCAGATACACCAATATGTTCACAATCACGAATTTCGTTCGTTAAAGAGCGAAATATTTTAATATTTTTGTTGTATTCAGACATGCACCGGTGCATGTTTTAACATTGTCTTGTGTGCGGTTATTTAAAAATCGGGAAATCTAATAAATTAATTTTAAATTCACATCACCCTCACATCACATCAGTCCGATATGCCTTATTGCTTAATCTATTAAGCTGCTCCAGTGCAGGTTGGTGAATTTTAATTTGGACCGATAGCTCAACGTGCTGCCCGAGACACGTACAGGTTATGTACATAAGTCATTGGTACACATGCCTGTTTCTGGGTTTTGAACCACGACCGCCTAAATAAGAAGCGGCTTCGCCATCACTAGGCTATCACAACTAATTAATCTGCCTATTTTGGATGAATTGTAAATTAATTTCATAAATTCTGGCTTCCTCATGACTCCGCTTCGTTTTGCTCATTGCATTGAAATAGACAAACTTTACCTAACATAGCCATTTAGAATTGAATGAAAATTATATCCAAGATTGACCAAGCTGTCGCGCTGTATCTTGACATTCCTTAATGTAAGTCTGAAATGGTCGTAAAAATAAAAAGAAACGGATTTACAGTTTAGTGAATATCTTATGATATATAATTAGTATTAATTAGCGATTTAACTGATATGGTGGTCAAATATTTTGCATATGTACAATATTTTTCTGTCATTCCTGTAAATGGCAAAGTATTTTCGCATGTCGTTTTTTTTCCTTGCGATGGGAAGGCAGATTAAACTCTACAGTTTCCGCGCGCCCGGGCGCCCGGGTATGTGGGAGTCGCACCCCCTAAACAACCGTCTGAAGCAGAATAAGGACGTGTGTCGTTAGCCCGAAATCTCCAACGACGTCATCGAAGCGGCCAGAAGGCACACTAGGGTGTCACCTGCGCGAAGATGTCGAGAAACCCCTAAGAGTAATGCGAAATAATTCCGTTGGCGCGGGCCTCCGGTCAAGATATTCGTTATTAATTTAACGTGAAAAGTGTTTCACTGTTCACTCATTTGAGATGAGGTCACTAGGGGGTTTGAGGTCAGTAAGGGCGTCTGCCAGTTTCTCCATTTATAAGTAAAAAATTATGAAACTAATTATCATTTAGTTTTTTTTTGTATACAAGGTGAGGTAATTCGTTTAAAAAAAAACTGTGTTATAGATTTTGGTACAAGCTCGTTATGTGTAAGCTGCGATTGAAATACGCTCTGTCGTTACACGATAAGTGAGATAAGCATTCTTTTTGCGCTGCCAAAAATCCGTACCAATGCAGGGGTCCGTGCTCCCTTGTACAGAATTTGTCATTCGTAAGACAGTAGCTATGCCTCGGTTGACATTTTTAGCAATTCTCATAACTAGTTTGAAGAATAGGATATTGAGATTGATGGAACTACACAACACCTAATAAAACTGTCACGACACAATTCATTTTCGGTTTTTTTTTATAATTAAATAATTTTTGTATTTATAAGTTATACTTAGGTTCAGCAATGTTTAGATTTTTTTTGTTGTTGTTCTTAATTGTCGTGTTAAGCGTTTATATTTTTTATAATGTTCAGTAATCATTCATTTTAGCAAGCATCATTGCTTGCATTCCTTAGGAATAAGAACTATGTTCACGTACTATGTTCATAGAGAGAAGGCTGAGGTGTTTGATTTTATGTACCTACCACTAATATCTGTAAGGCACTAAATGTATTATCAAAATCTAATGCTGTTTGTTCTCCAAGAAATAAATAAATCATTGCAAATTATCTCCTCAAGAAAAATATTTCATAGCTGTCGTGACCATTATTAATCAGTTTTAAAAATCAAGCGGCCACGGAAACAAAAGGTTGTGACATAGATCGACACCGTGTTGAAACATAAATATTCAGTTTCACCATTTTTGGCAAGGTTTGGCAAGGTCACACGGAAAGGTTTTCGTCATAGAGTTAAACTAATTTGACAAGTAGCGTTTGGTTTTAATGGAGTCATAAATGTCAGTTCACAGTATCGAAGTGACATTTTGCATTTTCGGGATGGTTGAAACTGGTGTGCGGGGATTTATCGGGAGTGAAGAGCGCCGCGCGGGGACCTTGCGCACTGAAACTCGGACTAAAACTCTCCATCATACACCGGTTAGCTATAGTATGAGTGGTTAGACGGTAAACGAAGAAAAGGGCTTCTAGTCATTTAGTACTTTAATGGTTTTCGTACTATAAATCATTATTATCTACGATATTTTCTTTAAATCTGACCCTTTTAGCACAGTCTAATAATCCATACAGTCAGTCATCGCCTTTGATGTTAGCGAAAAAGCCGCCGTCATTTTGATTGTTGGCCCAATGACTAATAGTATAAGGGTTGTCTGTCACGCGTTAGGTGTATGATTTTGTTTTTTGTAACATGAGAGAATATGTATACCTGTATATGATGCAAATTATTTTAAAAGAAGTAAAAAACTGCACTTCGTTGTCTTAGATCATTGATTGATCTACACCCGCGCGCTTATATTAGAATCCAGGCTAACTAAATAACAAACGGCGTAATCGTCTTGATTAAATTCTGGCATTTAATATAGTAATAATACATTGGACATCCCACACAGCGCCAGCTAGTTCCATACTAAGCAAAGCTTGTACTTTGGATATCAGACAACTAATATAAATACTTAAATAAACTTTATAACTTTTGCATATATAGATAATTTTTTTATACCCAGACACGGAACAAATAGACATGTTCATGCACATAAACATAAAATTTGTCCCGGGCGGGAATCGAACCCGAGACCCTTAGCTCCTCAGTTAGGTCATCTAACCACTCGGCCAACCGCTCATCATTACTGAACATTCTAGCCGTCCAATCGAGTGGTTGATCCACTTGGCAGCGACATGTGTACCAAATTCCTGAATTTTCGTCCAGTTGTCCAGTTGGCTTGGGAATAATAGGCAGAATACAGATTGACAGACAGATACCAGAATTACCCTAAAAGGTTTTCGATTTTGTATCTGGGATGTCTACGGAGCCTTAAAAATGACTATCCTTATGTTTTAATTAATTATTGTTAGCGTTAAATTTCTCTATGAAACCGTAGCGAAGCTTCCAATGTTCTGAAATTTTCCGAGAAAAGCAAGTTATAACAAGATACTTTGCTTTATGAAAACAAACGACACAGTATCAAAGGGTAGCTTGGTGAGGTTTTGCAGTGACTGTACTTTAAAATGACTAATGATCACTGTATAAACTAGGTAACCAGGGTTCGCTTGCAGCTTTGCTCGCTTAGACATATTGTTACGAACACACAGAACGACCGCCATCTAGCGTCAACCAGTAAAACCGCTTTGTAGAACAAAAACAACACGAAACCCCTACTCAATACTAGACGGCGTTAGAGGAAAGGAATAGTCTCGAAAAGGCAGTACCTGCGTGAGACTTTCTAGATTTATCCAACCCGGTCGATTGCGTTCGCGCGAGTGGAGTGACTTCTAGAATGCTCTCGAGGCTCGTTACGACCCATATACATAGCCGCAGGAAGGCGAGTGAGTTCAGTTCAGTTTATGGGCTACTTTCGAGGCGACTTCGAAGTGAAAACTAGTGACCAAGAGTGATAGCAGTGAAACCTATGACTTGGCTACGACCTAATACATCGTGAGTGCTTAGTGTTTGGACCTAGTGCTTTGTGTTGGACTTAGTGTTAGTGAATAAAGTCTTCAAAAGAGTCAGCAGGTCTTTCTCTTCAGATCCTTCGAACCCTAACACGTAACAATATTAAGCGCCGCAAAAGATTAAATTTAAAGTTAAACGTTACCGTCGCTTTTCATACAAACTTTATTTGAGCAGAAGTAAAAAACTAGTCTGTTGTGTTTATTTTACCATCTTTATAATTTAAATGTATCGTAAACTTGTCTTTAACTTCATAATATATATTTTCTAACACCAAACAGTTCTAATTTTGGTTTTTGAAAAAAAAAACTCGCTCGCACATCCCTATTAATATTATAATAAATATGTAAGTTTGTTTGTTACGCTTTCACGCAAAAACTACTCAACTGATCAACTTTGCACATATATTTTTGAAGGTAAAAAAAGTAACATAGGATAGTTTTTGTCTGTCTGTCCATCTGTCTGTCTGTTCGAGCTGATCTCCGAAACGGCTGAACCGATTTCAATGAAACTTTGCAGACGTGCAGACAAAATTCAGCTTATGTCACTCCCGATAATGCCCGCTACACGTCTGCCAAGTTTCATTGAAATCGGTTCAGCCGTTTCGGAGATCAGCTCGAACAGACAGACAGACGGACAGACAAAAAGTATCCTATGTTACTTCTAATACTTCCAAAAATATATGTGCAAAGTTTCATGATGATCAGAGGGCCAAGTGTGAGTTTTTTACTATTAACTATGTAGTTTGCGTTTTTTATAATTTGTATGGAAACTCGTACAGCACATCTAGCGGTCGTTTTAGGTAACTACGAGTTTCCATACAAATTACGGAAAACGCAAACTACACAGTTAATAGTAAAAGAACTCGCACTTGGCCCTCTGTTAAGTAGTTTTTGCGTGAAAGCGTAACGAACGAACTTATATTCGCATTTATAATATTAGTAGGGATTGTTTGAATTAAATGTTAAACTATGGTACATAAAAAAATAAAATAAATGAATTATTATTTGACAGTACAAACGCTATGTTAATGTTTTAAAATATTTTTTAATTTCAAAATTATGCCTCATATTAACATTGTAAAGAATACATTACTAATATATATTTTATGAAATATACCAACACGCAAATGCAAATTAAAAAATCTTTTTATACTTTGGACTTAAATAAGAAGCCATTTTCACTCGGAAAATATCAAAAAGCCACGTAGGCGATATTATTGACATGTATATTGGCAACAGAAAAGAAAAAGAAATCCCTGATTTTGCGACGAGCTAAAAGAAAATTGTCTTTTATGATGGCGTTACATGAAAAACTGATTTTCAAGCTCAAGGTATTGATATGAAAGTATTTCATAGTAGGTACAGAGATCCCATAGGTATATTATTTGCAATGATATTCTATATAATGTAATCTGGATTCGCCTGTGGTGAATGCATATAAATTTGATGCCTGCAAAACAGCTATATCATAATATTGCTACGACATTTTTTCGTTGCTTTCACTATTTTTTTTATTTCCATTCCTATGAAATCAGAACGTTACTTTGACACTGACAATTATTGTTATTTGTTATCTAAACTTGGCCGTTTGGTCGTCATCATTAACTCTGAAATCTCATTCCAAACCATTGAATCGGCTCGACTGTCACCATCTGACACATCGCTTATCTAGTACTGACTAGATAGAAGTCTTCTTCTGCGTTTACCGTCTAACCGCTCATACTCTAGCTAGCTCGAGTAAGATGGAGAGTTTCAGTCCGAGTTTCAGTGCGCGAGGTGCCCGCGCACCGCGAACCCCGCCAACCCCGCGAAATTGCGTAATGTCACTTCTATACTGTGAAGTTACATTTATGAGTCTATGATTATTAATTATGGCTTATTAATTAATTATTAATATTATTATTAATTTAATTAGTTATTCATTAATTATGTAGTAGATTATTAATTAATTATGGATTAAAACCAAACGCTGCTGTCAAATTAATTTACTTTATGCATATATAGATTGGAGGATTCAACGAGTGCTTTTCAGGAGTCGTTTATTTACTCGTGTAGTAACTAGATCTGCTGTGGAAAAGCTCACAAAGATATGGAAAGATAGCACAATAACCAAAATAATAATACATATGAATAATACATGGGGCATCCCACACAGCGCCATCTAGTCCCAAAGTAAGCAAGTATTATGCTTGTGTTATGAGTTACTAGACAACTGATATACATACTTAAATATTCTTTATAATATATACATATATATATTTTACACCCAGACCCGGAACAAACAGACATGTTTATGCACACAAATATTTGTCCCGTGCAGGAATCGAACCCGCGACCTTTGGCTCCGCAGTTAGGGTGTCAAACCACTCGGCCATTCGGTCAGTCAAAATCAAAAATACCAAGGTTCGGCTTATGAGTCTTAGTCTTTCCGATCTTTCTCTACGGAATTGAAACGTGAACCATAAAGCTAAAGGACCGACGCAAAGTGATGCCCTTGAAATGTAGTGCTGCAGACGAATAGTGGGGACAAAGCTAGTGGTGACGATTGGGAATAACCAAATACTCAGGATCTCTTGGACAGCGCATAGATCTAACATTTCCATTTTGATCGAACTTCGTATTAAAGAGGAGACTCTCTTCAATTGTCCAATACAGTACTTGACTACTATTAAATAATTTTAGTATATTTATGAAGAAACTATAAAAATATACTTTATAAGACAACAAAACTTATAAAAATAACTATGTTCGGTAGAAGAATGTGAAAATTATAAGCTTTTAAAATTGTATCTCTGTCTCTTTCTTGCAAAACGATATTTAACATTATTTTAAATGGCCTTACGTCACATATAGGTACGCCGTGCGGTATTGCCATCTCTGTCTAACAAGATATTTTAAACATTCATAACTTTGTGATTGATAATTTATTTTTAAAAATTCTTTCACCGTTATAATATATTTAGAAAACTCTTTCATATAAAGTAATAAAAAAAAATATTCTCAACTAAGTTTTTAAGTTCTTTGGTACATTGTTAGAGACGAGGACTCCATCGCCGACAAGATGGTCGGATCTGATAGCGACGGCGGCATAGAGCTCTATTAGTAGAATGCTCTCGTAATACCGCAAACGGAAATGAATGGATACGCATCGCAAGAGCGGCCGCCCTCGGCAGGGATGACATCATTTCGACATCATAACCACGACCACTCTGGCAAGAGTGCATGACTGAGAAGAAGAATTGTTTATTTTTGATGGAATATCTGGAACAAAACTGATGATGGGGTATAGCCGATAACTGACTTCCAGGATGTGAATATAACCATATGCTACTTCTCTTGCCATCTCTTTTGTTTCCATTCATAATTTTTTTTTCACTGTAACTCGATCTATGGATATATATTAACTTTTTCTATGTCACTGGACGACAATCACTATTTTCATTAATATATTAATAAATTACGAAAGATTTGCATACTGGTTCATCTTAGTTAATGTTATGTTGTTATGTTTTACGTTTGAAAAGTTTAGATGTTATAAATATATCGATTTTTCTGACGACGAGACAATAGGTGACCGTCCGTCGTCGCCGTTTGATAGGATTTTAAGTAAAAAAATTAATTTCTAAATACGCTTAGTTATAAAAAACAACGGATCTCCTGCTTTCGCACGTACTTCTTACGACATTGGAAATGAATCTAACGGAATAAACACACATATTTTGGATAATATTTTTCGAAATAATTTTTTTTCGCAAAAAAAAAATAAATAACACAACTGTATCTGAATAAGCTTAAAACTTCGAAATAAAACATTCCATACGACATTTCGATCGAACAAACCGAATTAGTACGAAATGTAACACCGACGCATATCCGACTTCCAACTAAGGGCACCCTTAACCACTACTTCCGGTTGTCCGATTCTAACAATTTTAGTGTCAATCGATCCACCGTCTAATTACCCCGAGTCGTTTTTTTATTTTTTTCTTATCCAGACCTAGTTCTCGAGATATTGGGTTCCTAACATGAAAATCGGGGGAAAAAATTGCGATTTTTGTCGTTTTTTGCCGATAATTTTTTTGTTTTTGAACTTTTTCCAAATTGTCTTTTGCCATCTTTTAGAGCTCGCCAACTTGCATCTTTTGACATCACGTTCATTCCGATATCTCGAAAACTCTTTGTGCAATCTGTCTGTCTCACAAAACTCCCAAATGACTCTCTATACTCCAACGAAATGAAAGTCATTTCCAATGACAAAAAAAAAAAAACAAAAAAGACGTTTCACGTACCTATGCCTTAATTCGTCTATAGTTAGCTGACCGATCACATTATCTAGAAAAGTATTGTTTTACTGATATAATTATAATT
The DNA here is from genome assembly GCA_949709985.1 of Luffia ferchaultella. NCBI lineage: Eukaryota > Metazoa > Arthropoda > Insecta > Lepidoptera > Psychidae > Luffia > Luffia ferchaultella. Next base: position 13,069,508 of record OX453263.1, read on the forward strand.
ATAATTATAAATAATCAGACAGATACAGGCTCCCGGACTATAATACCTATCAATTTAATGCTATTTTCCATTTTGTATTCTAGTTTTCTCTGAATTCTCGAGAAATCCTCTTAGCTGTCTCCAGAGGGCATTGTAAGAGCCGTTGCGGTTGATATTGTTTGCCTTGAGCTTTTATATGTTGTTTATTGGTTTGGAAAAATCATTTTGTCACTTCAGAGTACCTGTCTTATTCAGAGTACTTTCAGAATACCTTAGCGGCAGAGAAAAACAAGTTCACTTTTTCATTATACATGTATCAATTTCCTTTTGATGCTAGTCAATGAATTATGTAGTACCGTCAAATATGTTTTTATGTCATACACGTATATACTATATTAGCGATCCGCCTCGGCTTCGCACGGGGAGCATATAAGCCGTAGTGTTTTTTCTATCGTAGTGTCCTATCAGCTTGTTGCGTCGAACATGTGGATTGGATTTAATTAGATTTAAATGTAACGTAAATTCATGCTACTTGGAGTATTTTTAATGTATTTTATTTCCAATTCCATAAATATCTGAAAAAGTAAAGAATAAATACATAAAAATAAACTACATTATTTCTATGTATACAACATTGATAACTTCTGCCTAATTTTACATCACGCGGGTTGCGTCGGTGTAGGGCCCCGTCCGCTGTCTCGGCAGCTTGTCACTATAGTTTTTATTTCTCGATAACTCCGAAGATATTAATTTAAAGAAGAATTATTAATTTGTGGCATATAATAGTGTGGCAATTATAATGTCTATGAAATTCTGAAGGTAAACAACGTATTTAATTTAATAAGGATTAATACTGTATCCGTATAAATTGCTTTTCAATCACCTCATTATCTGACATCATTTTTTTAAATTTAAAGTAGGTATAGTAAGCTATCCATAAAAGATAGACATATGCCATTACAGAATTTTTTGTAGTCCTGTAAAAAAGAAACAATTTCTGGATACAATTTTTTTTTTTTATAATCCAAAGAGATTAGGCAACGTTTTCGATGAAAGCTTCCAGTCAGCTAAATTTTGTTCCGCCGTCTTCAACAATAATCGCCATATTTCAACAAATATCCACAAAACATTAATGAATTATACACCTAAACCTTCCTCTAGAATCACTCTATCCGTTGGTATCAATAATATGCCAATTCGTTTGGTAGTTTTTGAGTTTATCGTTCAGACAGACAGACAGACGCTGCGGGGGACTTTATTTTATATGTAGTGATGTATTTTATGTACTGTTATCAAAAATAATCTGTGAATTTCGATTCGGTCATCACAACATTTTCCGATATATCGGAAATATTTACTTTATTTCCGATATACCGGAAAATGTTCAATAAATTTTTATTTCGACCGAGTCGAAATTCACAGATTATTTTTGATAACAGTACATAAAATGGTCTCTTTTTTTTAATTCGCTGAAATTATTTTAATTTAGACATTGTAAGTTTAAAAATTAAACGGTTTGATTTTCTCTACTGTCGATTGTCATTCTTAAATATTTTTTTTCTAGTTTATTTTTACTAATTCAAATAGAGTAAATTAATTTGACAGCATTTGGTTTTAATAGTCATGAATGTCACTTCACAGTATCGAAGTGACATTACGCAATTTTACGGGGTTGAAGACCGGCCATTTTACACGAGCTAACTAGAGTATGAGTGGTTAGAAGGTAAATGCAGAAGGAGGCTTCTAGTCATTTCGTAATTTTATGCCAATTCCATACCCTAGTAAAGTTTCAGAAACAGAAACGTAGTCACATATATGAGGGGAGTGTGGGCGCCTGTAAAATTTTCTTTGAAACTGCGACTAAGTTTCTGAATCTTTATCAGGCGAGACATTACAGGTGACAATATAAAACTATTATCATTATACTTTTTATTGATACGTGTTTTATAGTAATTATTAAGTATAAAAAAAGAAGAAAGAATATATACCATAAAGATACTACCTGTTACGAACACACAAAGTAACGACCGCCATATAGCGTCAACCAGTAAAACCACTTAAAGAACAAACACAACACGAAACCCCTACTCAATACTAGATGACGTTAGAGGAAAGGAATAGTCTCGAAAACCAGTACCTGCGTGAGACGTTCTAGAATCATCCAACCCGATCGATCGCGTTCGCGCGAGTGGAGTGAGTTCTAGAATGGTCTCGAGGCTCGTCGCGGCCCATATAAATAGCCGCAGGGATGCGAGCCAAGCAGTTCAGTTTTAGGCTACCTTCGAGGCGACTTCGAAGTGAAAACTAGTGATCAAGAGTGATACAAGTTGATACAAGTTGATGATGGGCTGTTATGGTATAGTATATCAATTTCCGGCGAAAGAAAAATAAACCAACAAGTACATTATGGCATTTATTATAATAGTGAGAACGAATGCAGATTATAAGATATTCATCAAAATCGGGCTTTAGAGGTACTTGAAAGCTTTATAACGCCGTATGCTTGTAGCAAAAAGCTGCGCCTGAAAAGCAAAAGCGGCGCTCTGTCCGTGTGCTTCGTGAAAATATAGCCTTTTCAAAGTTTCGCTCTAAATCTGGAACATTTTAAGACGGGAAACGACTTATGAAAGTTTTGTACGTTTTCAACCTAAATGTAACTTTCGCTAGCTAGAAAAATATTCAAGCACAAGTCGGACTCGGGTACGGATTTTCTTATCCAAATAATACATTAATTAAGAGCCTGTGTTAAGAACGTATAGTAAACCTGATCAACAATATGAAATCAGAACCAGTCCTCATGTTTGATTTAGCATCGATCTCGTTGTGGTTGTTTATAGATGAGTTACTCAATCGAAACATTCCTACAATTTTATAAAATAAATACGTATTTGAAACCACGTTTGCAAACACGGACAGAGCGACTGTGATTCGACGGCTCGTACTAGAATGACATTCATGCATCTCCTACCAGCGTCGTCCGTAGTAAAGCCGATAGTAAAAACAAAATCTGAAATGAGATGGCGGAAATGCTGCGCTATCTCGTTTCGGAGCACCCTCATCCATACGCCTCATATTAAGCCCCTGCAGAGGGGCATAGCATTATGCCTTATGTGATATGTTCGACTGTTGTGATAAATAAAATATTTTGCTGCAGCGCGGTCGTGAATACGACACGCAAGCCGAACACTCAGAGTTTGCTCGCTAAACAAGTCTTATCACAACAACTCGTGGCGACAGTTCAGGAACCGCCCAGTTAGCTGAATAAGCTTCATAAACGTCACGAAGGCAGATGTTTGAACAATCATATTTAAACGAGCTGCCAACTAGTATGCAGCCTATTACTTTCTGTCTGGGTTTGCTATAGTTGTTTGAATTACATGTTTGTCATGTTCTGTTAAGTGAGGATGAATGCTCCGCCGATTTTCTCACTTACATACCGCTTTTTCTAATAAAAACGTTTGTCTCATTTTTAGATAGATCTGAGAGGTTTAAAATCTAAGTCCGTGTAAGTCAGGTTAGCACGTGATTGTTCAAAAGTTAAATTATTTATGAGCGACCCTGTGAGAAAAGAAGACAAGGATATTCCGCAGAATAATTTTAATTTCAAGCACTGGTACGTAGCACAGTTATGAAAATAAAGCGTTTCTCTCCCTTTAGTAAAAAAGTCGTAATTTTACATTTTTCCGGATGTGCCCTCTCATTTCCTTCGTCTTATTGACAGAGTCGGGGCCGTAATTATTGCTCTTTTGACTGCGACTGGGAATCTCAGCAATATTATGTATACCCAGTGAAATATGAATGAAAAAATTATTACAAACGTCGTGTTTTTTATTAAATAAAGCAAATGTTATTATTTAAAATCTTTTCACGGACTTACAGGTACTGTAAGTGACAATAAAACTCGTGACGCTGTCTTTTGTTTCAAAAATACAATAAATTAACGGTGAAAAATACGAATAAATTTCATGGAATAAATTAAGTGACGGGAGATTGAGGTAATGACGCGAAATATCAACAACCGATACCGAGGGCATGTCAGGAACAATATAATTTTGATTATTGTATATTTAGATAGAGTTACGTATATAAAAATGTCACCCTAGTATAAAAATGTTAGCCTAGTGGGCAGCGACCCTGCCTGCGAAGCTGGAGGTCCCGGGTTCGAATCCCAGGTCGGGTCAGTATTTATATGATGCATATTAATACTGGCACCGGGTCTTGGTTGTTATATGTATGTGGTGTCTTCACTTGGTACCCAAAATACAAGCAAATGCTTAGTTTGGGACCTAGACGTTGTTGTAATTGTGTGTGTTATTATTATTATTATTATATCTTTAAACGTATATCTTTAAACGTGAACTTTTATTACGGTCACAGTAATAAATTCAATTTGTCCAAGGTGCAAGCCAAACGAGATATTAAGATGTATTTATTAGTAGGTAGGGCTTTTAAGATACCGCAAGCTACCAGCTGGCGTTCACTAAAAGCTTTAAGTACCGGACCCTTGCCACCTATAAAAAATAAGGGCCTCAGTTATACGGAAATAATATATTTTGCTGTTAAATTAATTGAATCATATCATATAATTGCAATTATGTTTATAAGTAGATCTGTTGTTACCGTTTTACTACATTAACGACAAAGATGGGCCACAGGGGCACTAAATTAATTAATTACATTATTACGTATATTAATTAAATTACATTAAATTATGTACATTTCCGTGTCAAGTAAAACGGCATTTTTTCATAAGAGCTTGAATGATGCCAGCAAAATTACCAGTTCTTCCATACTACATCAGCTCACTTCTTCCTGATATTTATAAAGTTCTTCATAATAAGCGCATTTAAAATAAGTAACCCCAAAAAAAAGCATAATACGATTTGACCGTTCGAAGCAAAATGACGTGGACCCAATTCGAAATATTGGTGCCGACTGGTCGGTGACGGTCGGCGTCACGGACATACTGCCTGTACCGACGCAAAATACGTTTATAGCTCTTGTGCAGGCGGGGATTACATTGCGTATTTAAATGAAACAACGTAGGGTTTCGTTGCTTACAAAACTTTTGGTGAAAGAGAATATAAGCATATTTTGATATGGTTATATTTAATTTACCGAAAGTAAAATTTTATTTAAATAACAGAGTAAATACTCAATAAATCTATTTGTTAACTTTTATGCAATTCAATAATGCGTCATGATCATGCAAGATTTCATACTCAGAGGCACACCAAAATAAGTACTTTGTACATTGTAATAAAGTACTTTGTACTGAGTTAACCTTTAAGTGTGGACGTGGAGCTTCACAGGCTCCACGACATTTTTGATTTCTTGGTGTCACACTCTTTCCCCTACTCTCCACGCCTGAGCGGCTCAGTAGCTTCAGTGTTAGCAACAAGACGACCAGTGAAGGAAAAAGTTACGTCGCTGAAAGTATGACATGCGGGTAACTTCACATCAGTTGTCAAAATTTTAAATTTTTGTTGTCAGGCAGCTATTCTGTTCTTTTTTGTTTCCTGTTTATTACAATTTAAGATAAAAACGTTTATTTTGCTTTTTAGACAGTTTAACAGCTTTAAATTGTTAAAATTAAGGTATAAGTCGAAGAAGGTTAAAAAGTGCTATTGTTTTAATTGCTTTATATTTTTCTATTCTTTTCGTAATAAAAAATATTATGTATACTCTTCTCTTTATTCATGAATATTCATATTTTAATAAATATATTATTTTAAAATGGTTAGGAATCATTTACTTGAGATAGTGCATATGAGTATAGGGAGCCCCTGAGACTCCATGTCCAGAGTAATGTTAAAAAAATATCAAATCGGTCATTTCGTCAACATCAACTTCAGACTACAATATGTTTCAATGATTGATTTTATGCAAAAGACCTAAATTGTGACAGAAAATACTTCAAATGCCAATAAAAAAATATTTAGTTAGTTCCTGCTTAATATTTTTTTTATTTCCAATCATTTCGGTGTACCTCACGTCACTGCAAGAGAAAGCGTTACAATATAACAGGAGTTATTCTTAGAAACCTTCCGTCACCCTCCGTAGTCTCTGGACTATGCCTTCTCAGCAACAGCCATTTTTTACGCAATTCAAACCAACTTTTTCTATAGGAAAAAGTTTTGTTCACGAGAAACAGTAGAAATCGTCTTTACGAACTTTTTTGGTTTCTATCTTCCAATTCAGATTTCTATCGCAAAGGCATTTATGATTTCTCTATTAGACAGCTAAAATACGTAGAGAATAAGGGTGAATATTGTGATAATATTTTTTTTTCTAAGATATTTCTAATTTTATCTTTATCTATATCAAACAACAAATCAAATATTTAAAAAAAAATTACTTTAAATAACCATAGAGTATGTCCATGTCATTAATAGAGCTTTTGTCACTAAGATTTTAATAGCTAATTATCATTAATATTTGTAGCACATCCGCAGCTTATGCAGCTTGTTACTCCTAAACTATTGAGTTTGACCTAAAAACTACTTATATTTTTAAAGGCTTTTTAAAAATATTTTTCGTTTAATCATTTGGGTTTTTCTCCTTTTTTTATTTAACCTTATATTCTAAGTGTACAATATTTTATTACAGTTACAAGATTAGGTGTTATAGATACTTGCAGGCCGAGTTTGTACCATCCCCCTACGCGGCACCTGTTCACAAGCATGACGCGAGAGGCAGCTATTGCCCTGCTCAGCCATATTTGAGGCAACAGGACGACCTGCCACTCGTGCTACAGTTCATTTCGACTTTTTGTATACGGTTAACTCAGATTTCTTTGAAAATTTCGACTGTATATATATAAAAAAAAAATATTTATATATGTATATATAATAAAGAATATTTAAGTATGTATATCAGTTGTCTAGTAACCCATAACACAAGCATAATACTTGCTTACTTTGGGACTAGATGGCTCTGTGTGGGAAGTCCCATGTATTATTATTATTATTATTATAAACTGGATTTTGAATTGAATTTATTAAATTAAAAATTTTATTTCCTTATACTATTACGTCAATCATTTTTTGAACAATTCTAAATTTATGGACAATATTTAAATTACGATTTACATTAGAATTTTAATTTAAAAAAAAAATCATATTTCGACCCACATTACATGGCGATGTAAAGAGGTACTTAATATGGGTAGCGCAGACAATCATAAGTAAATTACAAGTCATCCAAACTGAATCCCAGCGCGACAAACTTTTCGCATATTAAATACTTTACGTATTGACATACTATTCCATACGAATATCGTTGTAACTGGATTCTTTTGTAAGGAATGGATTGATTGAATTCGTGTAAAAGAGATGAAAGCATCTAAAATGAGTATGCAAGAAAGAGAAAATTGATATTGTGTTGATTAAATGTGTAAGCGAGATAGCAAATTAATATTTTTGAATGTAAGAGCGAGAACGATAAAAGTTGCAACGGCGAACAGGTCTTTCATTTACACATAAACATAATCACGTGTATATTCACGCAGTGTAAAGTGGAGCTAACATATAATTTGGAGCGACCCTCATCATGCATTAGTTTGTTTGGACAGAAATTGTGTTACTGGTGGCCCAACTTCATTCGTGTAATCAATGTCAAGAAGCACTCATCTATATACACTCATTAATCATTTTAGAGTTTAATAACTCAAGTGTCATTTATCATATAATCTTACTCAGATAGACATGACGATATAATATATTATATAAGTATTATTAAATCTAACAATATTTTCATAACTCGTAAGGAACATTTTATTAAGTTTAATTAAAAAGTATGGAAGTAATCTACAAATATAAAGTCTATATATACAATGTTAAAAGCTAAAAATAACCAGTCCCTGGCGAACCTGATGCAAAGGTATATACCCATAACGCTCGCGGCATTAGCGCGCTGGATCGCTATGGCGAGCCTCTGCATCAGAAACGACCCCGAACGAGGGTCACACCGCCTCTTCTTAAGTCGGCGACCGATGCTCCTAATTAAATTTCTGGCCTCGAGGCTCCAACAGCCCGTGATCTCCACAGCAAAAGGAACGAAGATATTTAGGTATTCAAAAATTATTTAAAAGCTAAAATTTTAATAACTTTCAAAATTATTTATATAGTATATTTTTTTAAACATATGTGTTATTTCTTACTATTTTGGAAATTGTTTTTATGTCGGATTATTAAAATAAATTTTGCCCTTAATTTCACATATTTTATGATAATATTATTTTTACACCAATAGAACAATGTTCTTAGTTAATGAACTTCAAATTGAACCACTTATTTGCATGCATAAACCCCGTAGAGGCTCATTTATAAAATAATAATTAATGGAAAAATTATCGAAAAATTGCTGAGTAGCGCCAAAAACTTAACAACGTGTCGTGTAAATTACTGACACTATTATTGTACTACAAACAGTTAAACTACACCAAATAATTAGTTAGAAAAAAAATTGAGCTGAGATGCAACTGACAGATAGTCAAAGTTTGCAAACATTTAACACTCCTATTGCTTTGCTGGTTGAAAATAAAAGATCTATTCAAAATACTACAACTAATACAAAATAAATTCAGTAAATGGTTATGTGTAAAGAAGTTTAGTAAAAAATCTGTAAAATGACGATTTTATGGTTGGTTAAAATTGTATCTGTACGGTGGATGGCCACCGGGGCAGCAGTAAGTAACACTATAGCTCACACAAGCTAGCACAATAATTAGGTCAACGGAAATCAAAGGTGCGTTGACCAAAGTAAAAATTAAAATCTATTGATTTTATTCAATATGAAATACACACACTCTTATTAAAAGTTTAAATAAGTTGATTATATACCGACAGACGGAAAATAAAGTGGAATCACTATTGTTGTCTGTCTGTCCGTATGTCAAGGTTTCTTCTTTTTGTGGTACTGTAACCTAAACATAGAAAATATACGGGTGAAAATCAATGTGAAAATACATATTGGTAATACATGTAATCAACACGAGCGAAACCGCGGACGACAGCTAGTTCAAAAATGATTTGTGCATAAAGCAGTACTATTGGCTCAAAATGTATTTAAAACGTTGCTAAACTCATGAATATGCATAACATCGAATCAAGACGCTCTCTGACCGTTCCTTGCATTAATTGTACTGCGCGAAACCATTTAGGTTGATTGTATCCATAAATCAGGGGAAATATATTTCTGATTGCTTGTCAAAGAAAGTTTTAGCGATTGTAAACCTTACAGATTCAATTCTTGCTTCAGTATATTAGTAATAACCCAGTATACGCGAGCAGTAAATTTTTATGAAGCATAAACTCGAATTATTGAGATATAAAGCTTACGAGTAAAATACAAGCTGATAATTCGTTTTACAACAGCACTGGAAGCTAAGTTAATATACCTATTGCAAAATAAATTAGATGCAACGAAAAAAAAAGTGAACAATAAAAAAAATAAATTCATCTAACATAACAGTCTGAGTGTAGACAATTCAACACGCAGGCTTTAAAATCACGAAATGCGTAAACAAAAGCTCATGCACCGTTAGCATATGTCCACTGGCGCATGATTGGTTGTTATTACCTGTGACTGTCCGTGATGTGTGCTGAAATTGGCTGTTTCTCATGTCACTTAAGTATGCAACCAATACAGAATTTTAATATTTTGTACGAATGTTTTGACTCACAAACAAAATTGTAGCCGCCATATTCTTATGTCAGTGGTTGGTACTTCACTCGATCCCTAAACAAACTCGTTTTAGTAGATCAACTTTGCAGTGTTTGTTTAATTACTTTAAAAGGTAGATACAAGGATAACCTTTCTTTCTCAGGTAGTTCGCGTAAATTGAAAGGCCCAACATATCTCTAAAGGAGGAATGGCTTGAAAAAATCCTAGGTAAAAGTGAAGTGTCGATACAAAAATAGGTAGAAAATTTTCGGGAAAAGTGTAGCTAAGAATGGGAAGAATAAATAAACTTTTCTCGATAACCTCTCGCTGTATTTTCCTCATTTAATATTGTTCCGTTGACTTCGCTCAGGTTGACTCAAAGTTTTAGTTGCTTTTATTTTTCTAGTACGTCCGACTATTATGCGTTATTTTCTTTGTATTCATTTTCATCTATACGATAAGTGATTAAAAGAAAACTCGCATACCATTTAAAAATAATTAAACATATATTTTAAAAACTCTCGGCTTCTAAAGTTGTTTTAGAAGCCGAGAGTTTGCCGAGAGTGTGAAATATACATGATGGATACGATTATGTTTAGACATGTTAAGGAACTAAATTATATTGTATTAAAGTGTGATGTCGTGATAGCCCAAAGCGAAACGAACCTATCTCAAATTTATGAGGTCATAGGGCCATGGTTCGAATCCGAGCGTGTACCAATGAGCTTTTCTTAAATTAAGTACATTAACTATCACTGACTCCATGCCTCGGAGAGCACGTTAAGCAGTCGGTCACGGGCGCTGTCAATAGATGCAATCCTTAACCCGCAGTGGAGCAGCGTGGTGGATTTAAACTCCAAGCTCCCCTTCAGCCTGGGTGAGGCCTAAGTCCCTGCAGTGGGATGAAAATTGGCTGATGAAAGTAAAACGGAAAACTTAATAGAAGTAATTGTATTGTATCGACAACCATGCCTGAGCTTTTTGATTTTTTAAAGCTAATTATTTACCTACAAATGACATGTAGTCGTTGTCTTGTAATTTAGATAATATTAGACTATTAGGGTTGTGTTTGAATAGTTTGTAAGTGTATGTTCAGTGCCGTTTTACTCAGAAATTTCCCATTCGGTTACTATAGTTTCTTTGGCAAAATTGGTCGAAAAAAAATTGATTAGGAATATTTTCGGAATGATGCATGATCGTATCCATCCGAAATTGTTACTGGCGTATTATGGTTCGTGTTGTATTTTTGTATCAGCTTTATCATTATGTAACACCTAGCTGGTTTTAATAGTTACCTGTTATTTGTTTTAAATTACTGCGTTTATTGAATAAATATTGAAAAATAGCGTCGTGATAGCCCAGAGCGCAACGAACCTGTCTCAAATTTATAAGGCCCCATAGGGCCATGGTTCGAATCCGGGCGTGTACCAATGAGTTTTTCTGACTTAAGTACACAATATCACTGACATCGTGCTTCGGAGGGCACGTTAAGCAGTCGGTCCCGGACGCTGTCAATAGATGGCGGTCGTTACAGTTCCCAACCCGCAGTGGAGCAGCGTGGTGGACTTAAGCTCCAAGCCCCTCTCCTCACCCTGGGGGAGGCCTAAGCCCCTGAAGTGGGGTAAAAATGGGCTGATGATGATGATGATTGAATAAATAAAAACTAATGGATTTTTTTATAACCAATAAATAAGTAATGAGTGTTTCCTTATAAGACAGAAAGCGGAATATTGAACTATGACGTCACGTCCCGTATCGCGGTACGCCGTTTAATGTAGTTGTAATATATTTAAGGCAGGAACGAGAAAGATAAGAACTTTCATAAATTATAAATTCTTAATTTTTCAACCGATTTTTAATTTGTTTTACATTTGAATGAATGTAAAATAGTTTTAGGATTCTGCATTCAGGTAAAAGTTTATGTCTAAATACACAATGTTAATAATAAGATAAATAACTTCAAATAAGATAAAGTTCAACTGAGAAGTGAGCTTAGCAAATAAACGCGGCAGAAAATTATTTAATCCTTATAGATTGAGAATCGGATTAAAAGCTATCCTTTGAAAACAGTTCATTAGCTGATGGGTTTATTGAAAAATTACTGAGCTTTCGCCTTAAAGGCAAAAAAAGTATAAGTATAGTTGAAGAAAGAAATTAGAAATTTTATAAAATTAAAGCTCTTATTGGTCTTATGGTATGGTTTTGTAGTTAAAGTTGCGAAGTTATTACGAATTTTTTATAATAATTATCACAAAAAAACAATGTTCGTGTATTTTTATTTTCTGGATTTCAAATGCGCGAACTGTTATAATTTTTTAACGATTAGAGTAATGCATACGAGAAAGTGAAAATTGCCTATCCGACTTTGGAAGCTTTTACAAATATGATAGCGTTGAAAATATTGATCCCTTTTGATTATTTCTTAGGAAAACAACACTTATTTCAAATATAGAGTCGTAGATATATCAAAGAGCTATGTCGTAGGTTTTTTACGTCGGCGGGGTCTTTGAGGAGACTGCGCAATTTCCTTCTAACTGCCACCAAAACTTCGCTTGTCCAATCGTTGGTACTCCTTATACTTGACTATGCTGATGCCAGCTATCCAGATCTAACCGAATCATAATTTGATAAGCTTGAGTGACTCCTAAATTTCTAAATTCGATTCATTTTTGGATTACCCAAATAAGATCATGCTTCTACCGATTCGCCTTCGCCGGAATGCTTACATATTATCGCTTCTCTACAGTATATCGTATAATCCTACAACCCTTTTATACCTCAAAGAACGTTTTAAGTACCTTCATGACACACATTCACGACATCTGAAATCTTCCGAGAACTTGGCACTGCAGACGACAAGGCACTTCTTCAAATTTTTGTTATAAATCTTTCACTGTGCAGGCGATTCGTCTGTGGGATGGATTGTATTTAAGGGAATGATCAAAAATTCATTTATAATATGTTTCTAATGTTTTTCTTAACGTAGATGATTGTGTGGTATGTATGTATTCAATGTTTAGATGTTTTAATAAGTTTCAAGTGTGGTATTTATGTATTGTACTAATGACCTCATCTCAAATGAGTGAACAGTAAAACACTTTTCACGTTATATTAATAACGTAAATCTTAACCGGAGGCCCGCGCCAACGAAATTATTTCGCCTCGTGTAACCCTTAGGGACCCTACAACTTCGCACCGGTAACAGCCTAGTGTGCCGCCTGGCCGCTCCGATGAAGTCGTTAGAGTTTTCGGGCTGCTTCAGGCGGTTGTTTAGTGGGTGCAACTCTCACATACCCCGCGCGCTCGGGCGCGCGGACGCTGTAGAGTTTAATCCGCCTTCCCATTGCAAGGGTAAAACAAAAAATATATATATATATTGTTGTGGTATATAGTTATTTCATTTAGGTAGCTTAAATTATTCTATCAGTTAGTACACCATAAAAAAAATTCCCAAGTTCTTACTTATTGACGACCGCTTAACCTAGTGGGTAGCGACCCTGCCTACGAACCTGGAGGTCCCGGGTTCGAATCCCAGGTCGGGTCAGTATTTATATGATGAATATTCATACTGGTACCGGGTCTTGGTTGTTATATGTATGTGTTGTCTTTGTTTGGTACCCGAAACACAAGCTAATGCTTAGTTTGGGGCCTAGACGTTGTTGTCATGTATACGTATACTTATCCATCCAAAGGTTGTCTGGCAGAAATTGCTTTTAGCGAGAAGACCGCCCATTGTTTCAAACTTAAATTCTAAGAGGTAGTTTGTTTATTCTTGTTTAAATTACTTTTGGTATACTATAAAGAATATTATTATTATTATCATATACTAATATAACCGAACTCTATACCCGATCTGAAGATCGAATTGACATGACCGTGTATGTCACATGCATATGATATTAATATTAATATTATTATTATTAATTAGTAATAAATTATTATTTAGTAAACAACGCAGGTGTATATATTAATCCATTTGCTCTACTGTTTTCAAAGAATACCATCTAAAGTCTCCAACAGTCCATACCTGTAACTAAAGTCCGCCTGCCTTCCAGACAGAATGGCACCCCTTTTTTAAATTGAGCTTTTAAATTTTTTAAGTACCAACTTGAATATGTTGTATAGTACGTGAATTAGTAGGATTTAACAGTGACGACTAAAAAAATTTCAACAAAAGTTTACACTGTTCCTCACTATATAATACAAAGTGTAGAATGACCATGAAGTTTGGCTCGATCTGTTACATTTCGAAAACGTACCACTATCTCTAACATATATAAAAGTATTTTTATTTCTGTTTCAATTCTCCAACGAAAGCACATTTTAATAAAATTAGTTGATAAAAAATATATTCGGAGCTCAGTAAGTATTAAACTTTGTGTCCTGGTAACCAATTACTATACTTGTTTAAATGTTAGGGACTTGTTTCAGACGAACGTGAGGTCAGAATAATAACATTCGTTGTTTTCAAAAAGATTGTAGAAGTTGTACAGTTAACGAAAGAAATTACAAACTTAATTTTTTGTGTTTTATAACAACTGTCGTTTTCTTTTTATGAAAGCATTAAAAAACAGAACTCGGGAAATTTAACTAATAAACACCCAGTGTTCACTACTATATTAAGTTTTTTGATAAAATACGTGGTTCCATGTCAAAAATGTGTCGTCAACTAAAATAATTATTTATTTGACTACGCATTAACTTGATCGGTTATAACCCGTGAACTAGGCGACTATAGATACTTGTGATGATTTGTGGTTTGAGAGAAAGAAAAAGGACATGCGATTCTCCAAAGCTAACTGAAAATCGAGTATTTTGTAAACAGGGCTAATTTCGAAAAACGATCAGTATTCAAATAGCTACTTGAGGAGTTACACTCGTACTATGAAAAAGACATAAGAACAGGAATAAAGTAAAAATTAGTTAATTAAAAAAGGGACTTAACAATACGTTACTGATTTGCACTAAAAACAAAAGCAAGCTCATAATCAAATACGCATCAAAAATACGCGAATTAGCCCAGTCTTGATTGCGACACTTTGAGATACTTAGGCTCAAAACTTTTCAGCCGCTCCTCGCATAATTTGTTTTTTCATCCCCATTTTCAGGTAGGGAAGAAAACCTAAAATGTTTTTCCAAGATTTGCTTTATGAATGTAGCGTTTACAAATATTTATGAAAGTGTGTAATTTTAACCCTATAGTTTTAATAGTGCTTGAATAAAATAATAATAATATCTGGGACATTCCACACAACGCCTTCTAGTCCCGAAATAAGCAAGAATTATGCTTGTATCACGGGGTACTTATAATGGATACATGTATACACTTAGATATTCTATATAATATATATAATATGTCTATAACTACTCTCGGCCAATCGGTCAGTCCATGGCTGTAACAATCCAAAATGGCTGTAACGTACAGACAGACAGACGACCAGAGAAACGGACATGGAGAAACTCATCGGCATTTAAATCCCTGAAAATTAGTAATGTAATAAATGGTAGCAGGTTAGCAGGTGTCTCAGTGTGTACGAAAACACTATATTAATAAAATTGAAGTGTATGTCTGTCTGAATGTTCCGGGTAATGTCCGAAACGGCTGAACCGATTTCAGTGAAACTTTGCAGACGTACAAAGGGCATTATCGGGGGTAACTTATTCTACTTTTTGTCTAGACGGACAGCTAGCTGTCCGTCCATCTGTCTGTTCAAGCTAATTTTCAAAACGGCTGAACCGATTTCAAGGAAACTTTGCAGATATGCAGATGGCATTTTAGGGGGTGACATAGGCTACTTTTTGTCTGTCCGTCAGTCTGTTCGATTTGATCTCCGAAAGGGATGAATTGATTTCAATGAAACTTCACAGATGTGATTAAAAGTTTGTCAGGAGTCATATACAATACTTTTTGTTTGCCTGTCTGTCCGTCTCTCTGTCTGTTAGAGCTAAACTCTACAACAGCTAAACCGACTTTAATGAAACTTCGCAGACGTAAATAGGAAAGTGTGAAGAGTGACATACGTTACTTTTTGTTAGTCTGTCTGTCTGTCTGTCTGTCTCCTGTCTGTCTGTCTATCTGTATATTCGAGCTAAACTTTTAAAGATTCTAATAAAACTACGCACACATAAAAAGGAGGTTATCAGGAGTGACATAAGTTGGTTTTTGTCTGTGTGTTTGTCTGTCTGTTTGGGCTAATTGCCGAAACGGCTGATCCGATTTCACTGAAATTTTGCAAACTTAAAGAGGGTGTTGTCAGGAGTGAAAAGATTTTTTTTTTAATCTGTATTAATAAAATTGTAGTGTCTGTCTGTCTGTTCCGGTTTATCTCGAAACGGCTGACCGATTTTGGGACCGACTTGTGGGATAGCTACATGCTAAAATGACTAAATG
This sequence comes from Luffia ferchaultella, assembly GCA_949709985.1. Classification (NCBI taxonomy): domain Eukaryota; kingdom Metazoa; phylum Arthropoda; class Insecta; order Lepidoptera; family Psychidae; genus Luffia; species Luffia ferchaultella. The sequence goes on from OX453263.1 coordinate 13,085,544, forward strand.
GATTTTGATGAAATTAGGTTCAGAGATTTCTTAGTTAAATTTCAGAATGTTAGTAAATATAATAGAAAGCTAGTAAATAAATAAAGCACAACGATGTGTACGTGTCATTTGACGTAGATCACGGAGATTACTGTTATGTTTTAAGCAGAACTAAAGTACAGCTTTCGGCCCCGCAAAGCTAGGATTAAAGCTCCATAGGGACCTTGCTCCAAACGACTTTATGCTTTGGACACAACAAAATATAGGCCATACTAGTTTCGAGGATTGAACGCGGTACTGACGTTTATACGTCTGTCATTTATTGTAAATATAAAGTGACATTACATAAATAATATAATATATTTCATGGTTGTGTTGTAGTAAGAAGAACAAATGCTCTCGGTGATTTTAGTAACATAGATAATAATACAAAATCGAACATTTGATTGAAAATTAAATTATTTTATTAGAGAAATATTTTTTTTTATTACCATTAATCTTTTCCTGATAAATAAACTTGTTGAATTTTTTTGTATTTTTGTATAGAAGAAAGTTCGAATTTAGCACAGCATATAATAAATAGCACTTAAAGTAGTAATTACCTAATTAAGTAACATATATGTTTTTTATTTGTTTCTTTACGTAGTAAATTTAGACTTTATAATATATTATAATTAGGTATCAGATTCGATCTAAAAAAATGTTGATAAATTTAGTTACATAATATATCTACTACCTAAATTAGAAGTAAAACGCGTTTCATCACTAGAAACTTTTCTCTCCATGGGACTATTATAGGATGGATATATTTACTTCAAGATACTGAAATTCTATATATGCTTATGATATTCTGACGATCTTACATAAAACGATATAATTTTAACGAAATGAAACTCACTGAAAATCTGTATAAAATTGATATCAATACTACGCGCAAAAAATTACGGAAAATATTTAGGTATTGAATCGATTATAGTTGTTCAGTAAAGTGCGCCCACATAAGTAATTCAAGGTTCATAAAATAACGAATACCTTGAGCGGGGCTATACTAACACTTGTGATTTGTAATTAATATTTTCTCATTTTATATTTTTTTCTAAGTAGCGTTCTCCAGTATGGTTGAGAAATTACACAGATTTTAGTGGATTAGATCCTTATTGTCCATTTGGGTTACTTTATTGTACATTACGAGAAACTCGAGATTTTTTGCCGTTACACTGCGTCCAGTAGTTAAATATTTCGTTCTTAGTAGTTGTTATTAAGGTAGTAATCAAAAATTATAAAATGATCATCATTTTATTGTAATAGTATCGAGTACGTAATAACTGTTTAAAAAAAACTACCACTTTTTAAAATCTTTGGAAAATTAAAGTTAATGCAACAAAAAAAGGATCCTATAGGTTTTTACATTTTAAGGAATTTAATACATCCGCTTCATACAATATTAAAAAATTACATTTTTTAAATATGAGAAAATAATTGCGAATAATTTGCAAGGTGTATTGGTAAGTAATAAAATGTGAAAATAATAAATGCAAAAATTTATTATTGAAAAAGTAAAATAATACTTAATAAAAATATATGAAAAATAAGATATGAATTTTATTATTTTTTTACTTTGAAAACTTCTTCGAAAATAATGTTAGAAGTGTTAATGTGTTTATCTTTTACTTTATAGCTGGATGCGTTTTCAATAAACACAAATATCCTTGAATCTACGAAATCGTGAAAACGCTACGTATAAACTGTCCACGAGAAAAAAAAAACAGTCACATAATACTGTTAAACATATTAAAGAACCTGCTTTAAAAGAATACCTGTTTAGTGAATACCCTATTCAGTGCAGAGATAACTGAAATCCATGAACCTCAGGATGTACTTGAGGACGTAAACCTACGAGTACCATCGTAGCATCGCGAATTAACCACCGATGCACCCCTAGTAAAGCCGGGTCCACATTTGTATCAAGTAGGCGTACTATACATATTCCGTTTCATTACACCGCCGTGTAACGAAAATAATAATAATAATAACGTATACGTGACAACAACGTCTAGGCCTCAAACTAAGCATAAGCTTGTGTTTTAGGTACCAAGCGAAGACACCACATACGTATAACAACCAAGACCCGGTACCAGTATCAATATTCATCATATAAATAAATACTGACCCGACCTGGGATTCGAACCCGGGACCTCCAGCTTCGTAGGTAGGGTCGCTACCCACTAGGCTAAGCGGTCGTCATGCTAATGTGGACGGAAAATGATACACGATCATGTGATACGCCATTCTAATGTCGTATCCGATACATTTCGTACCGTAAAATTTCAACTCCGCATCCTCAACGCGTGTTGTGATTTCCAGTTTGGACGGATTTTGATACAGTAGCTCGATACAACGTTCGAACCGATACGTGATAAATACAACCCGTTCCATCTCGAGTCGGTTTTTCCCCGATCATCAAAGAGAATACTTTACACCGATACACAGACACGATACGACATTTGTAGGTGTGGACGCCTTTAAAACACGACACGGCAAAGTGATACAAGAGAGCAAAAGAAGGCGTCCACATATGAGTAGGAAACGGTACGAAAACATGCTGATTGTGATACGCCAACTTGATATAAATGTGGACCCGCTTTAACTTGAACACACTCGTACCATCCGGCTGGCCTGGGCCGTCTACGGACCGGCCGGCGGCGGCACGCTATAAAGTTTAATTCACACATGCAGTGACAGGGAGTCTAGAGTTGGGCTGGGTTGATTTGGGTCACCGCGTCTACGTTTTACTCCAGAAATGTATCTTTGTGTTTGTTACTTTGTCACTGTTGAACCGCTGAACCGTTTATGATCAAACTTAGCAAGGAGATAAGTTGCACCCTAATTACAGACATTATGTTAAAATTTATCACAGAAATTTGTTTGTACATTTGGCAATTTTTCATGGCTGAACCTCTAACCGACCTTATTAAAAACTGACAGGTAAATAGCTTGCATCTTGAAGAATAAGCGATAAAATATGATTTGTGTTAAAGTGAAAATAATACAAAGGTGTAGTTCACGCGCACGAAACCGCAGGCGGCCGTTACTAGTTGACGACCGCTTAGCCTAGTGGGTAGCGACCCCGCCTATGAAGCTGGAGGTCCCGGGTTCGAATCCCAGGTCGGGTCAATATTAATATGATGAATATTGATACTGGTACCGGGTCTTGGTTGTTATATGTTTGTGGTGTCTTCGCAAAAATATATATATATGTATATATTATAAAGAATATTTAAGTATGTATATCAGTTGTCTAGTAACCCATAACACAAGCATAACACTTGCTTACTTTGGGACTAGATGACGCTGTGTGGAAAGTCCCATGTATTATTATTATTATTATAAAATTGAGTGCCTTAATGCTTTTCATTAAATTTCGAAATCAAAGCTTACGGAAAACTTTGGCATAATTTTCTAAATGAACTTTAAAGTGAAATCGATTATTGAACCCTTTCATTTCGCTTGGAAAATGATTAAATAGTAATTTGAAGACTTAATATACAAGTTTATACGAATATTTTATAGTAAAGGTAAGTTGCTCTTATGAATAATGTATTTCACTGTGGTAGTAGCTATAACTCTGGAAATAAAAATGTTAGTGTGAGAAGTTAGTGTGTGAAGTGTGAGATGGACTCGCACAGGAAGGGTTCCGGTAAAACAATATAAAAAGCACGATTCTTTTATGGGGACCGCTTTCAATTTGTAAGTTCTTTTTATTTGTATTATTTGTTATCATAAAGGCCATACCACACTTTTTGAAAATTGCAAATGTAATTCAGAGACGCACAATTATGATGCAAAAACTGTATCGTAGCTACTTATAGATTGTAATTTGAGATTGCATTACTTTGAATCAGTCAATTCATTTGGAAAAAAATCATTCACTATAAGTATGTGATAAGATCCCAGTTGACATTCAAGATCTACCCCATTACAAAGTTTAAAACTACAATAAAACGAAAGCTTTATGCAAAAGCTTATTATAAAGTATCAGACTACATAGATGATAAAAATCCATGGGTGTAAGCAGCTCGCCTATCGGTTTGTTTCAATAATATTAATTTTTAGGCACTTATTGTCAAAAAAACTGTTTATAATTTTGTTAAAAAGAGCGTCCCTCAGTTTCTTGCGTATTCTTCTGAGAGGAACCAGCACTTTTTGAATGCGCCTTTGTAGTGACGTTCTTCCACAAAGTAATGAATTCGCTCTTGTGAGGTATTTAAAGATTATATTACATTACTACGAAATAAAGATATTGGATATTGATATATAAATGAAACCTTGCCATTTCCAATGGAACAAAAATTTGCCCTTGATAGACCACCGTTTTTCCTTGAAATAAAGGGAAGGAAAGTGAGAAAACAACATGGGTTGTGTGACATATAGAATATAGAATCAAATTTTTCGAAACATGAACCGTGAAAGAAATGAAACTCGACGGTTGTCGCTTAAAAGAACATGGATTACGAGACACCGCGCTCACAATTTTCACTTATACTTAGGGCCCTGGGCCGATTGTTGTCATTGCTTGTTTTGTCATTGGATATGACTTTCATTTCGTTGGAGTATAGGGGGTCATTTGGGAGTTTTATGAGACAGGCAAATTCCACAAAGAGCTTTCGAGATATCGGGATGATCGTGGTGTCAAAAGACGCAACTCAGCGAGCTCTACAAGATGGCATAAAACATTTTGAAAAAGTCGAAAAACAAAAAAAATATCGGCAAAAAACAAAAAAAAATCGCAATTTTATTCCCCGATTTTCATTTTGGGAGCCCGATATCTTCAGAACTAGGTCCGAATAAGAAAAAAACGGCTCGGGACAATTAGACGGGAAATTGATTAAGACTAAAATTGTTAGAATCGGACAACCGGAAGTAGTGGTTAAGGGTGCCCATAGTTGGAAGTCGGATATGCGTCGGTGTTACATTTCGTACTAATTCGGTTTGTTCGATCGAAATGTCGTACAGAATGTTATATTTCGAAGTTTTAAGCTTATTTAGATACAGTTGTGTTATTTTTTTGCGCAAAAAAATTATTTCGAAAAATATTATCCAAAATATGTGTGTTTACTTTATTCCGTTAGGTTCATTTCCAATGTCGAAAGAAGTTCGTGCGAAAGCAGGAGATCCGTTGATTTTTTCTATACCTACGTTTTTTTCCTATACCTATAAGTTGAAAGTAGCCGACGGTATTGATATTAATTTTAAGATACATGCCATTTTTGCACTTCTTATGTTCGATATTGTCTAACAAAATTTTCAAGCAACTGCTATTTTAAAATTTATGAGCTAAAAGCAATGTTCTATGTACCAACAAATAGCTTGTTTTATGCTATTTTCATTGGTGTTTTATTTACATTCGCAACATATGTGACAGTCAAAAAATTTCCATAGAAAATAACTAAACTTTGATGTCACATGTGAGGTCACATTATGCCAATGATGTATCACTTAGAGTGAATTTTTTCCTTTTGTATTGTTGTCATAATACTTAACTTATATTGTTGAACGATTAAGCGACGGGCCGAGTGGTAAGAGGGGTCTCGAACCCGCGACCTTCGCTTCGATTCCCGCCTTAGAAAAATATTTGGGTGCATTAACATATCTCTTTGTTCTGTGTCTGGATGTAGGATATCTATACATGTATATACTATAATTACTATTTAAGTATGTATGGCAGTTGTCTAGTATCAATAACACAAGCATGATATTTGCTTATTTTGTGACTAGATGCGTTCGTGTTTGACATGAAATTTAATCCATGTAAAAAATTGGAAGCTATTTTGTTATTGATAGTTGCACGTAATAAGTTTTACTAAGGAATCCCGTGTCTATATCAGATAGAAATGAGTTTGAACTAAATTTTTTAACGCAGAGTTTTTATATTTTTTCCGAAGATATAGAGCAATTTATATAGCTTCCCCTTAAATAAAAAAAAACATTGTAATTTTCTTGGTTATATTTATCCAAATAATTGGTTCATCTAATATCCCTGTGACGTCAACTGGACAGATGCTTTCTAATTGGGATAATTTAAACAAAATAAAGTCATAATTGTATATTTTTGATTCATGAGAATTTAAATTTTATTGGTTTTTTACTGAGGAAAACAGCGCAATAAACTGAACCGCCCAGAGGACGTTACAGAGACAATTTCAACAGCAGGTGCATATCTCATAAATATCAGGAAAATTCTTAAAACAAGAATGATATTTTGAGACGTTATTCTAGAACATTATTCCTTTTAATTTTAATGACCGTCAGCCCTTCTTTAAAATTTTGGTCCTAGCTCCACCACACCATCCTGGACATCGCTATCTATCTACTATCGACTATCGCTGACAGATGGGACTCTCCATTTATGGCCCATTGGGTACATCTGCATGTAAAATAAATAATTGATTATAATTTGGTAATATTTTATTTTATTCTATTGTACCATTTACTTTTAATAATTAATACTTAAATACTGTGTAAATACGTAAAAATTACTATGGGGCTAGCACTCGAAAATAAATGATTATTATTATTTCTTTATTTTAGTAAATTTAGTAATCATTTACATTTTATTTCACAAATAAATCTACGACAAAGAATACAATCGCACTGATAAAAATCAAGCAAATACTTTACGTTCGACTGCGCATCGGAAAAAATTATATTTTTCCCTTACCCGATACGCCTGTCAGGCTTTATTTGTTTTCCAATGGTATGCGTTTCGTGAATGAAAACGTATTACATGGGAAAATTCCTAATTGGGTTTTTTTTCCTGCAGAGACTATAAAAATAATAATGTGATGTCGTTTTAAGTAATACTGTCAGTGGCCAAGTACGAAATCCTTAAAAATATTAGTAGAAAGTTTCCTGATTTAAGATTACTTAAAATAGCAGTAAAAATTATAAAGCAGTGTTAAAATGTGTTTTTAGTTTCATCTAATATATAAAATTCTCGTGTCACAGTTTTCGTTGCCATACTCCTCCGAAACGGCTTGACCGATTTCGATGAAATTTTTTGTGCTTATCCGGTATCTATGAGACTCGGCCAACAACTATTTTTCATCCCCCTAAATGTTAGGGGTAGTCCACCCCTAAATTTTTTTTTTATTTTTTAGACAAAATTTTTAATTTCTATTTTTTTATGATACAACATACAAAAATACATACAACCCTAAATTTTCACTTTTCTATCACCAACCCCTATTTTTTAATAGTGGCGAGGATAACTTACAGTTTTCGTTGCCATACTCCTCCGAAACGGCTTGACCGATTTCGATGAAATTTTTTGTGCTTATCCGGTATCTATGAGAATCGGCCAACATTTATTTTTCATCCCCCTAAATGTTAGGAGTAGTCCACCCCTAAATTTTTTTTTTAATTTTTTAGACAAAATTTTTAATTTATATTTTTTTATGATACAACATACAAAAATACATACAACCCTAAATTTTCATTTTTCTATCACCAACCCCTATTTTTTAATAGTGGCGGGGATAACTTACTCTCAATTAAATTATTGTATAAATATGTACGTCGCGAAAGTATACTTTATTTAATTAATTTTAATTAACGGGAATGAGTTACGACTGACAGAAATTGAAACGATAAAGCATTTGTGTCGCGGGAACGAAAACGGGAAAGGGAAGAACGGGAATGAGTTAAGACTGAGATAAAAAAGTTATTCTTGATGAGAATGGAAAAGAAAACTATGCTACACCAGGGCCAAGAACAGAAACAATAAAGTATTTTTGCGATGGGAACGAAAAAATGAAAGGAAGAACGGGAATGAGACAAGACTGAGATAAAAAAAGAGATTTTTATGAGAAACGAATACTACCCGTGCGAAGCCGGGACGGGCCGCTAGTCTAATATATAAAATTCTCGTGTCACAATTTTAGTTGCCATACTCCTCCGAAACGGCTTGACCGATTTCGATGAAATTTTTTGTGCTTATCCAGTATCTATGAGAATCGGCCAACATCTATTTTTCATCCCCCTAAATGTTAGGGGTAGTCCACCCCTAAATTTTTTTTTTTTTTTTAGACAAAATTTTTAATTTCTATTTTTTTATGATACAACATACAAAAATACATACAATCCTCAATTTTCACTCTTCTACGATCAACCCTTATTTTTTAATAGCCATTTTAGTAATTTAATAATTGCATAACTAAATATTATTTCGCAAAAGTGTAATTTATTTAATTAAGACTGACAGAAATTGTTGAAACGATAAATATTTGTGTTACGGGAACGAAAACGGGAAAGGGAAGAACGGGAAAGAGTTAAGACTGAAATAAAAAAGTTGTACTTGATGAGAATGGAAACAAAAAGGAAATGAGACCAGGGCCAGGAACGGAAACGATAAAATATTTATGCGATGGGAACAAAAACGGGAAAGGGAAGAACGGGAATGAGTTAAGACGGAGATAAAAAAGTTATTTTTGATGAGAATGGAAACGAAAACGAAGCTACACTAGGGCCAAGAACAGAAATAATAAAGTATTTTTGCGATGGGAACGAAAAAATGAAAGGAAGAACGGGAATGAGACAAGACTGAGATAAAAAAAAGTGATTCTTATGAGAAACGAATACTACCCGTGCGAAGCCGGGACGGGCCGCTAGTTAATGTATAAAAATCATGTTGGTTTTTTGGAAAAAATTGAAATAATTCACAAATTAATTTGAATACAATTTGAATAGAAAAGCTTTCGAAAAATTCTCAGAATATGAGTTTAAAAAAGAAAAGAAAGTTTGATTTTATCTTTATGTTCTCTAAGTTATAATAATAGTTGTATAAAAAAGATAATTATTTAGGTATAATTAATTAGCAACAAATTCAGGACAGTTTTTTTTTTCACTTTTCTCCCGATTTACAATGCACTAGGTATGCATGCGATTTACATGCAATGCATTAATTTTTTTTTAAATGGCTAAAGCAACAAAATTAATTTTGCCCTAACAAATTAGCAACAAATTCCTGCCTACTTCTTAACACCGCCATCTTAAGGGACGTCCATAATTAAAGCTCTCTCGATGTTGTACTACTATTGCACAGTTCTTAACTGTTTCTAGAGCTTAAGTGCTACTTGTGAGAGTTTTAAACTTTATAAAGAAATAGGATTACAAATTTAATGGTAAGTACAAAATTTTGCCCATAAGTACTAATAACAGCAATTTGTAAGGTATCCGCTTCGCGACCTAGCTCAGAGAAAGTTCAAATGATTCGTAGAATGGAATTAAAGTTTCAAACTTAGTTCCACGGCTTGTTGAAAGCTTGTTCTGCGGATTCTATATGGAAGAATTAAAAAGCTTTTACCGATAGATATTAAAAGAAGTATCACGAAGCTTCTGTCTTCAGATGAGACCAGATGTGCCTATTTAAACGTAAACGCTTAGGTTTAACAGTTATATTGCTGCAATTAATTTAAGTATTTCATAGTGATACAATATTTTATACAACAGTAGTTGAATGCAAAATCAAAAAAGAGTTTGGAAGCATATAAAACTACAGAACCGTAACGCATGCTGAAAGCGACCACAGTAAAATAGATTTTCGTCTGACTTACGGTTTCATTCTTGTGTTGTTTTAGTACAAGGAATATTTTTTTATAATTTAATCGTTTATTCATTTCTATACTCTATACGGAGAAGGACTTTTCTCATGCAACGAATGAAAAATCATTTCTAAATTATTATATTTATTTTAGAAGTCATTCTGCCATTTCTCTGATTGTTTTGAACAGAAGATTAATTCAGAATTTAAAAGGATTTTTTATTGACTACAAATCCTACTGATACTATAAACGCGAAAGTTTGTATGTATATCCATACACACAAACTTTCGCGTTTATAATATTAGTAGGATTTTTGTTGCTCTTTCATGCAAAAACTACTGAATGGATTTTAATGAAACTTTACAATAATATAGCTTATACATCAGAATAACAAAAGTTAAATAAAGGTTCAGAATTCAAGTTGTCATAGTCTTATGTTGCATCCGGTCAAATCTAAGTGTATTTTTCTTGGTATTAATTAGCAAGAAGTACAAAATTATCGCTAGAGGTCCGCGAATTACCGTAAAGGGAGAAGTGATTAATTTCGTTCATGAGGCACGTAATTTAGATCTGCTAATGGTACACGGAACTGCGCTTTAAATCTCATTTGCGTGAGGTAGCTTGTAATTGTTTTTATCGCCTAAAAATACTTGTGACGTGACTACATGGGTGTTGACTTCTGGAAAGACTAGGTGCACTGCGAAAAATGTGCTTCAAATATTTTTACGATTCACTATCAGTAGAGCAATAGATGATCGAGATCATCATAAATACGAGGAAATCGAGGAAGAAGAACTACGCGTCATCATGATTACGTTACAGGAACTATAATTTCCGCTTTTCTTCTTCTTCGTATTTTGGAACCATACTTTCCGCTGATGCATTTTTTTCTTCTTCATATTCTTCTTTTTTTAATATGGGGGTCATCCATTGCTCGACTGATGATGAACTCTTTTGTCAGGTTGAAATCTCTTGCGCGTTCTTAATTGAACTATGCTCACACAGTATATGGCTGCGACTTATAGCGAAAACTATATGAAATATGCAACAAGTTCAAAATGCTTACTTAAGATTTTGCTTTTATATACCTCCTATAAGTTATTTGTCGTCCTATATTATGGGTGTAAAAGTATCTATATATGTATATAATATTAAAAAAATTTAAGTATATATATCAATTGTCAAGAACCCCATAATCATCATCATCATCTTCAGCCCATTTTACCCAACTGCAGGGGCTTAGGCTTCCCCCTGGGTGAGGCTGGGCTTGGACCTTAAATCAACCACGCTGCTCCCCTACGGGTTGGGGATTGTAACGACCCATCTATTGACAGCGTCCGGGACCGACTGCTTAACGTGCTCTCCGAAGCACGGAGTCAATGATAGTTAATGTTTTCTTCTTGGGTCCAGTTAAAAATTTGCTCGTTGGTTTTTTTAACTACAGGATTTTTTTAACTACCCATTCGAGTTATAGTATATTAATGAATTTATGTTATCTATATTGTCTAATGCTTTTAAATAATTTTATTGTACTGTGTTTTGTACGTCTGTAACTATTTCATTTGTGTCGAATAGAAGTGAAAGAGAAGTGCTTTGAGTCGACAAATCGAAAGCAAATAGTAGAATATGTGGCATTACTTCGCTCGCAGAAATGACAACATAATATACAGAACGTGGTTAGCGAGAAATAAAGGGAGTGTTGGTTTTTACAATGTGCGATTTTCATGGTATTTGTTAAATATATTTCAGTCATGGAAAGATACACCTGATAATATTTTTTATTAATATTCTTACATACATATAAAAATCAACATAGTGCATTCCGTAATCGATTTTTTACAAGTATAATTTTTGAACGATTAAAATAAAGGAGTGGAAGGAACGGTTGTAGGTAAATTTAAAACAGTTTTTTTGTACATTATATAATGAAATTTTTTTTTTCAAATTTCATCCTTACGCTGTATTAATATTTTTTAACAGATTATTATGAGGCAGCGCGGTTGTCCTTCTAAGTCCTATCAATTCGTCGTGTCACTTGCGTGGGAGCATCGCCGGATTACCAGCCATCCGCCGCATACAGGAATGTATGATGATGTTATACGCAGCACCCTTTGAGCACCAACACGCATCTATTGGAAAAAAAATATAATTATAAAAGAAGTGGATTAATCTTAAATTGTTCAAATCTAGTAAATGCGAAGATAAACCTAATTCCTAGATTTGAATTAGATTGAATGAAAGAATGAGTAACTCCCGAGCGAGAGAAGCCACCTTAGTAGTGATTCCTTCACCACAAGTAAATGGTTTAAAAAAAAAAAACATCAAGAACGAATTGAATTTGGCTGCGCACAGTTTCATTTTTCCAGCTGAAATTTGATACAATATCTTAAATAATCCCATTTGTCTTTGGATTTACTATAGACAAAAGGGTCTCATATCATAAAGCCTCATGTTTGTCTGCTACGAGTACTATATATAGGTATGAAAATATAAAGAAATAGTTAATTTTTTATATAAATATAATAAAAGTTTACGACTAATATCTGACTAACTCAATGGAGTAAGCGAAAACTAATTTTTTCTTTCACTTCATCGAGTAAGTCAGGTTTTGCAAAATGACGTATATACTATTTACTATTTCATTTATACACACCGTTGCAATTAAAAAACAAAGAAAAAATACGAATTTTACGTATTTTCTATACGTTTAGTTTTTTTTTTAAATAATATTTACTATTGCGTAGCATCACGCGCGCCTTTGCGAAGCACCAAATTCGAAAATCCCTCCGAATAATAACTTCTATTTAAACAACGCCATCTATAGTACTAAAACGTAAACTTACAATGCAAAGAGAATCCAATAAGATTAAATAGTACCGTGCGACACCGACAGAGGCGCCAGCAGAGTCGGCAGACTGCTTCCCGCCCCGGTGCGCTTGAATCGGTCGTCGTCGCGCATAGACAATTTCATAGTGTCGGTTAGATTAGTTCGGATTCCAAAATGATAATTGAATAACGATACCCTGATTCTTATGAATAGTACATTCGGAACACAGCCTTCGTGCTCCGAATGTACTTTACTTAATTATAACTTTCGAACCCGATCTAATAATCTGTCACACTACGACGACCGAGCCGAGCGCAACGAGGGAAGCAGTCCGACGCGATGGTGGCGCCGGCCGCAGAAGACGAAGAGGGCGGGAACGCTCTGAGCAGCGAGGGCACACAGCTGTTATCTCCTCACAGGGACGGCGAGTGCACGACCGGCGCCGGAACACAGCCAAAATCTCAATTCCAAACTAGAAAATCAATTGTCAGATGTTCTGAGTTACGCAATGCAGTAGGTGAAAAAGTTTTTTTTCCATTCCGCTGAGAAATTTCGGATTTTTAGAATAACGTAGACTATTCACCATTTAATTTTTAAGCACCGTTGCAACATATTGAATTTCGAAGCAGCTCTCTCGGTAATTTTTAATTCATCAGAAAAAAAAAAACTTGAATGTAATCTTAAAAATAGCAGAATAAGTTTCACAAGTAAGCACAATTATTTACATTTATTTCAAAGAAGATCACCATCAGCCCATTTTACCCCACTGCAGGGGCTTAGGCCTTCCCCTGGGTGAGGAGGGGGATTTGGAGCTTAAATCCACCACGCTACTGCACTGCGGGTTGGGGATCTATTGACAACGTCCGGGACCGACTGCTTAACGTGCTCTCCGAGGCACGGAGTCAGTGATAGTTAATGTACTTAAGTCAGAAAAACTCATTTGTACACGCCCGGATTCGAACCATGGCCCTATGGCCTTATGAATTTGAGACAGGTTCGTTGCGCTCTGGGCTTATCACGACACGACATTTCAAAGAAGATGAAATGTTGTAATGTATATAACATTTAATACAAAATGACGTGTTAGGTACTCAGAAACGACCTTTATATGCTTTATATACTTTATTTATTAAACATCACAAAATACGCTGAATATTGTCTATGTAATGAATAGGGACTTTTGGATTTTCAAATTTACCTATGACCTGGGGTATATAAAATTTAATATACAAAAAAAAAACCAAAACGTGTCTGAAGATGTAAAAATCTTTATAGTTTACGTGGTAGTGATTAAACATGAATTTGTTTGTAAGAGTATTTCATGTAATTTTATTAGTTTTCAAATAACAAGAGCTCTCAAACGAAACTCTATAGTCCTGAGGGATTAGTATATGATACAGTAGGTAATTTGATTATATTTTTATGTAAACAGAACCGACACGCTACGCAAATAAAAATGCGATATTTTGATAGGCGTAGTACCTAAATTATTTTTGGCCATTCATAGTGTACAAATTGTACTTAAAGAAAACTTTATTTCATAGAATTTTTAAAAGTCACTTGTCTGAGCTCGAAATCGAAACAACTGCCTGTGTTTTTATGGTACCTACCAACAGATATGGTTAATTATAAGGCGTAAATCTTTTAATACACATGTTTAAAAAAAAACATGAAAATTTAATATTAAATTCATAGACATAATTAAATTAGGTAATGAATCTCTATAACATTTGTTTAACAAACCTTCCTGTAAACGAATCTCAGTTCGAATAACTTATTAGTTAATTTTTGATTAATCAAAAATATAAGTACTGTTTTTTAGATTAAAATTTTTAATTTATAAATACACATTTATTTCGATAATAAGACGTTAGATTTAATGGTTTTCTTTTAATTTCAGACACAAGTTTAATGAAGAAATTTCCACGGTCCCTAAAAACAAAGCGACAGGTGAAAAGCTAAGGTTTACAGGAGAGTGTAATAAAGGTTCAAGTTGCTATGGAAATAATTATAATTACAATTATAAATATATCTTTTCTATAATGCTTTGCCATATTTAAGAAGTTTAAAGTTGTATTTATTCATATTTAATTTTTTCACATTTTCTGGGTAAAACTGCTAGATAACTGGTTCTACGCTGTCATTAAAATAAAACCATGTCAGACAAATCTAATATGCCTGTTTATAAGTCGGAAAGAACAAAACAATGTTTTGAAATATAATTTAAGTAAATGTTTTATGAAAACGTCGAATAGTATTATTATTTTCAAAAGGATTCCTTAAACATCTTTATAACGACGCCCATGACTATTAAAAATACATTAATGGGGACATATATCTCTTCATTCATGGTTATATAATATTAAAAAAAAATATATAATAATACTAAAATTTAGAAAAAGTTCAAAAGATACATTTACTTCAGAATATAAAATATTTAAAGATCTCTTAAGAAGGTACCGAAGTCAATATTCATCTGACATTTGATAAAGGTGCGACAGTTAGACTTTCCCGTTTTAAACAAACAAGGATTCAGGCGTGTAAAGCCGGTATTGCATTAAGGATAATTTTGGTATTTTCCTACGAGAAACATAGAGCAGACATTTTGAACAGCAAAATTACTTGCTGTGAGTATTGAACTAACGCCTACTGACTCAGAAGCTAATGCGTATTGTTTTTAAACGACTTCAAAAAAGGAGGTTTCTCAATTCGACCGCATATATGTTTTTTTTTTATGTGTTCAGGGATAACTTCGTAGTTTATGAACCGAATTGGATAATTTTTTTTTTTGTTGGAATGGAGGTATCCTCAGAGTGGTACTATGATAAGAAAACCAGGATCTGATGATGGCATCTCAGAAAAATCGAGGGGAACCTTCGAAAATAGTACTTTAAAGTACGTATTTTAAGCAATTTTACAGAGTACCACCGCTAGTACTATTTAATGAAGGTCAGGCATCGATCTGATGATGGAGCCGAAAGACAATCGAGGGAACTCCTCAACGATTTACAGCAATTACCTGGTGTTTGGACTTGATTCATTTCTATTGATGAGAACTTTGCACCCATATTATAACCCATATGGGTGCAAAATTCCATTTCAGGTCTGATGATGGGGACCATACACAGTCGAGGGAACTCCTCAACGATTTACAACAATTGCCTAGTGTTTGGACTTTATAAGTGCCATTACAGGTCTGATGATGCACACCATACACAGTCGAAGGAACTCTTTAACGACTTACAACAATTACCTGGTGTTTAGACTTAATTAATTGCTATTGATGAAAACTTTGCACTTATATGAGTTCTAAGTGCCATTACAGGTCTGATGATGGAGACCATAGACATTCGAGGGAATTCTTTGACGATTTACAGCAGTTACCTTTTGTTGGGTTTACTTCATGCGGTTCAATATGCCAAAATGTTCAGTTCGCACAAAAATAATACCTAATTAAGATTGAAGTTTTACATAGCAATACCACTACCTACTAGGCATGCTGATGCGTCAATTTGACACTTAATTGAAGTTGCGTAATCGCGGCGCTGCGCTGTCCCATTTGTGTAGCGCGTTTAGAAGCCCCATTTATAGTAAATACAAATAAGTTACAGATGCGTACAACTAAAAATTGAGAAATAAAATAAACTTTACAAAAAAAGTAAAAACCGACTTCAAAAATATAAACTAAAAAGTTAAAAATTAAATTTTCACTTCAAAGAAAGGAGCATTAATAGGTGGCATATAGTTAATGAAGTCGGTGCCAACTCAGACACTTTAAATTGTGTGAAAAAAAGAGTGATCTATATTTATTATAGTTCTAAATAGGTATATCATTCTTGTAATTGTTATTACCTGGTAAGTACTCATTTAAAGTGTCTGATTTGTTTATTTGTTTGTGTTTTTGAAGCCGGTTTTTACTTTTTTTGTAAAGTTTATTTACCATTTAAATATAGCATTTTCAAAATCATTAACACTAATATTATCTTTAGAGAGATTTCAACGGAGGGATATATTTGGCAAAATTTTAAATCAAAGTTTGATATTGATTTGATTAATAATATTTCGTTACCTTTCTTCAAGAAATCATGTATTAGTAGTATTTAATTAATACTGCATTTTTAAGTCGCATAATATTATTTTATTCATCATCATCATCATCAGCCCATTTTTACCCCACTGCAGGGGCTTGGGCCTCCCCCAGGGTGAGGAGGGGGGCTTGGAGCTTAAGTCCACCACGCTGCTCCACTGCGGGTTGGAAACTGTAACGACCGCCATCTATTGACAGCGTCCGGGACCGACTGCTTAACGTGCCCTCCGAAGCACGGTGTCAGTGATATTGTGTACTTAAGTCAGAAAAACTCATTGGTACATGCCCGGATTTGAACCATGGCCTTATAAATTTGAGACAGGTTCGTTGCGCTCTGGGCTATCACGACGACATTATTTTATTGCAATTTCTTTTTTTGTATTCTGATAAATAATTAGTAATTCTATTTTTTTTTCTGTTACGATAAATATGAGGTTTTAAGTTTATAAGTTTATCTTTTTTTTAAAACGCAATGTAATGTAATGTAAATGTAAGTAAATAATTGTTTGTTTTTGATAAATAAAAAAAGTAAAATGAGGCACATATCACCTGCTATTTTGTACTAGATAGTTTTCGGTCACAATATAGATATTGCTATTATTACATAATAATTTTTTGAGTTGTAAATGTTATTAAGTTAGATATCGGAAGCATAGCTTTAGATTAAAATAGCTTTGAATTCAAATTCTATATGAGGTAGTCAAATCGTTGATTTGTTAACTGAGGATTAATTATTAATTTGTTGAAACGTTGATTAGACCAAAATTAATTAACAGGTGAGTTGCCGGTTTGACCGATTCGTGCGTCCCCCCATTTAATATTGCATTCAGATGTATTATCTCTCTCCATCCAAATGACATTTCTCAAGTTAAATAACTTGACCGCAAATTGACAAGTGATTCAGTCGACTAATCAGAGAAGATCAGTGATATTATGCTGAAATATTGTTTAACCTCTGTTAAAAAGATGAATTCGAGAAGGGTTTCAGAATTCGGGTGGTGATAGAATTACAACGCTGTGTTCACGCGCTCTTTGACAACTGTCAGCTGTCATGACCATGTGGCAGCCGAGTCAGTACTATCCCTAGATCATTGATAAATGTCTTAGATGCAATCCTCGTTCGTTTGCCTTCACATCCGCAGAATCTAGTTGCTTTTGTGGTCAACTTTATTACTTTATGATAAAATAGTTTTATTGATTTATTTCTGATATTATGATGATTTTATTGATTTCACAGCAAATTTAAAGCCAGAGGATCATAAAACTGTTACAATTATTTTTATGCCAACTATATTTTCCGTCACCAAAGTTTATATTTTGTCTTCAACGTGTATCCTGTAGTTCCAATCATGTGGATGTGAACATAGGCACAAGTCGCGTCGCAGTAACCAGTTTTAGATGTAGCGGGGCGCAGTGGAGCGAGGGGCATATGAATGAACCTGCGCAAGCACACTTATAGCGTTGTATTCCGATCCGCCATAAAGTTTGATTGGAACTATACTAATATTATAAACGCGAAAGTTTGTATGTGTGGATGTTTGTTGCTCTTTCACGCAAGAACGTGGCGAGAACTACTGAATAGATTTTAATGAAACTTTACAATAATATAGCTTATACATCAGTACAATTATCAGAATAACATGTAGGCTATAATTTATAAAGGTACTAGCTTTCTGCCCGCGGCTCCGCTCGCGTAGGCTACACAGTTGTACACTGATCATAAAAATTCTTTCACCTATAGAAAGCTACATTATCAGCAAGTAGCATGGGTTATATTTCGTTTTTTAACTAACTTTTTGTCTGCGGTTCCGCTCGGATGGACTACACAGTTATACACTGATTTTAAAAATTCTTTCACCTATAGAAAGCTATGGGTAGGTATTATCAGTGCTATATTTCATTATTGTAGTGGTATTTTTATTTGAAATACCATACACTTTCAGTTTTATGGTTCCGTAACTTTTAACATAAAATGACACCGTCATAACTTAGTTAAAATCATAAAATCAATAAATTATTTATAATACTCAGCTCGCACTTGACGTATTGCTCTTGTCTCTGACTCAGTATTGTCTTACATGCATATTGAACTATTTTACATACTTTACATCTTCAAAACAATAAACTTTAACAATTAAAAAAATGGGTTTATACAAAATAAATAATATATTTCAGAATAAAACTCGCACTTAACTTTGAAAACCGTACATTTTCCCGGCGTTAAGAATGTAACATACCTCGTAATACCTCGAAAGAAATATGACCTCTATTAGTTTCGGTTTAAGTACCTTTGTCGTATAAAATGTTCGAAATCGAATGTTCTAGATTTATTCTTATTAAAAGTAAATTCCCTAAAGGATTCAAACGCTGTCTTCTCATTGGTCGAAACACCGAATAGCGCGACGATTCCTGGTAGTAATAATTACACACAATCGTATGCTCAAGGTTAACTGCGTATCTATTTAATATGACCGAAAGTTCTAGAACGAGTGCCGTGTGCAAAAATAATTTAGGTGGTAGAAAATCGAATTGTCATTGGCTAATCCGCGCGGTTTAAACGCACACACGTATAGGATATTTTGTAGCGGGGGGCTGGCTTGCCTGGCTTACGACACCCACACCACACTAGCACATGAACATTAGGCGGTCAGTCAGGCCAGGCCAGGCAGGCAGGACGATTTGGAGCTTGGAGTTGGAGGGTGGCAGCGACAAGAATGGGTCGTTGATCGCATTGGATTTGAACAGTTTTACTTTATGCCTAGATTCAGTGCGAATACTGTGTATATAATAACTGTCTTAGTAGATCTTGGCTCGTTTGCAATTTGGTTGCTAGAAATTAGCTACAGTACATTACCGTCATATCAGTAGGTAACTAGCCATACCTATTCGTTACAACTGGATATGTTTCGAAGATATAAATTTCTTGTCAAAGTGGCATCATAAAGTGATACAGTGTTCGTAAACGTAACGTTCGTGAACGTAAAGTTCCAATCAAACTTTATGGCGGATCGGAATACGACGCTTTATGCATGCTTGCGCAGGTTCAGTCACATGCCCTTCGCTCCACTGCGTCCCGCTGCACCTAAAACTGGTTACTGCGACGCGGCTTGTGCCTATGTTCACATCCGCCATAAAGGTTGATTCGAACTATACCTATAAATCAGTGAATCCGTGAATGGTTTCGTACACTTCATAACGAAAGTCAGGGCGGAAACCTCGATACAACGCTTAAAAAGGACTCTTGGAGGTATGAATATTTACGTTCCCTAATTCATATGGAGTCAGCAAATACCTACCTCTGGTCATAAAGTGGAACTTTGGAATTACGGCGAGTAATGGTATATCTAGCTGAAGAGATTGGCCTAAAACATGGTACCAGAGCAGAGACGTGATCGCGGAAGACTAATTTGCGTAACTCGCAAGCAATCCGTCTTGTAAATTTCTCTAATTAGATTTCTTACGCCAAGTAATCTGCCTAATAAAGTTAAATTTAATCTAGTATAAATATCTTACAACACTGTTCTCATTATATTTTTTGGATTTGCTGAATTTACAATCTACTATAGTTTCTAGTAAATCATAACCTTTGTTCTATAAGTGTGTGATTATTGTAATAAATAGTCTTTAGCTGTACATACGTCCGTTGTTTAATTTCAAAGAACCCAAGGAATATCCTTAGAGGGCTTGGTAACGATACATTAGTTTGGTTGGATTGTACGCGACCGTTCTCAGTCAGCTCACGAACCCTAAACCCTGAGATAAAGAGTCATCAAGGACTGAAAGTCGCTACAATTGACACCTACTTCGGACACCGCGAATTCAGTCGAGGCATTGTAATGTAAGTATTTGTATATAGAATCATCACAATTTGTTTAGGAACAAAAAAACCGGAACGTTTCTGTAGTCCATCCGGGCGGAGCCACGTACGACCGCTAGTCTCTATACACCATTCGATCTATATTCACGAAAATATTTTTTTATAATAAACAATAGTGTATACATGTATCAGTCTAAATTTTGATTAATAATTACAGTTAATTTGTATCCACTATAAAAGCTAGACCATCATAATTGATCTCCAAAACGAAAGCTTCATTCTAGAAATAATTAACTTGTTCTCAGAATATTCATTTTGATCTGTTACTGAATTCAGATGTAGATCTTTTTTTGGGTTTTTTATTATATAGTGACGAAGATAACAATATTAGTCACTAAGTAATTAAATAGGTTTGTTCTCTAATTTAATGAAATAATGCTGAAAGCATAGACATAGCTGAAAGGGTAGTCGAAATGGAACGCTGAGTAATTTGACCATACCGCCTATATCGTGCGTGCGATCGGTGAAATTTTTTGGAGTTCCTATATCATGTCACTTATTTGTGTTAAGAACAGGCTGCACGGGGCAACGCCCATACAAAAGCTCTAAAAGCTTACGGCGTTAATAAGCATTTCAATTTTGGTTTGTTTTTAATTACAGTCTCATTTGAGTTAGAACCAGGTTCCCACTATAGAGTCAAAACTTCGAAACTTAAATAAACGTTTTAGTTACAGAGATTTCGTATATCTATATAACTATTATGTACGAAATTTCTATAAGGGTCGAAATTTTTTGACGTAATTCCGCTTAGGTCTTTTAATAAAATTGTCCTATTTATTTATACCTAGGCCGCTGCCTACAACATAGCTAGAAGTAAAAAGTTGACAATCTCTTTGATACCCGTACAGGCTGTATTATTAATAAATATAATTAATGAAATACACATAGTTATCTAATTCCCCTACTTTTTCATACTTAACGCTTGAAAGTACAATAGGTATAAATAAATAGTACAGATTACTATGGTTGGACAGCACAATATCACCATCTTATACCACACTAAACGACTATACATAAAGTTATCAGATAGAAGTTCAATATAAATAGGCCGTTAAAGTCACCACAAGTATCAAAGTATGCACGACAAGTAACTTGCTATAATAACTTTGTTTGCTCTACTGACTCAGAATTAAAATCATTATAATTTTTTCCTTTGTACGTAATCTACACATTTCGATGCGAAATTTTAGGTTTCTAGGTCACCTAGAAGTAGTGTAGAACTTTGTTGAATAATAATAATAATAACACATACAATCACAACAACGTCTAGGTCCCAAACTAAGCATTTAGCTTGTATTTTGGGTACCAAGCGAAGACACCACATACATATAACAACCAAGACGCGGTGCCAGTATTAATATTCATCATATAAATACTGACCCGACCTGGGATTCGAACCCGGGACCTCCAGCTTCGCAGGCATGGTCGCTACCCACTGGGCTAAGCGGTCGTCATGCGTGCATACATGCATGAATCGTCATGAATGAGTGATTGGTAAAAACCGTCATTTTTGGAGGTCAATATATGAAGAATGGCATGAGATTTGTTCAAGTTTAGAATTATAGCTCAAGGAGGTCTTGCTAGACATGTTAAATCACAATTGTGTAGGCTTTGCAAATTGAATACATTTTAAGTTATGGGGAGGTCGAAAGTGGCCCGAATTTGTTTCGCGTAATCTAACCCACCGTCGTTCGGTCAATGTGTTGCCGTTTTCCTTCGGACTTGGCTAACACATAGCTTTGTGTCTTTTTAATATTTGTTATATTATGTATAATTAGCACTCATCGATATAGGTATCATGTCGGTATCGTGTTGTCTAATGAATCACAACCATGAATCAAAATGTTAAGTTTTCGCTTCATTAGAGAATAGACGACTTTCCTATTAAACGGCACGAGTGAAGACTACAGGTATGTATTGTACCGGAACTTCAACAAAAGTTGGACTATATATGCTATATGATTTTACATAAAGATAAAAGAAACAAATGATATAATTTGTCTTACTTGCTTACATGTCAGTGCATATCGTCAGCAAATCATTTGCGCCATCATTTGTTGAACTACTTGTCTGATTCTAGACAGTTGTTCTACAGTTGCCGTTTTAAACCATATCATACCATATGAGCTTATTATGCCCTACTACAAGGGCTGAGGCCTCGGAGGGTGTTCGGACCTTAGTCCACCACGCTGCTTCAATGTAGGTTGGTGTATTTTAACAACTGCCATCTAGCGACGTCAAGCGGGGCCTATGGCTTAACGTGCTCTTCGAGCCGTGTCTTCGAGGCACGGAGTCAGTGATAATTATGTACTTAAGTAAGAAAACACTCATTAGTACATGCCAGTTTCTGAGAAACGAACTACGACCTCAACAAGAAGCGGACTCGGCACCACACGGCGCATGTCTATCACGACATGCTTTAACATGGCATGAAATTGGCGCAATAAATTATTATTCAATTTTAGTTTATTTATATTATTTCATTTTACTCGTTTTTGTCAACAAACCTCAAAAATATATGTTTTTATTACATTGGCATCATTGATGTCAATACTCGTGACAGTTATATGCGCAAGTTTTTCTGCAAGATAGAAAATTATAACGCAGAAATCCACAGAAAAATTGTGGTGAGATATAACGTATATTTGTGGCGATGGCAGGCCACATCGCACAACCGATAACCTCTAGGGGAGAAGTGTTCTATCTGTGTACCATATTCCATCAAAATCACTTTAACGGTCTAGGTGTGAAAGCGTAATAAACAAACTAACAGATATTCGCATTTCTAATATTAGTTAGGGTTTATCTCGAACAAGACAACTAAACTGAATTTAACACAAAATCCAATCAACATATTAAAATATTCCTCAAGAAGAGTTAAAAGGGAGGATATGAAACATCATACCTACTTGTATATTTTTCGGCGCATAATAGCAAAAACTTGGCGTATTTCGATGAATAAATCACCCCTTTTAAGTCGTGAAAGGTAATAAGAAATATGGAAATCACACAGTATCGTCTTATAGACGCAGCTTTTAGTTAAATTGAAAACAAACAAGCCTACAATCGGTTGTTTATCGATCTATATGAATGTTTAAGCTACTGCATTACTTGCTTATGTACTCTCTAGGGTAAATATTGTAAATAGAAAATGGGAGCTTTTAGATGTGAGAATAAAGGTATGTACGTATAACACGTGATTGATTCTCCGTTTACTTTGAAACATTTTTGGTGGATAGTACATGTACATATACACTTTTGAATTTATTACGAATAAGAACATTTAAACAGCCACTTATTCAGTAATCAAGTTAATACAAAATATATATTAATAGGTCGCAATAGCCGTGTTGGTGGCGAGTCCTGTTTTAATTCAGGAGGTCTTGGTTGGTACTCCATACCAATGAGGTTTTTCTGACTTAAATACATAATTATCACTGATTCCGTGCCTCGGAGAGCACGTTAAGCCGTCGCGGCGGTCCCGGTTGCCATCATCAGATAGCGATCGTTAAAATCCATCAACCCGCACTGGAGCAGCGTGGTGGATTAAGCTTTAAGCACATTTATCCCGAGAGGAGGCCTAACCTTCTACAGTGGGGTATAATGGGCTGACATGGTAAGCTATTTGGTAAATATGAAAAAGTCCCTATACATTTATTTTGCTTACAAATGTTTATGTTATGCTTACTTTATTTTAATTTAGTAAATATTGACAAATGTCTAGATACAGCAGTTCAAAATAGATTTATGTGCTTAGTTGACAAACTACGGAGTATTGTGCATAACCACTCAAAGCTCCGTGTGTTAAACTTTATTTCGGTTGCGTTAACATTCGTATTAGGTATAATTTTCCTTGCTCGATGTACCAAAATTCATTGTAATGCGGTTGCAGCTACGGCGTAATAATAAATAAATTAATATGAAAAAACCGCAACTAAATTGCGCTTACGGTTTTGGAAAAACACATCAGCTGCAGCGTATCCTCGTGGCCATAACCGTGTAATATTTAAAAACCTGCTATGGAAGGTACATAATACAGCTGCCATAGATAGATAGGTAAATACCTATTTAAAAAAAAATCTGGAGCAGCTGCTGAAACAGCAGCTCGCAGGAAAACAGCCAAGCATATGGAACTTTTAAATCGCTACCATTTCATCCCTTTTGCTGTCGAGACGATGGGTCCCTGGTCCAAAGATGCCAAATCACTTATCCACGATTTGGGTGTCGCGCTGTGTCTGTTGACAGGGGACCCTTTGAGCAAGGAATACTTTGTTCAGAGGATCAGTGTCGCAATACAGCGAGGCAACGCGGCAAGCATCCTTGGTACCCTGAACCCATCGTCTCTTTAAAATGTTGTCATTTATCATAATTTACATAGTATTTTTTAATTTGTAAACACTTTACGATTAACATTTAGCGATTTTTTAGTGATTTTATAAATATTTAATACATAACGCGTCAAAGCCGCACCCAGCCCTTTTAGAGAAACATCTTTTGCAGAGTTTCTTGGTGGCCTTTATCCATATAATATGGAAAAGTACTTGCTCTGAAGTAATACCTATGAAATACGTAAACCCGCATCGAAATCTATCTAATATTTGTTGAACAAAATGGTAACAGACATACAAACAAATATACAATCTCTTACAGTTCCAATCAAACCTTATGGCGGATGTGAACATAGGCACAAGTTGCGTCGCAGTAACCAGTTTTAGGTGTAAGGGGACGCTGTGGAGCGAGGGGTATTGACTGAACCTGCGTAAGCACGCATACAGCGTTGTAATCCGTTCCGCCATAAAGTTTGATTGGGACTATACCCGTGTTAAAACCTTAGGTAAAATGATCAATCAGTGTTTGAAGCTCTAAAGAATAATATAAACCATACATTGAAAGCTTGGGGCGTTAAACGTCATAATAATACTACATACTTTGAAACTGTCTATTTGTCTATTAAGTCTTTGTTTCATATTTTAATTTTAAACATTCATCATTATTTATAAATTTTTAGTTCTATGTTTTTTTGCCGAAGCCAAATTTTTTTGGCACAAAATTAAATTACTTTATATGGGCACATATATAGACAGGAAAAGTAGCGATAACCTGGAGAAGCTGGTTGTGACCGCAAGAATGGAAGGGAAAAGACCGAGGGTGTGCAGTCCGAAACGGTGGTCGGTTCAGGTGACCGAACATCTGGATGTTCCGATCAGCATAGTCCTCCAGTACGCGGTAGACCGAAACAAGTGGAGGAGCATTGTGGACAGAATGCGTCGGCGAGGTCACGATCCTCAACCCTGAGAAGAAAAAGAGACTTTATATTATGGCTTTTTCACGTTGATAAAACGTTAAAATTATTTACGTAATATCGTAACGTAACGCAAACGTTAGCAAATTCGTTTTTCAGCACAGTTTTTTTTTCCAAGTTCCAGATTAAACGACACTATGACTTAAATATTTATACCAACAGCGACTTCTCATCAACTCGCCTATGTGGATTACAATTTTATTTAGAGAGCAAATATATGGCGTCGATCTCTCGCGCCGTATATTTCTTCCACTCTCGTAATTTCGTTTACTGATAAACTCTTCAGAAGTAATGGCTCGATCAATTTCATATGACTGGAAGTAAATACTGTTAAGACGTTATATTTTTGATGTTATTAACATTATTTATTAGATATAAATCCACATTACAAATGCATTACAACAGTTGACACTTCTTCCAGTTCGCGCCATTATTATTCCTCGTCGTTCAATGTTAGGGATGTATGTCTTGATAGCGTTGTTCCGCGTCACATCGAAACACCTCTAACAATACAAAAGTAGTATAAGATTGAAGGTAACGAATTTATTATAATCCCATAAAAGTTCAAATGGACAAGATAGGGAATGAGTACATTAAAGGACATTGTGGAATTTTTTTTCACTCAAGGGCGGAATTTTTTTTACAACTGTATTTACTGTACATTTTTTCATCGCTATCTGCCTTTCATTCAATAGTATGTGACGAATTGTGTCGGGTAATACACAATCACGTGGACCATATGCGCGTCCCGCCCGTCTTTCTTTCACATCCTATGGCTCAAATGTCATAACTTTGGGTGTCAAACTAAACGGCCAGCATTACTGCTCTATTGAACTAATTCAAAGCTCGGTGGTACCCAGCGTTTGTCATGGTATAGGCCCTTTCATGTTTGTTGAGTATAGGCAAATTGGAGTGATCATAAAAACGACATTCAAAACAAGATAACACAGTATTTTGGGGTGGAGGTTGTTGGTCAATCAACTGCTAGTAATCCGAATGGAAACGAATAAGCATAGTTGCAAGTGACGGGGTTAAATATTTGAGGGTTTATTCTTTTACGAGCCGTTGAATAGATTAGAGCAATGACTCTGTCCATGTTTGTGAACGTTGTTTACGCACATTCTTTGCACGTGTCCTTTGCATTCATGTTCCATTCTTAGGATAAACCGTTGGAATACAAATTAAATTGTCTGATTCAGTCTTTACCATTATAAAAATTATAACTCAATTCTTTAATAAAAGCTAATTCGACACGAGCGAAGTCCTAAACATCCAATAGTCAAGCAAATAAAATTACGGGCTTCTATTGCATAAAAGCTCAGTACTTACGAAAGTCTGCCAGAAATTCGTAGCCGAACTCGCTACGGGTAAATTGAAAGGGGTCAATTTGGTAATTAATACCGAACGGTCGTACTGAAGGGTCTAACGTTCAAAGCGATTTATATTATAACAACAGGTTGAACCCAGTTTCGATTGAGAAAATTTCGCTCAAAGTATTTGGGATATCATGAACTATGCTAATTTTATAATGTCGCGGTTATTGATTTTTAGCGGTTGTGACTATTATTATTATTCATTTACTTCAATAAAAGAACACTAATTTGTAGACCAATGCACTGCGAAACTACAAAGCAGTTTGTTGGCTGATACAGGATGAGGTTTTAATGACCAGCCAAATTTTTATATAATGACCTTTGATAAAAATCGAGTCCACAAACTGAATGTTTCTCCAGGTACAATTTGCCTTCAAGTGGTGCAGGAAGTTGTATGTGTTTCCTCTAGTATTATAGTGCACACACAGTTTTTGATTTTGTGGGGATGATGGGGATGATACCTTTCGTTTTCAACGTATTTAGATGAAACGTAAACGAGGTTTTTAATATATGTGTAGCCCATCAGCCCATGAAGCCCCACTGCAGGGGCTTAGGCCGCCTTTTGGAATGAAGTGGTTCGGAAGTTAATCCACTACGCTTTAGTGCTGGTTGGTGGATTTTAAAGAATGCCGTCTAAAGATGGTAACCGGGACCGACGACTGCTTGACGTGTACTCTGAGGCACGGAGACAGTTATGTACTTAAGACAGAAAAAAGTCATTTGTACGTGTTGTGGGATTCGAATTACGATATTTTGAACTAGAACCGGGGTCGCTATCACACGCCTATCACGACATCTAGGTTTTTAATATATAAGACGTACAGAAAAAAAAAAAAAAAATTTTGAATATAAATGATATGCATGGTATAAACTGGGATAGCATTTAATAGCCCCTTAATATCTGTTTACCTTGAAAAAATCGACCCAGTTGCGTTAATAAATTTAAAAAAAACCATTTACATTCTATCCTTTTTCTACAGTTTGGGACAAAATGAAACCTTTCAAAAGTAAAACGACAACTTATGCCTGAAGCATATTTAAAATTTAAAAGAATATATAAATGATTAAAATGAAATTGCTGTAACCCACTTAGTTTTTAAGACAAGGATTTGTCTACTAAAAAAAATAACCCAGTTTTCTTGCAGTGTTCTTCTTAGAGTGGTCGCGTATGAACCTGCAACCAAACGCTGTATTCAATTTTATTTAGTCTATGGTAATTGCATAGAATAAGCTTTTTGACGTTCAAAAATAACAGCAAAGTGTCCAACTTGATAAATAGATTTTTTTACAAGAATTTTTACATTTCAGTTACAAAATAATTTAATTAAACTTACAATACTAATGAAGTTGATTTAATTGTTAATTGAACTGTAAAGAACGGTTACAATTTATTTATAATACAATTTTACTGCGACAGTTAGCTTTGCTAATGTATGCACATTATCTTTACTACGTATTCTAATGTATCTATTAATACTGATGAAATAGATTAATTAATTAATGATAATAATACATGGGACTTTCCACACAGCGTCATCTAGTCCCAAAGTAAGCAAGTATTATGCTTGTGTTATGGGTTACTAGACAACTGATATATATACTTAAATATTCTTTATAATATATACATATGTAAATTTTTTTTTTTCGGAGACACCACACATATAACAACCAAGACCCGGTACCAGTATCAATATTCATCATATTAATACTGACCCGACCTGGGATTCGAACCCGGGACCTCCAGCTTCGCAGGCAGGGTCGCTACCCACTAGGCTAAGCGGTCGTCATTGCTTGTATATAATAACTATAAACCTTAAACGAGAGACATGACGTTGGTAATAGAAACACTAGATACGGTGCGACAGGAACAACTGATCACTTCACGCTTATATGACATTTCTAATTTATTATGGCTGCTGTTGTCGTATATATTATTCGAAACGATTATTCCTGCTGTCAAAAAATTAAAAAAAAAAAAACTATGCAAGCCATGTCCCAAATTTTTATACAGCAACATTTAAAAGTAAATATAAGTATAAAGTCATATTACAAAATTGTTGATAATATTGTTTAATTACAATATTACGCTGCGATTTAACAGAGTTGCTGTATAAAAATTTGGGACATGGCTTGCATAGTTTTTTTTTTAAATTTTTTAATTTGTGATAAAAAATTTACCTTAAATCTATGTAAATTAAATGATAAATTATTTAAAAGTAAATATATTTATCATTTAATTTACATAGATTTAAGGTAAATATTTTATCACAGACCAGTCAACCTATAGACCACGCTTTAATAAACGTCGTCAGTACGAAAACGAAATCGCCAAAAAGTGGCGGGGTGCGGGGAGAGGTCGGCTAGTTTTCATTGGCTCGTTCAAAATTGACAATTTAATGGCTTCCGACCTGCCTCCAACTGACGGCTCACTAGTGACGTAGTTATGTAGTGTCACTACATAGCCTTGGCGAATGCTACTCCCTGTCAAAGCGTGGTCTATAAGGTTAACTTGTCTGTGTATTTTATAAAAAATTATAAAAAAGGCCAGAAAGCGGCAATTCGATCTTCAGTTGTTTTGTCAAGTGCTAATTATTTACGTATATAAATATTTGTAATAAATGAGTTTATCAGATCCAGATATAGATTTAACGCTTCATAACGATTTACTTTCCTTATATTCGTAATGAAAAGCAATATGTTTACCTCGGGTGAAAGATCTATTTAGGCACTCGAACTATTAGCGCCCTTGCCACGCTCGTGCGCCAAACCATCTCGTGTCCTAAACAGGTCCCTATTACCCCTTGTGTAACAATCTACTATTTTTTATCTCTAAATAAAATTATATTGCGACTAAGCCTTAAATATTTGTGACCTGACTCACCGATTGACCTAGTGGTTACAGACCCTAACTACGGAGCCAAGGGTCGCGGGTTCGATTCCCGCTCGGGACAAATATTTGTGTATATGAACAGGTCTATTTGTTCCATGTCTAAGTATTCTATATATGTATATATTATAAAAAATATTTATGTATATCAGTTGTCTAGTTCCCCATAATAAAAGCGTAATACTAGCTTACTTTGGGACTTGATGACGCTGTGTGGGATGTCCTAAATATTATTATTATATTAAAATTATTCTAGTGAAATTTCGTACTAATGGGACATATTCAAAAGAGACCGGTGATGGAAACGAATTCCATACAAATGAGTCAAGACATGATTTTTACTTTATTCCTGGTTTACTTACGAAGATCGTCCTCTTTTGTGCCTGTGACAAAATTAACAGTATCAAGCGCGCAAAGTGAAACTTAGAATTTACATAGAGCATCATATAAAGGAGACTGCACGTATACATAGTGCATTAGGGAAATGGGGCTAAGCTAATGGGATCGCTTGGCTTGAAAGGGCTTGCTTGTACCTGTGTATGTGAAAATAGGGTTTAAAATTTCGCACATCAAAAGTAACATATGTGGCGGGACTGTCGTCTATTTTTCTGTCAAATATTTTAAACTATTTGTTTCCGCCCGTGACTTTTTACAGCTTAGCCTAGTGGTTACCGACCCTGCCTACGAAGCTGGAGGTCCCGGGTTCAAATCTCAGGTCGGGTCAGTATATATATGATAAATATTGATACTGGAACCGGGTCTTGGTTGTTATATGTATGTGCTGTCTTCGCTATGTACCCAAAATACAAGCTAATGCTTAGTTTGGGGCCTAGACGTTGTTGGGATGTGTACGTTATTATTATTATTAGCTTTACATGTTTATTTAAATCGTTATATTTGTTTGTGTCATTTTCATTATTGACTAATTATAAATACTAGTGGTTGCCCAGCGGTCGAAGTTCGACCGTATGTACTTTTTTAAAACCATCAATAATAAATAGGTGAAAATAAGTCAATTGAAACTGCATCAAACGACAGATTATTAAACTCGTAGGGGTGACAGAATTTGGGTTTGATTTATCGAAAAATGAAATTAAATGAAGAAATATTTATTTTACGTAAATTATAAACCATTTCTCATCGCTAGTTGAGAATTCCCTTTTAGATATAATATAATGCCTGTGTTAGGGAATCTGATTCTTCGTTACATAAATTAAGGTAATTAAGTATAACAAAAATGTAAAAAATGCAAATTGGTAAAATATAATATAAATATTAAAGATAGTATGAATTTAGAAATAGATAAATAATACGGTAATATGTTCAATTATACATGTTAAATGTGTTAGTAAAATGCAACAACATTGTCCACGTTGACAACATTGCGTGCCACTCAGCTTCTTAAAGCACTTACATATTAAAGTTTAGGTATCTTACAAGTGAATGTAGCCGGTATAAGGTATAACTTTTTTAAAAGCTAACTTTATACTGTCAACTTTTTACTTTATGGTTTCGTGACGGCCGTGTGGTGGCGAGCTCCTCCCTCGTTTATACGATCGCGGTTCGAATCCCGGATACGAGCATGTAGCAATGAGTTTTTTATGACTTAACTATAACTGACTCCGTGTCTCGGAGAGCACGTTACACCCTCAGTCCTGATTGCTCAGATAGCAGTCCTTAAAATCCACCAACTCGCACTGGAGCGGTGTGGTGGATTAAGCGCCAAGCAGCCTCATCCCGAGGGGAGGCCTAAGCCTGTGCAGTGAAGAATAATGAACCGATATGGTATGGCAAGATGAGCGCGTATTTCATTGCCAAAGTACTAGAGCATTATTACTCTCAAAGACCTCTCAGAACGCGCTTAATGAAGTCTATTTTTTTTTAGTTTTGAAAATCAATACTCTACTACGGGAAATTACAAACTTGAAAGCTCAATGTCTGACTTGAATATAGTACCACAAAGCAGTCACAAGACTTTTCTTATTAGAAACACAATTCTAGGAATTTTAAAGGCTAAAAAAACCTCCAACTATAATACATTATGAATTAAATCATTCATCAATTTGTATAATTATAATTTTTATCTCAAAACATTTATAATTTCACTCGCCGTGAATTTAAATATTTTGATTATTAATAAATTATTAAAACGTTTAAAAAAGTATGAAATTAATTATGTTCAAAGAAATCGATACTTGGAAAAGTTTAAATCAGAAACCAGTCATGAAACTCAGTTATCGATTCGTCCTTTAATTTCCTTGACAATGATTTATTGAAGATAAACTGATAGGTAAGTAGAAATTATTGACTAGAATGTCGCCACGAAAAAAAAAAAAAACAGAAGGAACAAAAGACCCACTTACTTATTCATGATTAATTTCATTGATGTTACGAATGGAGTCACTTTGAAGTTAATTGACCTACGGAGAGCATATTACTTAAATGTGCGCTGACCCTTATTTCTTATCTCACTGAAATCCCTTTTATAATGGAACAAACGATTCAGTGGTATAAAATGGCAGTGAGTTTATCTTACGTTGCCATGACGATAAATCTTTTGACCGAAATGCTTAATATAATTTTAATATAGTAATAATAACGTATACATCAAAATAACGTCAAGGTCCCAAACTAAGCATTAGCTTGTATTTTGGGTGCCAAACGAAGACACCACATACATATAACAACCAGGACCCGGTGCCAGTATTAATATTCATCATATAAATACTGACGCGACCTGGGATTCGAACCCGGGACCTCCAGCTTCGTAGGCAGGGTTGTTACCCACTAGGCTAAGCGGTCGTCAACATGTATACGTATCAACTAATGCAAAAATTCATTCAAGTACTTTCTTGTAGGACTCTTTACTGCTGATATTTATTAAATTAAAAATATTTTGTAACGATTTGTTTCAGTGCGTAAAAGTAGGTATTTCCTTAAATAAATTTTAAAAAATATACCTTAAAATATTTTTACTAAATGAAGTGAAAATAATAAAAAGAATATTAAATATTCATATATTTTAGTTAATAAATTATTAACAATATTTATTAAATTTATTTTAGAGGAAATTTTAAAGTTCACTTAAATGGATATTTTGTTATTAATGCGTATAAAACATTTACAAAACAAAGTCCTCCACCGCGCCTGTCTGTCTGAACACGATGAACTCAAAAACTACCGAGTGGATTTTCATAAGGATGTCACCAATGGACGGAGTCAGTTGTGAGAAAGGTTTATGTGTATAAATTATTAAGTAATATTTTCTATAAATTCGTTGAGATATGACGATGATTGTTAAAAACGTCAGAAAAAATCAAGCCGAATGGGAGCTTTCATCAAAAACGTTGTCTAATTTTGAGATATACATACGTATAACAAAACAATGTATGGAGGGATTGTTCCTCTTTTACAAGTTTGAAGAAAAGTCTGCGATGGCATATGTCTATCTTTTGAAGATGGCTCATCATCATCATCATCATCAGCCCATTTTTACCCCACTGCAGGGGCTTAGGCCTCGCCCAGGGTGAGGAGGGGGGAGGGGGCTTGGAGGGGCTGAGGAGGAAGATGGCTCACTATACCTATTTTAGTGTTTAACGAAATGGTCACATAGAGTGTCGTAATTGGAAAGTTCATTTCCCGGATACGATATTAATCTTTATCAAATAAAACACATGCATTTCATGCACATTATAATTGCCCATTACACTATATAATTCAAATTAATATCTTAGGAGTTATCACGAAATTAAAATTATCGCGCGACATTATGGATTCAGCGATCCCACACCGACAACGCGACACGCGTTCAATTTTGTACACAAAGAAAAATTTGAGTTTTTTCTGTATACGACTCTACGACAGGAAAAAAATGTAGACATATTATTATGCTCTGCTACCCATGCGAAGCCGGGGCGGGAAGCTAGTCAGCTCATGAAACAGTTATGAGCTTTTTCAAGCGGAGAGGCAGCGTGACACGAGGCCGACACTTTTCACAATAGCTTCAGAACTCCACCGCTTTTGTCATACTTATCTAATACGTATCTCATACGTATAAGTTAACTGAAGACTTCCACTCGGTACCTTGCATGTTGTTCCAATTAATTTCATGTTGAACATATTGTGAAAAATTAAACATTTTCGGAAAGATTGTAATGAACGTTTCTATTGATTGTACGTGGTGATTTTTATTCTATTTATAAATACCTTCCCAAGCGATGTCAAATGTATATACAGTTTTAAAACCGCCTATAAAATGGCGTCGCTGATTTAAAATACATGGCTTTATTGATTGTGTAGTGATGCGGTCATTTATTTTTCATGCAACCGCGATACCATACATTCGTATATTTTCAAACGTAAATCGGATAGTGAAAAACAGAAGGTTCTGTAGTTTAGATGGACGTTCTGTTGTCACACATTTTTTAAGACTTTAGAAACGCTTAATATAAATAAAAAAAACTAATTTACATATATATAATTTTTTAAAACCTATACTAAAAAATTGTTTTAAGTGAGCAGATGGCGCAAACTAACGGTTACCAAGGAAAGTATGTTTAAAGTTTCATTTTTTTTTATCATTTAATTTAGTTTTTTTTGAAACTTTTTAATTAGTTCGCTTAGCTCTACATGCTCTATAAGTTTGGATTACGTTCAACCGCACACGCGGTAGTCCAAATTTATAGAGCGTGTAGAGCTAACTAAACTTAACAAACAGTACTGAGTGAGCAGATGGAGCAAACTGGCGGTTACCAAGAAAAGCATGTTTAAAGTTTAATTTTTTTTATCATTTAATTTAGTTTTTTTTGAAACTTTTTAATTAGTTCGCTTAGCTCTACATGCTCTATAAGTTTGGATTACGTTCAACTGCACACGCGGTAGTCCAAATTTATAGAGCGTGTAGAGCTAACTAAACTTAACAAACAGTACTGAGTGAGCAGATGGAGCAAACTGGCGGTTACCGAGGCATACAATTTAAAATTTGATTTCTTTATCACGTATTTTCTTTTATTTTTTTGTTTAGTTCGGTAAGCTCTACACGGTTTATAAGTTTGGACTACGTTCAGACAAACACGCTGTTCAGTGCCAACAGTCTTCGAGTAAAATGGCTGCGACAGACGGACAAACAGACGGAGCGGACCAAATTATGAGGTTCCGTTTTCGGCCATTTGGCTACGCAACCCTAAAACATAGTAAAACAGTCCAGTACAGTGAATTGTGTCGTGATAGCCCGAGCGCAGCGAACCTGTTTCAAATTTATAAGGCCTTGAGGCTGTGGTTCGAATCCGGGCGTGTACCAATGAGTTTTTCTACTTAAGTACATAACTATCACTGACTCCGTGCCTCGGAGAGCACGTTAAGCAATTGGTCCCGATTGCTGTCAATAGATGGCAGTCGTTACAATCCGCCAACCCGCAATGGAGCAGCTTAGTGGATTCAAGGTCCACGTCCCCCTCAACCTCATGCCTAAGCCCCTGCAGTGGTGTATAATGAGCTGATGGAAATGGAATAGTAAATTAGAATTTTATATTTTCGTTATGTTAACATATTTTAAATAATGAACTGAAGTACAGTCACATCATCTGCCGATTTGATTGACGACGACGATTGACGACCGCTTAGCCTAGTGGTTAGCGACCCTGCCTACGAAACTGGAGGTCCCGGGTTCGAATCCCAGGTCGGGTCAGTATTTATATGATGAATATTGATACTGGTACCGGGTCTTGGTTGTTATATGTATGTGGGGTCTTTGTAAAAAAAAAATATTTATATATGTAAACATATATTATAAAGAATATTGAAGTATGTATATCAGCTGTCTAGTAACCCATAACACAAGCATAATACTTGCTTACTTTGGGACTAGATGGCGCTGTGTGGGAAGTCCTATGTATTATTATTATATTATTATATCTAGGTACATACATATAAGTCGGTGTATGTCGGTCGAAACGGCGCCGGGCTATACTCGTTGATAAAGGGATTACTAGAATCGATAGGGGCGGAGTTTTGCGGTAGATTCGGAGGTGATATGACACGGGCGACTGATACTGAACGACGACATACCCAAGTCCTTAAGCGATTCAAATAGGAATAGGAAAGGATTTTGTCACACTAAGCGGAACCTTACGTCAGAAGGGTCAACAAAAAAGTCTTGTATGAAACTATTTTAATTTTATTGTCATTTAATTAACTTTGTGTTTGCAATATTTGTTGATAAAATTACTTTAAAAAAATTTAAAATATTTGTTTTATTAAATTTTTTAAATGTTTTTATTGAAATGACTTTGGTCTCTAAAATGGACCAAAAATAAAAAAAATAGTTAAAGTAATTTAAAAACGAAAATATATTGTTAGTAATTGTGAACAAAAATGCCTTAAAATAAACACGAAGATTCGTGAAAGCATAACAAACAATAAAATCATTTTAACAATTTTAACACAAGTTCAGATTATTACACTCGTTTACGTTTTTAGTTCTTCTCGTGAATTTTTTGTATCTTCCAAACCAGTTTCCCGTCAGCAGTATTTATATAATACGACTCTTTCATATTATCGAACAAATCATTTCTCTGATTTGATTCTAGACCCCAGCCATTAAAATCAATGTAAACAAAAAGATTAAATTCTAAAAAGAGTTAACAATACAAAAATTACAATAATCGGCAAAGTATTTAAAATAACCGCATTATGCATTGGTGCGTTATGTTAGCGTACAAAATATGATAATGCATCTAAAAGTATATCAAAAATATGTTATAATTTCATGTATTATATGTAAAGGTAAATTATTCATTGTATGTGGTAACTAATAAAAGTAAAGTGATATTATTTAAAGATTTTAGTAATTACATATTCTTTTATGGACATTTCTACAATATACTTATTCTTCGGTATATAATATAGGGAGTGATTTATATTGTATGCTAATTAAGAAACATAATCTTGAATGAACCTTGTAATATAACAGCGAGTTGCACCAAAAGGGATTACGTAAACGTATATTGCATAAAGTAAAAACTGACAGCTATACTTTGATTGGAAGTGTGATGACTTCCAAGTCTGGTACAATAAAGCGCAGACATTGAGGTCATCGTGGTTCTGATCAAAGTATATCTGTCAATTTTTACTTTATGTTATATACTTTGACATAATCTCTTTTGGTTATAAGTAAAACATTAAATCAGTAAGGTCAAAAAAGTCTTGTTAAAAGTATTTTTAATTGTTATTAAAATTATTTTCTGTTTTTCGGAATCAATTGGTTGGAAATAATATGCTAACGGTACATTTTCAATATGGCGTAAACAGGAAGTTCGTAAAATTACCGATCCCATTCTTATTCTCGCATTTATATAATTTGTTTAAACGTTGCAATTTAACATCGAATATTTTAAACAAGTTTATAATCGAGATCGCGTGTCGTTGCAAATGGATTTGAAATACAATATAATGTACAAAGGGGTGTGAACTTCTCCATCCTGATACTTCATAGTCCACCTTCGACATAATATATTTATACATCGCGTTTATCGTTGATAATGTGTTATTTGTCACATAAATATGAGCTTGATAGTCAGTTGTGACGTATAAGAAGGAGAAACTAAGTCAGCTGGTTATGTACGCACATCATCATCATCAGCCCATGTTACCCCACTGCAGGAGCTTAGGCCTCCCCCAGGGTAAGGAGGGGGTTTGGAGCTTCAATCCAGCACGCTACTCCACTGCGGATTGGAGATTGTAACACCGCCATCTATTGACAGCGTCCGGGACCGACTGCTTAACGTGCTCTCCGAGGCACGGAGCACGCGTCACCTGAAATACATACCGTTGTAAGTCAATCGACCGTCATACGCTACGAAGTTTTACACGGCCGCCGCCATTACAGTGCCTCATTAGTTTTTCAGTGACAGGAAGTCAAGAGTTTTTATTACATGTGTTATTTGATATCACGCTTGACATAAAAGACAATGCCTAACAGTTTAACCATTACAAATTAAAAACCAACGGAATTGAGTTTATGTCTCAAACGTACGATCTTATTACATTGATAATTTTTATTATTCTTCACTTGATGAGCCCATTTTTTTACCCCACTGCAAAGGCTTAGGCCTCTCCCAGGGAGAGGGGGGCTTGGAGCTTAAATCCACCACGCTGCTGCACTACGGGTTGGGGATTGTAACGACCGCCATCTATTGACAGCGCCCGGGATCGACTGCTTAACGTGCTCTCCGAGGCACGGAGTCAGTGATAGTTATGCACTTAAGTCAGAAAAACTCATTGGTACACGCCCGGATTCGAACCATGGCCCTATGGCCTTATAAATTTGAGACAGGTTCGTTGCGCTTTGGGCTATCAGGAATTTTTTTATTAGGGTTCGTGCAAAAGAGTACCAAAGGTAACCCTATTACTAAAACTCTGTTCGTCCGTCCGCGTGTCACAGGGCTATATCGTCTGACCTGTAATAAGCAGACACTTAAAATTTTCACATACTGTGTAATTACTATGTTTGCTATGACAATAAATAATAAAAAATAAACAATGTTAAAAATTAAAAAAAGTCCCCATACAAAAAACGTGGATCCCTTCGTAAATGAATCCGACTCGCACTTTGCCGGTTTTTCTTTATACGTAGAAAACCTTGGAAAAAGCTTTGGAAGACCGAGCTTGCATCACGTTACTAGAGATACTTAGGTAAGTACTTTACGTTATCTTTTGCGCACCAGCCAGTCGCCGCTGGGCAGCGAGCCGAGTCACGAGTTGAATTTATTGTGTTTAAGTCTTCAGCGCTATTACGTCGTGAAGAAATCAATTATCTTTCTATATTTTGTACTTCAGCAGTTTTGTGTTCATCGTATGCGTCATTAGCTCTTAATTATAACATAACTTCAAATCATTATTTTGGTTGCTTAACGGATCGTATGACAATCGTATGTGAATCTTGTGGGGTTCCATTTCTAGTGTTAGCTTAAATCAGACCTCTGTTTCTTTAATTTAGGGAAAGAAAAGCTCGATCACAATTTACGTGAAACGAGTCGACATAATTTTATAGTAAACGATTTCGTGGACTATCTGATGACGAAACTGAACTGGCTATAAAGGGATTCAATCCACTATAATGGGCGTAAGATAATTTCCGTATTCGAAAAAAAGCTTTAATGTTAATTTATTTGTTAATGTATAGAAGTGATTCATAAGGCAATAGTTACTACACGGTCGTGGACTACACAGTTGTACCGGGACAGGTACAGGAACGCGACCCTCCAGAACATTGTAGCAGTTTCTAGAACATTCTGAAACTTAACTACCTAAGAAATCTCTATATTTAATTTCGTAAAAATCCATTTAGGTATTTTAGCATGAAAAGTAGCTATCCTCAAAGTCGGTCCCAAAATCAGTCAGCCGTTTTAGAGATTAATCGTAACAGACATACATACTAACAAACATTACAGTTTTTTATATGTATATAAAAACACACCTGACAACGCGCTCTTTAAGTTTGCAAAATTTCAGTAAAATCTGATTAGCCGTTTTGACGATTAGCCCTAACAAACACACAGACAATAACCAACTTAAGTCACTCTTGTTAACCCCCGTTTTATGTCTGTAAATATTCATAGAAATGATTTAGTCGTTTTGGAGATTAGCCGGAACAAAAACACAGACAGACAACCATACGGACGAAAAGTTACCTATAACACTCCTGACAACCTATTTTTAATGTCTGCATCGCTTCATTGAAATCTTTAAAAGTTTAGCGCGAACATACATATAGACAGACAGACAGACAAACAAAAAGTAGCCTACGTCTCACCCCGGTAATGCCCTTTGTATCTCTGCAAAGTTTCATTTAAATCGATTCAGCTGTTTCGGAGATTAGCCGGAACAGACAGCCAGACAAAAAACTTGTTGGCAGGTATAGGGACTGCCGATAGAAGTGAAAACTTAGAACTCATCAAAACATCAAGTTTGAGTACCAACACGATAGCTCTGCGATTGATAGTTTTGAAATAATAAGTTTTTTTAAAATTTGTTCACGTAGTCACATAAATCTCGCCAAAACATCAAGTTGGAGTACCAACACGATAGGTCTGCGATTGATAGTTTCAAAAATATAAGGTTTTAAAAATTTGGTCACGTGGTCACATAGATCTCGCCAAAACATCAAGTTTGAGTACTAACACGACAGGTCTGCGATTGATGGTTTCGA
Source organism: Luffia ferchaultella (assembly GCA_949709985.1). NCBI lineage: Eukaryota > Metazoa > Arthropoda > Insecta > Lepidoptera > Psychidae > Luffia > Luffia ferchaultella. The sequence goes on from OX453263.1 coordinate 13,125,682, forward strand.
AAATACAAGCATTTAAAAATCTGGTCACGTGGTCACATAGACACGTCTGCAAAGTTTTATTAAAATCGGTTTAGTCGTTTCGGAGATTAGCCGGAACAGACAAACAGACGGACAGACAAAAAGTAGCCTATGTCACCTCTGGTAATGCCTTCTGTACGTCTGCAATGTTTCGTTGAAATCGGTTCAGCCGTTTCGGAGATTAGCCGAAACAGACAGACAGACAAAAAGTAGCCTATGTCACCCGCGGTAATGCCCTCTGCATGTCTGCAAAGTTTCATTGAAATCGGTTCAGCCGTTTCGTAGATTAGCCGGAACAGACAGACAGACAGACAGACACTTCAATTTTATTAATATAGAGATTTAAAAATGTATATAAGTAATTTTTTCTATGTAAGTGGTAACATAGATAAAATGAAATGTATAAACGTGATGCCTTAGCCGGTATGTACAATAAAAAATGTATATAGGTAATTTTTTCTACCGTAGCGGTAATATTTTATATATTTTTTTTGACTAGGTGTTATGTGTGTAGATAAAGTAAAATGTATAAATGTGATGGGAAATATATATAAAAAAATAATACGTCTTAAAACCTTCCTGGATGTACTTTATGTGACTATGTTAATTTTTCACTAGATAATTAAAATTCTATATTTTTAATTGAATAGGCAAAAAAAAAACACTTATTTTTTCCATTTCTAACGTTTTGCTTTTATTTAATTGTTATTTAACATTTTTATTGACGTTCTAGTCAATAAAACTTCTTGCTTATTGACAATTGTAAATGAACGGATTGATAATAATAGACCACAGCGAGCTCTCCGGCACCAATTTTATGTTTGTTGAATGTTTGGTCAATGTACATAAAATTTGAGGCAGTGTCCTTTGAACCAATAATTGATATTTGATTGTAAATAAATTACACTTTGATCAAACTGGTTCTATTCATACAACAAATTGTAGGTTTCATTGATGTCTTTAAATTCTATAGCTTTCTAATTGGAGTTGTTTCATTGAATTTCCATTTGACAAATCCGTGCTTTTTTAAAATAAAAACTATCATTGCTTGTGTACTATCTTTTTAATATATCGAATATAGATAAATTTTCTATGTGAATTTACGGAATCTTTTGACGAGTTACAATAGAGACTATTTGTAACATTTTTAATCAGCATCATCATATCAGCCCAATATGCCCCACTGGCTTAAGCCTCCTCTCGGGATGAGCGTGCTATACACTTCCAATTGTTTTGATGCCTGTGTGATTTAGGTGTTTTTATGTTGATTTTAACGTGATGGTGTAAATGTAATGATAATAATATTAATATCTGCGACATTCCACACGGCGCCATCTAGTCCCAAAGTAAACGAGTATTATGCTTGTATTATGGGGTACTAGACAACTGGTTAATAATATATATATATATATACTTCCTACACCCAGACACGGTACAAATAGACTCTTAGCTCCGCTCGGCAAACGGTTTATCAAAATGTATGTCTACTCTATACAAATTAATGAAATTAAAGTGTCTGTGATTTCGAAATACTTTTATATGCTCACTGTATTTATTGACATGTTACTAGAACCTATAAAACGAGTGGAAAGCGTTCGTTAGTCTAAACTGAAATTCCTAGAATATCTATATTTGCTTTGACAATCGACTAATATTTTTTTGTTCAAAAAGTCGTCCAGAGTGGACCCGTCTTTTTAATATAATTTGAAATGGCAAAAATAATTACCGTACGTCATTCTCTAGGTGAACAATGTGCTGTTATGCGCTTTTTCGATAGACTTTTCTAGTTAATACAGTAATACAATTTGGCATGTTTTTTTTTTAATATTTTTGTTACCGTTTGCTGCTTTTTCTGTGCGACTTGATTAGAAAAGGGCAACGTTTTAGCGGTTATCGTTACATCAAGGTTAAACGATATCTCTGAGATTTCCATACAAAATTCATTTCACCACAACTAACAAATTACACGTAATATTACCGTCTCTATACGAGTAAATTGGATCATGAAATTGTCGTTAAATTTATAAAAATATGTTCCTTGGTTGTAATTTTGGTTTAAAAATTCACAATTTTCGATTTAATTATTATGCATATGTTAACGAATTTTATTGAAATCCAAAATTTAAACTGTTTTACTACGTGAGAAAGAAAATTCAAATTACAACGTGTAATTTTTTAGTTGTGGTCAAATTAATTTTGTATAGAAATCAGAGATATCATTTATTAACCTTAATCTTAAAATATTTATATAAAATAAATTATTATTATTATTAATAAATAATATATAATATCCGGAAACATAGCCACGTGTTGCATGACATGGTTTTTTTTTGCAAATATTAGAGTGTCAGACTTATAGAATTCTACCTGCTCGCCGAAAAATCCTCGAATCATCCCTAAGGGATGAATATATTATACTTTGCGTTTGCAATATTTCTAAAATTACCTCAAAAATGCTGTGACATTCCTTTTCAAACATACGGTCGCATAATACGTACTACATTTGCTTTCCGTAAACATTCATAGATCAATACGTTTGGGTTGCGTATATTGTGTTATTGTTTACGAAGTACTGACACGTCGTCTGTTACGTGACGTACTTAGAAGATATTGTTGGAGAGCTTAGAAATGTCGACGATCCTACCGAGTTATTCTTTGAATTTACAAAAAAAATCTGAAAAGGCAATGCTTCTGTAGCACCTTCTAATGAAAATCACCTTTCAACCATCCGACAATTATGCCAACGCAAAGTCAAAAAAAAACCGGCCAAGTGCAAGTCGTACTCGCACACGAAGGGTTCCATACCACCGTACAATATATAAAAAGAAAGTGATTGGCAGTTATAGGAACTGCCGACAGAAATGAAAACTTAGAACTTTTAGTATTAAAATTTGAATTTTCATAATGTTATTAAAATTATCAACATCAATCTGGTTTTCACGGTTTTCACATCTATTGGTACTCCGAGCAACGACGCAGCTCGCAGCGACACGAAACGGAGTAACGTTCTGGCCTTACTCCCCACACACAGCAGGTAGTAAAGGGGACATAGGGAACAACTGGCTTCTCGTGTGAAAGTCGATTGTTCCTTATATCTCCCCCACTTATATTATTTAGCGCGACGCATTTTCGTGTCGTTTTAGGCTCACCCCGTGCCATAAGAAGTTGCACTTCAAAAATCACGTTTGTTGTATGGGAGCAACCCTTAAATATTCGTTTTATTTTCATTTAATTATTTATTATTTAAGTGAATACATAGCTAAATATTCTGTGAATATTTCAAGCGTCTAACTGTATGTGTTTATCGAGCAAAATGAGCAAAAAATTACGTTTGTTCTATGAGAGCCCCCTTAAATATTTATTTTATTCTATTTTTTAGTATTTGTTGTTATAGCGGCAATAGAAATACACCATCTGTGAAAATTTCAACTGTCTAACTATCATGGTTCATGAGATACAGCCTGGTGACAGACGGACAGTGAAGTCTTAGTAATAGAGTCCCGTTTTTTACCCTTTAGGTACGGAACCCTAAAAACCAGAAAAATACCGAACAGAGCACGGGATCGATCGTCCATATTTTGGAATCCCTCACCAATTTATGTAATTTTTTTCCTGCTCCATCAACAAACCCTTATCACCATCTATCAATAACCTATCAAAAATCTTAGTTGGCCGAGTGGTTAGAGACCCTAACTGCGGAGACAAGGGTCGCGGGTTCGATTCCCGCTCGGGACAAATATTTGTGTGCATTAACATGTTTATTTTCTACCAGGTCTGGGTGTGTAATATATTCATATACGTATATATAACTAAAAAAAGAATATTTAAGTATGTATATCAGTTCGCTAGTAACTTATAACACAAGCATAATACTTGCGTACTTTGGGACTAGATGGCACTGTGTGGGATGTCCCATGTATGATTATTATTATCAAAAATCTTTAAAAAAAAATTTCAAAAACTCCCGACACAAAAAAAAAACTAGCATTTAAAAAGCCTGAAATACTACAACAGGTTTATTGATTTTGAAATGATTTTTGATCAACAAAAGCATCAAGGGCCACTAACACAGACAAGTCAACCTTATAGACCACGCTTTGACAGGGAATAGCATTCGCCAAGGCTATGTAGTGACACTACATAACTACGTCACTAGTGAGCCGTCAGTTGGAAGCACGTCGGAAGCCATTAAATTGTCAATTTTGAACGAGCCAATGAAAACTAGCCGACGTCTCCCCGCACCCCGCCACTTTTTGACGATTTCGTTTTCTACTGACGTTTATTAAAGCGTGGTCTATAGGTTGACTGGTCTGTGGCCATTAAGCAAATTCACCAAAGCAGCTATACCTATATTTTGTTGCTATGTGACGTAACATAATGAAAAGAAAGAAACTGAGCTTGTTAGATTGAGGACCGCTAAGAAATTAATAATCATCATCATCATCATCAGCCCATTTTTACCCCACTGCAGGGGCTTAGGCCTCCCCAAGGGTGAGGAGGGGGGCTTGGAGCTTAAGTCCACCACGCTGCTCCACTGCGGGTTGGGAACTGTAACGACCGCCATCTATTGACAGCGTCCGGGACCGACTGCTTAACGTGCCCTCCGAAGCACGGTGTCAGTGATATTGTGTACTTAAGTCAGAAAAACTCATTGGTACACGCCCGGATTCGAACCATGGCCCTGTGGGGCCTTATAAATTTAAGACAGGTTCGTTGTGCTCTGGGCTATCACGACACCAAATTAATAATATTAAAATTAATATACCCATATTATATCAGACTTAAATGTTAGTTTTTTTTCTTGTCGGCGTTTTTAATTAATTTAATTTAATTTTAATTATACATTCTCTGATCAATAAGGCAATGAATGCTAGGAACAATGACTATTGAACGCGCTGTGTGGCATTCAAATCGCAATGGTTTTCGCATTCACGTACAATCTAATTAGCGTTATCAATGGAATGATCACAGTGTTCTGTAACTGATTAATATGAATTAAAGTTCATTATTAATATCTACTTAGTATTATTTATTAGTATAATACAAGCTTAGTTTTGGGACTAGATGGCACTGTGTGGGATGTCCCAGGATTTATAGTTATGTTTGTTACGACGACCGCTTAGCCTAGTGGGTAGCGACCCTGCTTACGAAGCTGGAGGTCCCGGGTTCGAATCCCAGGTTAGGTCAGTATTTATATGATGAATATTGATACTGGTGTCGAGTCTTGGTTGTTATATGTATGTGGTGTCGTCGCTTGGTACCCAAAACACATGCTAATGCTTAGTTTGACTCCTAGACGTTGTTGTGATGTATACGTTATTGTTATTAATATTTCTTTATGTAAGTACTACGTCGGTGGTTATTTTGAGATTTTGGTATCTTGACTGTAGCTTTCCAACACATTTTTATTATATAATACTTATATTTTTCGCCTTAAAAAGCCCCATAACTGTGCCATGAGGGAACGTGCTTATATGCATTTATCTAATAAATATACCTAGAAATAAATTTGTTTCGAATGTGTAGCTTAAAAGCGTAAATTACACAATATGTGACTATTAAAGTGACCTGAATATTCAGACATGATTTTAATGTTTATTAATTTTTGTACAAAAAAAGTTTGTCAAAGCGTTTCCTTACAGAATCAACCATTCTTACGACGGTCACGAGTCATCTTTAAAAGCTCATAAAATGTCGTACAAGCCTTGCACCAATATATCCCTTCTTTATAAAATAGTGGATGCCCCAACTTTGCTCCATGCCATTTTCTTCAGATTTCTATGTAGACGCGAGAAAGGTTGTTGTAAAAAGGTTCTATTTAGTGTAAATAAAAGCAAAAAATGCTACATAAACAACTATTTTATTCAACGTTTCTGTAATGTTTACAACGATACATTTAGAGATATAGATTTGTTCAGTAATAACTTTAGTAAAATAAAAGTGTTATGTTATGTATTAATTAAATAATGACTTTTTTTCACTATGTTTTGTTTCAGTGTTTACAATTTATTTAGATCGGTGTAAACTGTACCTAAATTTAATTAGAATAGGAAACCGCAAGTCAGTTAGTTTAAGCATTTTTTCCTTTTATCTTTATTATCTTATCTTTATTTATATGACAGTTAGTTTCTAAAATTAAATAAGTTAATAAATAAAAATAATATGTAGCTATTTATTTATGTTTGGTAAAAAGTTTTTTTTAAATATTATTTAAAAATAAAATTTCTCTAAGTTTCTCGCCAGTTTTTCTCAATAGAATAGGTTACATATCCGATCTGATAGCAGCTTCTGACGATTCAAAATGGCTTAGAAACGCGTAATCAAATAAAAATATTGTCATTAGATTTTACACGTACCTACTATGAGCTCTATAATAACTGACGACCTAAAAGGATCTTACGGGAAAAAACATCCCAATCGAGATGAAGGTATGTTTTCTATTTCGGCGCTACTACAGTAGGGCTGCTAAAAGTATTGTGATACCCCCCGGTATATCTATATATAAATACGTGAAGGAATAACTTTAGACCCCTTTTTAAGCATACTACGCTCACGGAGGAGTGTGCTATTCGGCGTAGTTTAGTTTATGTGGAGTAGGCTTGCAGAAAGCTAAAACCTATATACAGAGTTTTTGAGATAGGACTGTATAATAATAATAATAATAATAATAACACACACATACATATAACAACCAAGACCCGGTGCCAGTATTAATATTCATCATATAAATACTGACCCGACCTGGGATTCGAACCCGGGACCTCCAGCTTCGCAGGCAGGGTCGCTGCCCACTAGGCTAAGCGGTCGTGATGGCCAAATCCTAAACTATGAGAAATAACGAAAAGTGTTCACATAAATATAGCAGATAGAATAATTATACATACTGCTTGAAGTTTCATTACGTGGCAACACGCACTTATCCAATGATGTCATAGCCTTCAGAAAATTGTTCTGGAAATTTATTGAGGCACAGTCGTCTATGTTCTAAAATGTTTGATTCTCGAACCGGTACACTTAGTCACTAACCGGGACATGGGAATATAGAACTATAAACCGGGACATGCCATGACTATCGGGCCCTATAGCAGCCCAATAGTAGCGTGATTGTCGTGTGCGACGAGCGACGTTATATAGCCAGTGAGTTAACAAATATACTTATAAAATACGCTTACCACAATTTTGATACGAGTTTGACGTATCAAAAATCAAAAAGTTTTTTTTTTCAATATAAAATGCTTACACACACTTATTGAAAGTCAAAATGAATTGATTAGGTGATTATGCACCGGTTCAAAAACTAGAAGGAGAAGAACCGGCAAGAAACTTCTCCCTGTTTATTTCGTTTAAATATATGTTTTTCTTAATTGTTTTTTTTTTTTAATTTAAGGTGCTTACAACTATTACAATGATGTCCATGCACACTTATCATTTAAATACTCGTTAATAAAATAGTAAGCTTTTTTCATGAGTTGGACTTTAACTCGCTTTATAAATTGCTTAGAATTCAAGTCTAACATTTCTTTAGGAATTTTATTATAAAAACGAATGCAATTTCCCATGAAAGAATTATTCACCTTTGAGAGTCTGAACCTGGGAATCGATAACATATGCTTATGTCTTGTATTTAAGTTAAAACACCCACCCTAGAGACAGCATTTAAGTTTTTATGTACATAAATTATATTGCCATAAATGTACTGACAAGGGACTGTCAAAATGTTACTTTCTCCAAAGTGAGCCTTCACACTATCTCTAGATTTTAATTTATATCATCATCATCATCATCAGCCCGTGTCTCTCCACTGCAGGATATAGGCCTCTCCCAAGGCTCGCCACCACACACGGTCCTCCGCCTTTCGCATCCAACTACCCCCGGTATGGTGCTTCAGGTCATCTGTCCACCTGGCCGGGGGGCGTACAACGCTTCGCTTTCCGGTACGTGGCCTCCATTCGAGAACTCGTCCACCCCATCGGTTATCCGTTCTACGGCAAATATGACCGGCCCATTGCCACTTCAGCTTGCTGATTGCTTCGGCTATGTCGATAACTTTAGTTCTTTGACGGATTTCAGTGTTTCTGATTTTATCCATCAATTTAGTTTTATTTTATGTTTATTTTATAAGTTTATCCAACAATATAGTACCATTAATTTATATACAGCTATAGTATCTAGAAAATAAATAATATATCAATGTCTAGAACATCCGAAACACAATCAACGTAGCATTGAAATGAAGAACACAAAGCGAAGTGATAGTCGACCGCGCGCCATTGTATATACAAAGTTAAGTATAATTCAGCTATGGAGACGTTTACGCAAGAATAATTTCCTTGGCGTTTTTATATTCTCATAATTCACGGAGCAATTATCTGACATCTGCCCGGACTAAGTCCAGATGATAGATTATAAACGAGCCGACGTATTACGGATTACTAGTTCACTGGATAGCTAACGAGTATTCAGTAAATTAACGCCGCGCAAGTTATAATATTAATAATGTCCCGGAACGAGCATACTGTTGGCCTCTATCTAAGAAGCTATACTATTTCAAATTACGTACTCGCTAATATGTACCTACTGCATACTGTAACATTACTCGATATGATATCATATTAATAATTGGAGTTTTCGTATGCCCTAACAACTCAAAATTAAAAAAAAAAATAGATGAATAATTCTCGCATATCCACCTTCTTACTTTGATTGGTGTATGAGGTTGGTTGGTGTACCTAAATGGTAACTAAAGGTATGAAAAGTGAAGGAAATTGTAAAAAAAAAAACTATTTCATTCGATTTTCCACATGACAATCATTTGCATGACTCGATTCTTATTAGCAACGATATCGATTGGTGCAATAATATATATTTTTATATAAAATCAAATCAAATTTTGTTACCTCGAATTTCGAGCTCATGCTTCCTTTTAACACTTTTCGCTATTTCTTATAGTTTAGAATTTGGCCATACAGTCCCATCTCAAAAATTCGATTGTATGAACAGTATATCGACTACCCGTACAATATAAACTCAGAAGTCAATTCGTTTGTTATTTGCCTATCCTTCAGGTAGTTACGAAGCAACGAAATGGCCTGATTTTTGCATGGACATAGTAGAAAGAACGGAGAGTCGCGTAGTCTATTATTCCGGTCGAAGTTTAAGCACCGTGGAAAGTCAAATTTATTTATTGTGCAGCATTATCAGCATGTGGCGTATTGCCGGCAGAACGCTCGTAGAACTCTCAGCTTATGTACGTAACGCAAAGAGTCGGAGCTACTGCAATAACCTTTATTTGCACAGCACAAAATATGCGCAATTTCCTCGCTGCTTTCAGTTATTGAAGAATGATGTAACAATGAATGGTTATTATGCCTACACGGGTCTCTTTTAGGGTTGCGTCGCCAAATGCCTCAATCCATTGCGTCTGTCCGTATGTCACAGTCGAAATGCTTCTATAAAGAAATTATGAAACAAAACTTAATTATGTAGGGATGGTTCTTCAATGAATAAAATAAATTCAACCCACCTTGTGTGGATATTATTAGACATATCTTTGAGAATGCAATAATAACATTTTAGTAATTTATTTCACTTTACAAACCCGCATTGGATCAGCAGCGTGGTGGATTGAATTCCAAAGCCCCTCATCCCAAGGGGAGGCCTAAGCCACTAAAGTGGGTCAGTAATGGCCTGATGGTATGAATGAATAGACGAAATAATAATTAATTAAAAAAATTCATTGACGTATCAAAAACCATTTTAGGTTTCTCCGATAACCATATCATCGGCAGATGTAGAAAAACTATAAAAAAAATAAAATAAATTGATTACTAGATGCTTAGGTAAGCAATAATTATATTATCTTGGTTTTACAATATAACAATACCAGACAGAAGTGAAGATGACCGCTTAGCCTAGTGGGTAGCGAACCTGCCTACGAAGCTGGAGGTTCCGGGTTCGAATCCCAGGTCGGGCCAGTATTTATATGGTGAATATTGATACTGGTACCGGGTCTTGGTTGTTATATGTATGTGGTGTCATCGCTAGGTACCCGAAACACAAGCTAATGCTTAGTTTGGGGCCTAGACGTTGTTGTGTTGGTTACGGTTAAGATAGACACACATAAACCTGTACTAACTCAAAAAAACTTTGTGTAAAAATGCACAAAATTCTTATTTTAATTAATATATTGAACGTCGTGTTACCTGTGCAGTTTACAGTGTTCCAAAAATAAAAGGTATACTATAGTATACTAATTATTTTTTATTTAGATGAATCGGTCAATATGAGCTCCTAAAATTTGTACGAACCTCTAACTTTACAACGGTTGGTTTAATATATCTGAAAAAAAAATCAAAAAAGGGGCACTGAACAAAAACTTCAAATAGAAATTATTTTGAACAAGTTTTTAATGTTTAAATAATCTTCAGTTACTTACAAAATTTTCAGTGAATTTTAATTATAAAGTGATTGCTTGTAGTACACGCTACGGCACCAGATAGCCGGTTTTTTTTATTAAATAAAAAATAATTTACCGGGAAGTTCGCCAGTGGAAAAAAGGTTATTTCCATTCATTTCCCTTCATATGAAATGGCGTTGGAATTTAAAATAAGGACATTACGTTAATAAATTACCGGATTGAAAAAAAATCTTCCAGTTTTATTTTACGAATTCTATAGATAATTCAGCGAATAAAGATATTTCTTTGATAGCAATAATCGTTATGTGTAAATAAATATATTTCAAATATATTATTGGGTCTATATAAATAACTTTTGACATAATTTGAATACATATTATATGCCCCAATATATGTTTGTAATCAAATCAATTTTTTTAATTAATTCGCTAAATGAATTTTTTGTTTGTCATAGTTTTACTATACAAACTCATACATATTACAGCATTTTCATGCTAAGCAATTTTATTAGGCTGATTAAGTAACTTATTCTTTTAATAATATAATAATAATAAAAATAATAATAACACACACAATGACAACAACGTCTAGGTCCCAAACTAAGCATTAGCTTGTATTTTGGGTACCAAGCGAAGACACCACAAACATATAACAACCAAGACCCGGTGCCAGTATTAATATTCATCATATAAATACTGACCCGACCTGGGATTCGAACCCGGGACCTCCAGCTTCGGAGGCAGGGTCGCTGCCCACTAGGCTAAGCGGTCGTCATAATATTATGACTATTCAAACGCATAAGTATTAAGTTGATTAAAGAAGAGTTTAGTTGCTAATGATTTATTGTTTGTTTGTTTGTTTGTTATTTTTGCTGACAAAGGCATAGTAGGCCATCCAAATGATTTAATAGCGAATTTATTTTGCTAACCAAATATATAAACCGAAGTCAACCAATAGATATAATTATACCCTTGATTATTTATCATACTTTGATAATATGCCATATACTCCCGGTACACCATACTAACCATGCCCAAACCGTCTCTGTGTGAGTGAAATATAACCGAACGGTTAGGTGATATTTTTGTCTATGTTTTCTCCATCTGGAGATATATTCTATATAATCGAAGATTATACCATAGATATGGTTTTACGTAAATTATTTTTAAGTTTTTTATTTTTATTTAGTATTTTCATTCGTTGTATTGTTTCTAAGTTCCATCGCATGTGATGACAAAGTGCAAAAATATTTTTAAAACACATTAATTTAGGGTTCTGTGGCATATTTTACAAGCAACCACCTTAAAATACGAACATACACAACATTTGTTGGATACAGAAAATTCTGTATATCTCAAAAACGTCTCAAGTTATCTAAATCAGCGTAATTTTTCTTGAAAGTGCTACTTACTTCATATTTTCAATCCCACGGTTGAAAATAAGACACGGACATGATTTGTTAACGATTGTAGGTGTTCATATCACCCAAATAAAAAAATTAAAAATTGTAAGTGAATTATTAGAAACATGCCCAATAATGCTGTACCCATTGGGGTCCACAAAATTTTTTTTGTCCTTCCCTAGTTCAAGGTATGGGGAGCCACCTCCAAATAATAAAAAAATCATAATTTGCCTACAAAATTGCCTGTGAAATATCATTAGGATTGATGGAATGAGATGGTGGCGATGTAAGTCTGTGACATACGCACGGACAGACAGACGAAAAAATTTAAATCATACGGGTTCCTTTTTGCCATTGGGTTACAGAACCCTGAAAAAGGAGTCACATTTCATGCGTAATGAAAATCTATGAATATCCCAATAATCTGAACGATACATACTGCTATGACATATATTTTTATTTGAGATATTGACTTCTGTGTTGTCTGTTATTGATGTCAGAATTGACGTCCATCCATCCATATCAGCCTATTATGCCTCACTGCAGGGGCTTGAGCCTCGCCTCGGGATGAGGGTGCTTGGAGCTTAATCCACCACGCTGCTCCAGTGCAGGTTGGTGGATTGTAACGACTGCCACTTATTGATGGCTACCGAGACCGACGGCTTAACGTGCTCTCCGATCAGTCAGTCAGCATCACAGTCAGTGATGGTTATGTACATAAGTCAGAAAAACTGGTTGGTACTTGCGTTTCAGGGATTCGAACCATGACCTTGTAAAAACAAAGAGGCTCGCCATAACTCGGCTACCACGATACGAGAATTTACATACAAAAAAAAGTACTACGTTATGTCTGTGGCCTATGGTAAGTACAAATAAACGACTTAGAAAACACGATACAACAGATATGATCACCTGATCAGTGCTTTCCGAAAATTCCCGAAAACACGAAAATCAAATAGTGCTATTATCTCTTCCTTTGTTCCTGAATTGTATGATATTCGGTCCTTCTCTAGCTTTGGTGACAACCGATCTAATCTGAACATAGTAATCAATATCAATGCTTCAACAGTAATTGTGATATCGTTGTGAGATCAAAACAGCAAATGTGATCATATACAAGTTATATTACAAGTGCCACATCCTATGCTATTGTTACGGGCTATCGGTCGATATATTATATAGGATGCACTGAAACACCTATTTAGTTATATTTTGCTTTATTATGAAATAAAATCACAATCTCAAGTTCAGAGACAAGTTTTAAGGAAATTAATATAATGACATTGCCGTCTCAATATTTATTTGAAAATATTATGTACGTTAAAAGAATATTGTATTATTAAAAAAAAAATGTGAACAGTATAATGTTAATACAAGAAACAAAGATAAACTTGCTAATTTTGTCAGTCCATGACCACAATATCTTTTAAAGGGAAATGTATACGCTTTTACAATAAAATCTCGGTAGACATTCAAGATCTACCCCTAAACAAGTTTAAGACCACAACAAAACGAAAGTTTTATGCGAAAGCTTATTATAAAGTATCAGACCACTTAGATGATAAAAATCCATAAGTGTAAGCCGCTCCCTTATCGCTCGCTCACGATCGCTAATCAGTTTGTTTCCTTAATATTAAACTTTAAGCACTTATTGTTAAAAAAATGTTTAAGTATAATTTTGTTAAAAAGAGCGTCCCTCAGTTTCTTGCATATTCTTCTGCGAGGAATCAGCACTTTTTGAATGCGCCTTTGTGGTAACTTTCTTCCACAAAGTAATAAATTCACTCTTGTGACGTACTTCAAGACTATGTTGCATGACTACTAAATAAAGATATTTGATTCGATTTGATTTAACCGACGAAAAAAGGAGGAGGTTCCCTAATTTGTCTGTTATATTGTCATATGTATATATTTTTTATGTGTGTCCAGGCATAACTTTTTTAGTCCGATTTGGATGATTCTTTTTTTATTGCATAGGCTCTTTTTCCTACTTTGTCCCATTCAAATTTGACAATAGAAGATACCACCCGTAAGGTAGCAAAATAGGAAAACTTTTCACGGAGTACTCTGATGTGGATGATTCTTTTTATTGGATAGAATATACTTCGAAATGGTTCCAATTAACTTAAAAATCAAAGAAATACTAGAATCAGGAATATTGAAATCCTTTGAAGAACTAAAGTTGTCGACATAACCGAAGTAATTAATAGCAAGCTGAAGTTGCAATAGGCTGGTCACATTTGCCCTAAAACCGACAACCGATGGGATAGACGAGTTCTTGATTGGAAGCCACGTACCGGGAAGCAAAGCGCTGGACGCCTCCCGGCCAGGTGGATTGATGACCTAAAACACCATACCGGAGGTAATTTGATGAAGAAGGCGGAGGACCTGTGTGCTGGCCAGCCTTGAGACAGGCCTATATCCTGCAGTGGAGACACACGGGCTGATGATGATGATGATGATGATGATGATAATGATGATGAACTTAAAAATAAAATTCTACTCATAAGTGTAGAAAAATAGGAGATGATTGAATTCCCACCTATTGAATTTTTTTGTGAATTTTCACTGTTGAAATTTAGCGTATGTACCTACCTACAGAAGAAGTGGAGTAGATATGATGAGGGAGACTGGCTCCGGAAGACATCCGAGAGAACTCCTCAACTGATTACAGCAGCTACCTTGTGTTTGTGCTTATTTCATTCTTTATAATTACAATCACAATGATATTTTTTTCTAAGGCGTTAGGACGTTAAAAACCTTGAATATCGTATAAGACCACTTGACAAGCGAACTGTCATATAGAAGTGAAATAAGAGATGGATTAGCGACATTCGAGTGAAAACAACGAATGCAGAGAAAAAATATACGAATTGTCAGTGGTTTTACAATGACGTGCCGATTTTATAAAAGTGTTATTTAAGAAGGGGCTGCACGCGTGAACGCTCATAAAACGCTCTTAAAAACGATTACGACGTTAACACGCATTCTAATGGTGGTTTATTTTGAATTTTAGTCTCATTTGGTTTAGAACTAGTTTGTATAAAGCCAAAACTTCGAAATTTCTATAAAAATCTCAGTTACAGAAATTTCGTATATTTATGTAACTATCTGTCGTGTTGCCCAGAGCGCAACGAACCTGTCTCAAATTTATAAGGCCCCATAGGGCCATGGTTCGAATCCGGGCGTGTACCAATGAGTTTTTCTGACTTAAGTACACAATATCACTGACACCGTGCTTCGGAGGGCACGTTAAGCAGTCGGTCCCGGACGCTGCCGATAGATAGCGGTCGTTACAGTTCCCAACCCGCAGTGGAGCAGCGTGGTGGACTTAAGCTCCAAGCCCCCCTCCTCACCCTGGGGGAGGCCTAAGCCCCTGCAGTGGGGTAAAAATGGGCTGATGATGATGATGATGTAACGATCTTGAAATTTCTATAACTAGGATGTTTACAGAAATTTCGAAGTTTTGGTCCTTTAAAAACCTAGTTCTAATTCAAATGAGACTATAATTCAAAGTAAAATGTGTATTAAATTCGTGATCATTAAAAGGGTATTATGGTAGGTTAGTATGGGCGTCCACATGTGCAGCTCTTTACCAATAAATGTACGCGTATTTCATACTTTTTTTCTCAGTCGACCGGGAGTTGCTAGCCAGGTGTCAAGTTGAAAAACCAAAAACAAATGGTCAGTGTCACTGTGATGTTATTATAGATTTTATAAAACTATTGAATAATGAAATGAAAATAAATAAATAATAATATTACCTGAGATATCCAACACACCGCCATCTAGTCCCAAACTAAGCGAAGCTTGTAGGTATTATGGGTAACAGAGAACTGATATACGTACTTAAATATTCTTTATAATATATACTGAAATAGGTATTTAACACTCATACACGGAACAAATAGATATGTTCAGTCAGATCCACCAGATCAATAGTGGCTAGCGTTTGGCCTAGAATTAATGAATTGATTGTCAGTGGCATAATGACATGCAGATTTTACAGAAGTCTAAAATGACAAAATAAAGATTGCGTAGCGGAGCAATGGGCAGTCTCTAGTTATGTTTTTGTTGTGTGCATTTAAAAAAAACTATAATTACAGAAGCTTAGAAGATATCCAAATTAATTTGACGCCGGCCGCGAAAAATGTATGCGGTTTCCGCGCTTTTTCCCATTTCCCATTTTCTCGGTCGACCCGGCCGGCAGTCGCTGGCGAATTGTCGCGTGGAGCGCACGCCGTTTTCTGTCGTCTCGTGTCTTGCGTATAAAAATATCTATATAAAAAAATAATATAGGAAACGTTCTACTGTCACTATTTTCGTAACAAACTTCTGTGAGAAACTTTTTGTGTCGTAAAGTGTCTAGTGGAGTGTTTGAAAAAAAGTGCTAGTCGGATTGTTCTGGCGTACTACTTCCGGTGTGGTCATAATGATATGAGAGGTTTGTGTTTTATTATTTTTGACTCGTTTTATTATGATCGACAGATTCGGAAATTTGCCAAAGAAAATAGTTGATAAGTAGTGCGATTTAAATTCGCTATTAATGCTATATATTAATATTATTTTTTTTAAATATTATTTATCTGCATATATTTAATATAGAATATACCTAGTCGATATAACAAACACAGCGCGAACGAGTTTATATTTGACACATGCTCGTGAGAAAAACCTAATTAGAAAATTAAAAACTTACATTATTAAATTTTTTTTTAATAAATGGGACGTCCCACACAGCGCCATCTAGTTCCAAAGTAAGCAAGTATTATGCTTGTGTTATTCGTTACTAGACAACTGATATACATACTTAAATATTCTTTATGATGTATACATATATAAATATTTTTGCGTAGACATCACATACATGTAACAACCAAGACCCGGTACCAGTATCAATATTCATCATATAAATACTGATCCGACCTGGAATTTGAACCCGGGACCTCCAGCTTCGTAGGCAGAGTCGCTACTCACTAGGCTAAGCGGTCGTCAAACACATTAATTTATAACATTAAATTATATATAAATAATAATAAAAATATACACTATAATTATTAAACGCAAGAAAATAACTACAAATTAAAAATAAATAGTTAATTTTAGATTTATACACGTATATATTATATATATTTATATATATATTTAGATTATAAACTATTGCTTTTTAATGGTTAGTATTTAATTTTAAAATAAAAATAATAATTATAATATCACCATGGACATTCCACACAGCGTCATCTAATCCATTAAAAACGGATATACTGGAGAAAATTTAATTAGAATCTTTCAGTCGTAAAAAATACACTCATGTTTTCATATGAAATTAATTGTGTTACCTTCTCACTCCATATTCACATAGAACGTAACCGAAACGAAATAATAAGTTTCTAGTATTTTATTGGCAGTTTTAGTCAATAACTCTACAACAATGTTAAGTTGTGGACAGTTTAAATGTTTATATAGACGGCGATACGTAACTTCAATAAATATGGTCAAACGTGATTCCTATTCAAATGTCAGGAGATTGACACCTACTAAAATAACATATTTAGCAGCTTCTGCCCGCAGATAAATTTAGTTCGTTCCCTAGTGAAAACTAAAACACCGTAGTGGATTTCCCTATAGGCCAACTAAGTCCGCACCTAGAGCGGCTTTGCGAAAGAATTTTCTGTTAAAATTCTCTCATGTTCGTAATTATTTAGAAAAAATCTTTTTATTAAAGTTAAATGAACTGTCTTAAATAACACAAATTGTTAAGTGAAAGATTTTCTCATTTGAACTAATTAAAAAAATTATGTGATATCAACTTGACAAAAAAAACCGATTTTTTTGGCTCTTGTCTACATTGAAACAAAAATAATGCATGGCATTAAAATTACTTTTATAAAAACAGTAATGTGAGATAATATTGATTTTCAGTAGTAAAGGATTATAATAATTTATATAAAATATTTGTTTGTATTAATAATACGCCAGGTATTATTAATACACCTTAGGTATAAACACTGTCCCCTCTTTCAATAGAAGAGCGGCAATTTTTTGGGATTTCAGAAGGAAATGTACCTACCGCCTACAGGACCTAAATTGAATGTAAACGTGGAATTTCACATTTCATTAAACCCGGCGACACATCCACGAGAATGTGTAACTTAGGGTTCGTAGAGATCGCAGCAAACGCCGACGACAGAGCTGCCCACTCTAGTTTGGGTAAGTTCCGATTTACGGAGTGGGAACGTATTATTATTATCGTTTCATATAATAAACTTGTAGCCGATGCGTCGTGGTAGCCTTGGTGGAGAGCCTGCTTCTTGTTCAGAAAATCTTGGCCAGAATCCCAGAAACCTGCATGTACCAACGACTTTTTTCTGACTCAAGTACATATATATCATTGACTCAATACCTCAGGGAGCACTTTGGGCCGTAGGTTTCGGTTGTCATCATCAGATGGCAGATGTTAAAATCCAGCAACCCGCATCGGACCAGCGTGGCGGATTATGCTTCAAGTACCCTCATCCCAAGGGGAAGCCCAAGCCCCTGTGGTGGGACATAATGGGCGGATATGGATGATAAACTCTTAGTACAATAAATTATCGATTTAAAGATATATTAAAGCTGATACTTTAAGTTATGTAGCTTATTTCGATTCATGAATATTCTTGAAGTGCAAACTTTTAAGCTTATAGAACTTTGGTTTGTTTTAGTTCATAAATCGTCAACATGCCATGTTATTACTCAGCTAGCAGGGAAATATCGAGTATTGCCCCTTACACGTTTCTTTTTCCGTTGTATTTATGTTATTTGAATGCAAAATGTTATTGAAATATTTTCAGCTGTTTAATCATAAGAAACACAAACGAATAGGCAAAATCTCATTTATATGATGCTAGTAGAGAAAAAAATATTATACGCAACAAAACTTTTTTTTTTAAATCCTGTATGCACCCTTAGAGTGCCAACGGGGCCTTATTGCTAAGCGTACGCCGTCTGTCAGTCCGTCTGTTCTACCTTTAAAGGGATCTCTCAAGGATATCTTCTGAATTGTAATAGGTAGTCTGCATGGATTATTATAGCCGATATCCTGATAAATAATAAAAAAACCAAAACTATAAACTATAAGGTGGTCGCTGTACAAAAAAGGGGTTTTTTTTGCTCTATAGGAACGGATTAAAACTGGGTGTGATTAGCAAATTCTAGATTAAAACAACAAGTAATAAAAACCGAACAAAAGTCATAATAATAATAACGTATACATCACAACAACGTCAAGGCCAAACTAAGCATTAGCTTGTGTTTCGTGTACCAAGCGAAGACACCACATACATATAACAACCGAGACCCGGTATCGGTATCAATATTCATCATATGAATACTGATCTGACCTGGGATTCGAACACGGGACCCCCAACTTCGTAGGCAGGGTCGCTACCCACTAGGCTGAGCGGTCGTCAAAGTGAATCGGCTTTGCGGTATGATTAAAAGAAAACACAATTTTTTGGTAAATACATTACACAAATATATTAAGTGGTGATACAATACTCGGTACTCGAGTCCGACTCACACGGGCAGTTTTTCACAAATCTCACTTAGATTTAGAAACTATTTGATATTTTTTATAACTCACTTTTTTTTAGAAATATCTTTCAGGCAGTTTCAGCGTAGTTTTGTAGTAATCCGTCTAAAACAAATCAACGTACGTACGAGTGAAAATTAAAGAGAAATTTAGATGTCGATGGTTAAATTTTCTGATCAATTTTAAGTTAAAAACTTAGCATTAAAATCAACGTCTCATATTTCGAAATGATCAAAAACGTGAGCAAAATGACAGATTCGTAAATTAGATGGACCATGTGTCATTATTTTTGTTTTAAACAAACATTTTGTTTAAATTGCACATCAAATGCATATTAAGAATTTTTATTTTCTTTTCCAAAACGAATTTTACATGTGGGTCACACAAAATTCTATTTCAAACCATCAACTGGTATATATTTTTTTGTTTTACTGTCACAACGCTGTATCTCTATGAACATCCAAGCTTAAAACATGTATATCTTTTTTAAAATAAAAGTACGTTCAGGTTTTTTAAAATTTTTAATCATATGAATTTCACTGTAGAAAAAATGTATACGCATGCAGGCTTTCTTTATCACACTGATATTACATTTTAAAAAAATTTTCGCGACGTTATTTTTTTAATAACTTTGTGATACAGAACTTTATTAAATGAAATTAAGGACCGCTTTGAAATAATTTCGTAAAAAAATTGTTTTGTTAACAATAACTTAGATCAGGGTCATATTAATAAATATTCTAATTATAGTCGCATTATCAGTCATGTACGGGACGGGGACGGGACGGACGGACAACGGAGGCTTAGTAAACTTACAAAAAATAATGTCGCGCATACGGTTTTCTCACTGTCGACAGGTGTATTTAATCGACACGCAGAGTAGTGCATGAAATCCTACTCTACCCGAGATAGGCATATATCTAGAACCCTACTCGAAGCATTCTCAGACAATTTCCAAAAAAAAAAAACTTAATAAGTATTGATAGTGGGGGTTGCATTGGTACGGAATTTAATAAAGCCGCATATTTAGGAACTTAATGAGGATCATTAACTTAATCGGATACCTGATAGTTATATAGTTCAGCACTTGGGATTTATTTTCACGAGTAATTCACTTTTTAAATTATTAAAATCCATCCAGAAATGAGAAACTTATTAATTGTTTCCTGAAGGCTATACTTAAAACGCGCACGCCGACGCCTTCTCGATTGTGTATGATGACGTCATTCGACATAACACGGCCCGCGCCCGGCACACTTGTATATGTTGTTATGGTGTTAGGTATATTGCTAGTTAATTAGGTATTTCTATTAAATAGTTTAAATATGTTGATAAATAAGTTAATTGTGTATTGTGTTACAATGGTGTAGGTTTACAGTATCTAGCTCGGTTACGTGAAAGCCCAAACGGATAATCTAAAATATTAACCTAAAAAAATAGTTTACGGTAGCCGAATTTTTAAAATATAATAGGAATATTCCGGCACAGAAATGACAAAACGAAAAGGTACCTTCACTTCACTTCACTTCACTTCATCAGCCCAGTTTTACCCTACTGCAGGGGTTTAGACCTTCCCCGAGGTGAGGTGGTGTTTGGAGCTTACATCCACCATGCTGCTCCACTGCGGGTTAGGGATTGTAACGATCGTCATCTATTGACAGCGTCCGGGACCGACTGCCTAACGTGCTCTCCGAGGCACGAAGTCAGTGATAGTTATGTACTTAAGTCAGAAAAACTCATTGGTACACGCCCGGATTCAAACCATGGCCCTATGACCTTATAAATTTGAGACAGGTTCGTTGCGCTTTGGGCTATTACGACACACTCAGAAATACACACTCAGAGAAAATTTCAAGTGTCTACCTATTACAGAGCAAACGATACAGTGTAGTGACAGACGGATGGACGGACAGCGGACACAATAGGGTTCCCGTAGGTACCCTTTAGCCGGAACCCTAAAAAATTAACATAGCGAAAATGTATGGAATCAATTCCGAAAATCTGGCCATTGGACTATTTTGTGAGAACAGTTCGACTATAATTATAAATCGATAGTAAAATTCAATTGTCATATCGATATTAGCTTTACTTTGATACCGATTTATATCCTTTGATGTGTTTAAAACATTGAGTAAATAAATTTGACAGCAGCGTTTGGTTTTAACGGAGTCAATGTCACTTCACAGTATCGAAAATGTCAAACGCAATTTCACGAGGGTTAAGACCGGCGCGCAGGGATTTCGCGGGGTTGAAGACCTGCACTTGGGGACCTCGCGGACTGAAATTCGCCATCTTGCACCAGCTAGCTAGAGTATGAGTGGTTAGACAGTAAACGCAGAAGAGGGCTTCTAGTTTTGTTAAAATTAATCCTTGTTCGAATCAGTAAGCTGAAACTGTTTTGATTAGTGCAATTTCAAAGTTATCCATCCACATATGATTCCAGGTTTGTGAACTCCCCCCCCCCCCTTGCTATCGTACCTATACAATTTAAATTATTATCTAGTTACCCATAGTACAGGCTCTATCTGTTTTGGAATTAGAAGCTTATTGTGACATTTAATTAATTTATTCAACGAAATAATATACAATTTACGGAGTGTTCTACTGAACGTAGCTCAAACTTATATAGTGTGTAGAGATTACCAAACTAAACAAAAAGTTTTAAGTGAACAGATGGCGCAAACTAACGGTTACCGAGAAAAATATTAAATGTAAACATTTTCATCATTTACTTTCTTTTTAAAACTTTTGGTTTACTTTGTTCAACCGAACACCCCGTAGATACATTATAATAAACACCATAGACGAATACTGAGAAAACGAACGAGTTAAATTGCTACTTCATGTCAAATTGTTTTCATACTCAACAATTTAGCACAGCGAATGACTTTGACTTTGCAAAATGACATTTTCTACTCAGTGTCGACTAAGGAATAACAAGGTCCGAGATCGTCCCCCTTGTTTTATGTCTCACGACTGGGCGACGTAGGGTAGTAGGGTAGGTTAGAATGGGTTATAATAATAAACGAACATAATTCATGGTGTTATCGTAACAAATAAATCCGAAAGTTTTAGAAAGTGGCGATAGTTGTTCCTGAGGAGAACGAAGTTTTTGAAAAACAACTTTACCTATTCAATACTGAAAGTCGAAATCAATATTTTTATACCAACACCACAATTGAATACAAGAAAGCAAGCCCTCCTAGCGGAAAAGGTTCGGACAGCATTACAGACAGCAAAAATACAACGACAACAACAACAGCAATACAATACGACGACCGCTTAGCCTAGTGGGTAGCGACCCTGCCTGCGAAGCTGGAGGTCCCGGGTTCGAATCCCAGGTCGGGTCAGTATTTATATGATGAATATCGATACTGGTACCGGGTCATGGTTGTTATATGTATGTGGTGTCTTCGCTTGGTACCCAAAACACAAGCTAATGCTTAGTTTGGGGCCTAGACGTTGTTGTCATGATGTATACGTTATTATTAAAAAAAAAAAAAATGTCCATGTGGTGGGAGGTTATTGAGAGAGATCGTGACATGTCACGTGTAGGTATATGCTTTCGCAAAATTTTATTAGTAGGCACATAGCAGTACCGACATGTGTCATATACACGGAACGGAGAGCACTAATTTCGTGATGCTTCCTGTTTCGTAACTACGACCATTTATGATTCATGTGGTTG
Organism: Luffia ferchaultella; assembly: GCA_949709985.1. NCBI lineage: Eukaryota > Metazoa > Arthropoda > Insecta > Lepidoptera > Psychidae > Luffia > Luffia ferchaultella. Next base: position 13,148,780 of record OX453263.1, read on the forward strand.
CTGTATGACGGGATCGTCACTAACACAGTAATCTAGGTTAACAACCGTTGTACACTTTGTTTGGTTTAGATTGTTGTGCCAGTTATCGCCCCATGAATAACACATCGTAATAAAATCACACAATTTTTTTAGTAATTTTTTAATGATAAGAACATCGTTTTAATATTGGTGGACTCTTTTTCAGGCAGGGCGATAGCTCTGAACCTTATCACGTAAAACCAGGGGAGGGGGAAAAACCTAAAAACCTTTTGTAACGAATAAATAGTTGACTCTTCATTATAGTTTTTTTTTTCAATATGAGTATTTGCTTCTGAATGTTATTACAACGATGTAGATAAGTAACTATCATCAAAATCCTAATATAAAATAAATACAGTTGCCTGCGAACGAATTATTATTATTATCCCTTAGCAATCTCAACCTTGTGAACCTAGAAATGGTAGGCATAATATGCCTGATTACCTCTAGTATTCAAATTAATACGGACACATCGTGTCGCCCATTTTAGCGGGACATCCAAGACAGCGCCATCTAGTCGCAAAGTAAGCAAGTACCTATTATGGGTTACTAAACAACTGCTTGAGTGCAAACTACACATTTTTTATAATATATATATACATATATAAATTCTACACCCACACACGGAACAAATAGATATGTTCATGCACATAAATATTGGTCCCGGGCGGGAATCGAACCCGAGACCCTTGGATCCGCAGTTAGGGTCTCGCTGTAACCACTCGCCCAATCGATCAGTCATGAAAAATTAAAAAAGCAAAATAGTACCCTGAGCAATGTACATCCATTTTCTTTAAAGTGTGCCCTTGGACTATCTCTAGATTTTATATAATATGTTTTTAGATTCAAAAATTAAAGGAATAAATCAATATTATAATTTTAATGTAAGTTTCATTGAATCATAACTGGTTCAAAGTATATGTTAACTTCAATACAGTGATGTTTTAAGAGGAGTATGAAGTGGCTTTTAATACAAATGGCGTTAATGGTTGCACCCCATTAAACCTTAAACGATTGGCGCAAAAAAATATAGTAAATATATAAATTCGAAGAAGAACCCGCGCATTTAATTTTTTTTCTTATGGTGTACTTATCAAAATATTTAAAAAAAATTAAAAACGTATAGTAAACCAAGTTCTTGCTAATCTAAATACTATTATATTTTTTGCGTCAATCGGTTGAGGTTTAATAGCGTGCAACTGTTCACGCCGTTTGTATGGAAATTCGCCACTACACACTCCTCTTAACGGTGGCCAGTCATGCATTGTCTGAATGATTAACTATAGCATGTACTGTACCAAACATGTACCGTAGTGCCGTACATCAGCCAGACAAATTACGTACATGAATTTCACGCTTGTTTCTCAGAGGGGTAGCCAGAGACGATAAATTTCCGTTTGCTAGGGTCCTTTCCTTACATACCTCTTTCGCATTATTTACATTCAATTGATCGTTTAATGCAGGCTCGACGGTTTCGAATACTCGAAATTCGAATCACGCTCCCGTGGCAAGAGACGCTGTAGATTGAAAGGGACACTATTACTTAGATGGCTTATATACCGGCATAACTCTTTAATGATGGTAACCATATCCAAATCCATTCCAATTATTGTTGAAATAAAGATGGATGATCGTGATAGCCCAAAGCGCAACGAACCTGTCTCAAATTTATAAGGCCCCATAGGGCCATGGTTCGAATCCGGGCGTGTACCAATGAGTTTTTCTGACTTAAGTACATAAGTCACTGACTCCGTGTCTCGGAGAGCACGTTAAGCAGTCGGTCTCGGACGCTGTCAATATATGGCGGTCGTTACAACCCCAACCCGCAGTGGAGCAGGGTGGTGGATTTTGGATTTAAGCTCCAAGCCACCCTCCTCAGCTTAGTGGAGGCCTAATCCCTTGCGGTGGGGAAAAATGTGCTGATGAAGTGAAGTGAAAGATAGGTGATGACGGTGTAGGTATATACATAATACAATGACTCTTCTATTACTTAAATATCTTTGATTAGGTTTATAATATATAGATGGAATACAATGTCAACAAAAATGACAGGCCAACTCTTACATACTTGTGCGTGTGATTCAACAGACCACATACTCTCGCTACGTCATAATAATGGTGTACAAACCTGTGTGTGTGCGTATACTGAAACGGAACAGCTAGGTAAAGTTTCTCTACGTTGTTTGACATCGACTATATATCTAGAGATTATTATAATCAAACTTAAATATATCTTTTGATTACTTCATTCTGCGATTGAAAGACAAATACATCACTACATATTATAAAATAAAGTCCCCCGCCGCGTCTATTTGTCTGAACGTAATAAACTCAAAAATTACCAAACGGAATGGCATGTTATTGACACTAATGGACAGAGTGATGCAAGAGGAAGGTTCAAGTGTATAACTTATTACTGTTTTGTAGAAATTAGTTAAAACATGAGCATTACTGTTCAAGAAGTCGGAAAAAAAATCAAGATGATTGGGATCTTTCATCGAAAACGCTGCTTAATCCCTTTGAGATATAACAACATAATGTATGGAGAAATTGTGTCTCTTTTATAGGACTAAAGAAAAGTCCACGATGGCATATGCCTATCTTTTATGGATAGTTTACTATACCTATTTAAAAAAAATGGTGTTATATGATGAGGTAATTGGAAAGCAATTTATGCGGATACAATATTAATCCTAATCAAATTAAATACGTTATTTACCTTCAACATTTCATGCAGATTATGACTGCCGTTTACACCATACAATTTAAATTAATATCTTAGAAGCTATCGCGAAATAAAAATATCGCGTGACTAGCAGCTGGCCGTGTGGTTAGGCTGAAGTTATCAATGTTGTATACAAAGAAATATTGTAGTTTGTTTTTTTATATTTATTCTTTACTTTTTTAAATACTTATAGAATTGGAAATAAAATACTTTAGAAATACTCCAAGTAGGATTAACTTACGTTACATTTAAATCTTATTAAATCCAATCCACATTTTTGACGCAACAAGCTGATACGACACTACGACAGAAAAAAACATTCCGGCTTATATGCTCTGCTACCTGTGCGAAGCCGGGGCGGATCGCTAGTACAAAATATATTTAAATTATAGATAGTTGAAATTGTACCTATAATAATAGAAATAAATAAAATATTTTTCCTTATAACGAAAGGTTCAACGTCCACTAATTGAACTTATAGTTGGTTACGAATTTCGATTCTTATCGAAAAATCATTGAACAAAGAAATGTATGATTTAGTGGTATCTGTCAACCTCTAAATAGTCAGTGTCTTAATGATACTCTACTAAAGTCATTAAGCAAAACTATAAGTATATTTCGTGACATTTTCGTTTCACTGTTCCGTGCTATTACGGTACTGCACGAACGCGCAGTGTAATCAAAGTAGGTACAGTAAATTAACATTATTGGACACGAAAAATATCAATTATCGAAACGACACCTAAACTTCTGTATTCTTGTAAAGTTATACCCACGTATAGTTTGACCGTAACCGCTGTATCGCGCCTTAGGTATGTGCGCAACGAGGAGGGGGCCATCAACGCTCAGGACCTACCTCCCTCCTCGCCCCGCACATACCTAAGGCGCCTCCCTCCTTGCCGCGCACACACCTAAGGCGCGGTACAGCGGTTGCGGTCAAAGTATAGTTATGCATCGTTTATACAGGTTCCTGGTAAAGGACTAATATGTGTGTGAAAGTGTATTGGTGATAAAAGAGTTCACACAGCCATGAATCTAGAAATATCCGGACGTAGCATCGTGAACACACAACCGATGTACCCCTAGTAAGTCAGCTTGTTGTGTACGGACGTGTCAACTTGAACCCATTGATACATAGTAAGTCCATCGTCCACCAGACGCTCGTTGTGAAGTTTTACTCACATTTACGCAGCCACCATTTCAGTGCTTCATTTCGAAAAGTGGAAAAATCACTACTTTAAAAAAATTATATAATAAATTAGTAATACAATTTAAACTTCTCTTAAATCATAATTTACTTAAGCATAAAATAAGTTTTCGCACTGCTTGGATTCATCAGAAAAAAATTACGTAGCCATTCTAACTAATAAAAGTATCACAGTACTAGGCTCCCACACAATTTAGTCGGTTATGCTTATGCTAGGCGATTGAAAATATGCACGACCAAATTGTTTAGGCGCCTAGTATTGTGATCCTTTACTAAGTCAACATGGCTACGTCATTTGACAGTGTTATAATTGGAACAATCGGTTTAACCAGGTGATGACAGAATACGTGACTCCGTTTGATTCTACTTCTTTTAACAAAAACTGTGTTACTAGTTTTTAGATTGTGGCACTACACAGACATTTACGGCCGTCAGTAATGGCTCGAGACACCCTATTGTTCGTACGTACATTGTCTGTCAGTTCGTCATGAATTACTGCCATGTAACTACATAAATTACACACATAACACTGGCATATTTCCTAATTATAAGCGAAAATCATTTTTTGGTGTACTGATATATATTTTCAGGATTTCCTATATACTGAAAATGGCTATATATTTACGGTTTTATAGTATTAAATACAGAAATAAAATAAAATTCTGTTGCCTAAACATATAGCCTAAACGTTGTTGTGATGTATACGTTATTATTGTTATTATCTTTATTATTATTATTAATATAAATAAAAAATGTATTTAATATCTTTTATTGGTTGCTGGATTGTGTAAGGAAGGGGAGAGCGTTCCTAAAACGTGGGAATCGGGTTTAGGAACAGAAATATATTTCTTTTATTAGTAGAATATTAAGCTAATAACAAAAGCCGGTACTTTGTAAAATATTTTTATAATTTTAATTTTGTAGTTTGTGATTTCAAAATAATAATAATACTTGGATCATCCCACACAGCGCCATCTAGTCCGAAAGGAAGCAAGTATTGTGTTATTGGTCTTATATACGTACTTTTATAATATATACAAATTTAAATGCGCTCAGACGGAACAAATAAACATGTTCATGCACACAAATATTTGTACCGGGCGGGAATCAAATCCGTGACCCCCGGGTCCGTAGTTAGGGGCTCTAACCACTCGGCCAATCGGTCAGTCGAATGAATAATGTAATTGCATATACGTGAAAAACTTGTAAACGTACATTATTCAAAACATCTTTCAATGAAAATATTTTTAAGTGCTATTATTCCTTGATTTTTTTTACATTCTATTTTAAACTCTTATTTATTGGGATCCATAGTGCGACAAGGAACTCCTATGCGTAGTATCCCCATATCTGCCCGTCTGTTTGTCCGTATGTCACAGTCATTTTACTCAGAAAACATTACTGATATAAAACTAAAATTCACTAAAAATTATGAATAAAAAAATTATGAAAATAAAATTATAAGGTGCCTCCAATACCTACATGCAAAATAAAAGATTTTTTTTTAATTTTCAAAACTAGGTCTCCTTTGTGTAATAATCGGCAACAAACTGGCCTATTTATGTGAGTTGCATGTTTCCTCTTCTAAATCTCGATCCGCAGATTAAAAAAAAAAATGAAAATCCATAAAGATAGTATATAGTATGTACTAACTTACTAGGAAAATTAATATAACTGTGTACATGCCAGCTACTACTAATCGAGTTATAGCCGATTTCTATGGAAAAAACCGACTAAGTGCGAGTTGGACTCGCCGATCAAGGGATCCGTACCACCCACCGTACAATATTTAAAAAAAAACACGTTTCTTGTATAGGGAACCCTTTAATTTTTAACATTATTTTATTTTTATTATTCGTTGTTGTAGCGGCCACAGTAATACACATTCTGTGAAAATTTCAAGTATTTGTTATGGTTCAGACATGGACATATTTCGAAACAACCCTGTGTCAGACGGACGGACGGAAAGAACGGACAGTGGAGGCTTTGTAATGGGTATCCTGTTGGTAACTTTTAGTACGTGTTATGTATGCAAGGAACTGGGAACACGACTTAATAAAAAACCGGCTGGCAGCGCACTGACTGTATTCGAAGGTAGTCACAGCCACGCGACTTTATCTACTATACCTATATATAACATACAGAACCCTAAAGATTATGATATTGATGTATTATAGGTTTTTGTTCTTGGTATAGCAAGGGGAACCTACCGTGTATGTAATTCGAAACGCACTTGACCGGTTTTTTTACAAACTACCGCCCGCGACTTTGTCTTCGTTGTATATACAGGTGATGGTAGTGTGTAACCAATCGATGGTTTAATAAACGTTTAATTAGGCTGGTAATAGAAAATGTTAATTAAAAATTGGCGTTTTCATTGGAAAAAAAATCAGAAGGTACTTCAGTACTTTTTATTAAACGGTGCCGTCAGTTATCAGTGTCGAAGTGACGTGCTCATTTTCCAAAAGTCGACGTCAAAAAGAGTCAACTTATAGATTTGAAAATTCATTACTTGGATAGAAGAGCTGGATATCCTGGCATAAGTATGTTACATGCTCCAAAAGATATTTAAAAAAAAAAATTTTTTGTAAAAAACATTTTCTGTTAAGAAATAAACAATTTGTTATTTTTATTTTTTTTATTTATTACTTTTTAAATGATTGATAGCTCAGGTTAATATATTCCGTCGCCACTACTTTGAGGTATGAAAAATAAAAATAAAACCAGTCGTCTGTGACATGACAAATGTTTATTAAAATATTTTTTTATTATTATAATTAAGTAATATCACAGCATTAGTAATTCTAAATTTATGGATAGAAGACATTTCTAATTTTACAGACATTTTTAACGATTTAAATATCGAAGTTAATGATGATAATATTTACCCTACTGCGGAGAGTAAGTAATGTTTTTCGAGCGATACGTATGTTTGTATCAGTGTTGCCAGAATTTCTTTTGCGTAAATCGGGTAAAATTAGAATGCGAAAACCAAAAAATTGCGGGAGTTTGTTGAAGAATTTAGGGACAAAAAAGGAACCAATTTTAAAAACCATCTATTGTTTACTTGTTACTTTTATGATTACTCTTAATGTAAATAAAAAAAAAATAATAAATTAATAAAAAATAAGAAAACACAATATTATTACGTTGTTTTATATTTTTCAGATAATATTACTTTATGTAATATATCTATGTATCTGTCAACAATTAGATTTCTATTCGATTTCGAACGAAGTTATTAGTAATAATTGGGACTACTGGCGTCCCGCGGGACATTTAATTAGAGCTCTAAAATCGAGACGTCCCTCAAAAATCGGGATTTCTGAGATCACTGGTTTGTATCCTAGATCTTTGGCATGCCCTGTAGCCAACTACACGTTTATTTCGCAACGTAACGTAGTTTTAGTTTAGTTATATGTCTAAATTATTTTATGTTTAAACGTCTGTTGATGTTAGAGTATATTCAATACATACATCATCAAAGGAGTCGCTGTTTTTTCAGTCTGAATTCTCTTTAAACCCAGTTATAAGCGAATATATTCGCTCGTGGTGGGGTTTTGCTCAAATTTTATAACACTAAAGTTCAAATGTCAATAGTACAGTCTATAGTGACGCTATTTTAAAACAAAAATTAAAATGGCGGATACAGGGTTATATCAAAACGTTCAAATATATTTTTAGCGAACGAAATGATACCAATTGTGTATATTTTTTTTTGTTGGTATTCTAGGGTACTCTCGGTATGTAATATCACGTATATGTATATCTTTGGTATTAAAATAATAATAATATTAATAACACCTGGAACATCCCACACAATGCCATGTAATAGTCCTAAACTAAGCAAAGCTTGTATCATTAGTACTAGCCAACTGTTAAAAATACATATTTTATATATATAGGTGTTTTCACAACCAGACAATAAATAGACATGTGCATGCTCACAAATATTTTTCCCAGGCAGGAACAGAACCCGAGACCGTTGGCTCAACAGTTAGGTTCTCTAACCACTCCGCCAATCGGTCAGTAATAATACGTTCATGCACGAAAATGACCCAAAGCTTTATATTTCTTAATATTGTTTACATAGCAATAACAAGATATTTAAAAAAAAAAAAACAAGAATTTTAGTAGAAAACGTTTCGCAGAATAACAAATACATTTTTCTTTTAAGAATTACGACAAATATAATCGTTTACTCGTGTTTCGAGCGTAACTAAGTACACTTTTAAGAGAAAACGTCTGAGCCAAATAAAATACGCGTCACACTGCGAAGTATAATGCAACAGGGTATTTCGCTGAAATACGAATACTTAGCAATTTCGTAAAAACTTTCAGATAACAGGCTATTTGTATACATTATGGATGTATTTTGCAAAACTATTAAGCCGTAATGGTGCACTCGTTATGTTCATGTATCAAAGAAATATTTAGCAACGATTAACTGGTAAAGACATGTCAGAAGCGGCTTAATACACGAATATACCTATAAAACATTCTTAAGTTAAATACTAAGTGGTAGAAAACCTCCAAGGCTATCAAAGAAAACTTTTTTTTTATATGAACCAAAGGATTTGAAATAAATATAGAAGGTTAAATAGTATACAAGGTAAAGCACATTAAACTTGGTAAGGACAAGATAACGGCAAAAAAAAAAACAAAAAGGACATCACTTTTTAACTAAGTTTGTACAACACTTGCTGCGTCGATAAAACAACACAACTCCATTGACGGGCATTACTCCGAGCACAATGGAAGACTTGCACGTCTTTCGCGGGCGAAGTGACTCGTTAGATTGAATGAGACACCTACACATAGACTATTTTCTTTCAAAATACGGTAAAGACAAGTTTCGGTCCTCTAACATGTACTTCCCAATATAACGTGCGCTTATTTAAAATTTGTTGTTTCATCATCATCAGCCCATTTTACCCCACTGCAGGGGCTTAGGCCTCCCCCAGGGTGAAGAGGGGGTTTGTTGTTTGATCTTACTTAATTATTAGTACAGAGTATCAGGTATGAGGACATGTTAATTGGATAGAGATTGTTATACGTATTTTGATGAAAACGTATGATTTAATGGTATACATAATTTATAAATTACGTATTTTAAAACAATTATCTTAGAATTATTTAAAAACAGTTATATACACTTCTTCTTCTTCACTTCACTTTATCAGCCCATTTCAGGGCGAGTGAGGGTGAGGGGGGCTTGGAGCTTAATTCCACCACGCTGCTCCACTGCGGGTTGGGGAGTGTAACGACCGCCATTTATTGACAGCGTCCGGGACCGACTGTTTAACGTGCTGTCAGAGGCACGGAGTCAGTGATAGTTATGTACTTAAGTCAGAAAAACTCATTGGTACACGCCCGGATTCGAACCATGGCCCTATGGCCTTATGAATTTGAGACAGGTTCGTTGCGCTTTAGGCCATCACGACTCGTTATATACACATCTCGTAATAGAGAAATAAAATTTCTCGTACATATTTTCCAAATAAAATCAGTGCAACCCTGTTTTGTGTCGGTCGTAGAAATACCCAACAGTACTTACAAGACGTCTTTAGATAAACAACGTTTGTTCGTAAGTAAGGCGTGAAGACCGTATCTAAGTTGGCCGTTGGAAATTCAAAACACTTGTTTAAACATGATTGTTCTCACAGCTTTAATATGGGAAAAAGGATTGTCGTAATACGTCTGGTTTTCGTTTGTACACACTGGCTGTAAATAATATAGTTTTGGTTCGCTCAAACTAGGACCTAACCTGACAATGCGTTAGTATTTCTAAATGGATATCCTTCAAATATTTCGTCACATGGTCCAAATAAAAGTTGTATTTATATGTGTCCTTAGGTATATTGGATAGAAATAGACGAAAAAAAAATTATATTCATTCAAAAAATTTAAAAATTTACTTTTGATTGATCCTTATTTAAGAGAAAAATTATGAAATTTTTTAAAGGAGTAATAATAAATATATAAAAATAAAGCGTGAAATATTAATATGACGTTCACTATATGCAGCGGTCGACGGCCCCACAAACAAGTCCAATATATCGTAGCTACAGTAAGTAATATTGTCATTATCAGCTATTAATTTTTAACAGTCGTTTATTCATTTAAAGTCCAAGCATAAATTAAAAAAAAAAAAATTACCGAAATGCTCCAGTTTGTGTAAATTAAAAAAAATCTGTAACTAATCGTTTTATAATATTATATGGTACATCCCATTCAGCGCCATCTAATCCTAAAGTAAGCAAGTATTATGCTTGTATTATGAGGTATAAGACAACTGATATACATACTTCAATATAATTTTTTTATAAATGTACATGTATAGATACCTTTTAACCCCCAGACACAGAACAAATAAACGTGTTCATGCACACAAATATTTGCCCCGGTTGGGAATCGAACCCGCGACCCTTGGCGTCGCTGTTATAGTCTCTAACCACTCGGCCAACCGGTCAGTCAATTGTTTTAAAGTAGTAAAATTCCGATCCATCTTGTGAACCCCTCATTCTTTGATTTTAATAATATGCATGATTCTACGTCAACAGAAAGCACCTTAAAGGTTTTAATTTATTTGCGAATGTCAAGATTGGCTGTATTAAAAAGCTTGTTTTTTTTTCTTACGAACCATAGATTTGAGAATTTGATATCAATTCCAACTTGATACCTCTGCGCGTTTCAGAGAAAAAGGATCCTGACTGACAGACCGACAACCTAGTGATCCTTTAAAGGTTTCTTTTTTGCTTTTCAGGTATGGAACACTAAAAGTAACAATACAAACACATTTCTGCAGTAGGAAGTAGCAGAAGGCCTCTTCAGGATACAAGCCATCTTCCTACCAAGTTTTATCAAGATCGACGTCAGCTTAAACGTGAGAAGGTAACAAACATACAAACACATTACAGCGGTAAAAATATCGTATTTCTTTACTTAGTGTTCTAAACTATTTCTATACTAAATTTAATAAAGATATGTTTAGCGGTTTAGTCGTGAAAAGGTAACACACGGAGACACTTTTGGCATTTACAGTGTTTTTAAATTAAATAATTAAGTTTATTAATTAATTTAATTACTTTTTTAAATAATTACATTATTAAATGCGTAAATTCTGTTATTTATATTTTCTCATACAGGGGGGGGGGGGGGATATTTAGATGAATACTTAAATAATCTAGGTAATAGGTATGACTAGGTATGTAATGGCCAAATAGTATTGTACGTTGTATTGTTGTACGTATTTTCGAAATTCATTAATTTTAATGTAGTTATAATGTTTACTAATAAATTATAGCGATCTGTTAACATTTAAATCACTCAAATTGATTTAAAGAAGGAAGTTTATAGGAATTTTTATTGATAACTTCTTACATTTTCAGGAAATCCATTATATTGTAATTATGGAACCCCAAGGATAAGACATGATATACTAAATATGTTTTATTTGAGTTCGAATAAGCACATATCCTTGCATTCGAGTGCACGCGTGCCACGCCCACATGGTAATTCTAACAAAATTATGTTAAATGCACTTCCCAGCCCGCTGATTAAACGGCGTGTAAAAAAATTAAAAAAAAAACTTAAAGTAATATTTTTTTGAGCGAGATAAAAACATTCAAAAACGTATTTTATCAAGTGACAAAGTGACGACACCCCACAGCGTACCTACTCATCTAATTTTAGTAGGTAGTTAAATATAGTTGAGGCCAACCGCGTATTTATCTAATTTGGCCGCTGACAGTGGATCCGGTTGACTGCAAAACAGCTCGGATATATCGACAGGTGACATACGTAGCTGTTGTGTAGATTAATAATAATAATAATACTTGGGACGTCCCACCCAGTACTATCTAGTCCCAAACTAAGCAGAGTTTGTATACTTATCAGACAACTGATAATCTCGTAAATACTTAAATATATTTTTATAAAATGCTTTACATCCACACATGGAACGAATAGACATGTTCATGCACACAAATATTTGTCCCGCCTGGGAATCGAACCCGCGATCCTTGGCCCTGCAGTCAGAGCCTCTAACGACTCGGCCAATCGGTTAGTCAATGCCAAAGTCTTACGTGACGATTTTTATCGTGCAACTTCTACTTATCAACTATTTGATCAGTGCTATTTAAACGATAAAATTTGAACAAATTCTGTTTACACCATAGAGTAAATTAATCTGACGGCAACGTTTGGTTTTAATAATCATAAATGTCAGTTCACGGCATCAAAGCGACAATACGCAATTTTGCGAGATTGAAGACCGACGCGCGGAGACCTTGCGCACTGAAAATCGGACTAAAACTCGTCATTTGCACCAGCTAGTTAGAGTATGAGTGGTTAGACGGTAAACGCAGAAAAGGGCTACACGCTCGAATACGAATTGAAATGAATCCGTCAAGTTGGCGACTTTTATTGTGTAACGCCGTTCAAACGTTTCGGTCGCGTCGCGACTTGATCGATGATTTGAAAGCGGCGAAATTCGGACGACCCCAACTTTGTTTAATTCAACAAATAGTTGACCAACTTTTTGATATAATATCTTCACACTTCAATTCACTTTCAATCGTTTTGGAGTCAGACTTGAACGACAAAAATTGCCACGTGAGAACTCGGTGTAAGCGCGTTCCTGAGAGGAGAGCTTGGATAGTTATTAGGTCTATAACCCAATTGGGGACTCAATGTACCACAGAATAAAACAGTAGTTTAGTATCTTGTAGTTTGACCGATAATAGAAAGCGAAATGCAAATTGCAACTAATGACTTTTTATACGTTATAATAATAATAATAATAATACATGGGACTTCCCACACAGCGTCATCTAGTCCCAAAGTAAGCAAGTATTATGCTTGTGTTATGGGTTACTAGACAACTGATATACATACTTAAATATTCTTTATAATATATACATATATATATATATTTTTGCGAAGACACCACACACATATAACAACCAAGACCCGGTACCAGTATCAATATTCATCATATTAATACTGACCCGACCTGGGATTCGAAACCCAAGACCTCCAGCTTCATAGGCAGGGTCGCTACCCACTAGGCTAAGCGGTCGTCCATCTACGTGGCTCAACCCTGCGCAAAGTTTTAAGCGAATTATCTGAAGGAGGTCGGCATAGTATTGTCAGGACAATCGATTCGACAATGTATAGATATTAAAGTTGACAAGTACGCGATTAGCTTAATATCAACTTGCTCTCGCTTTTTAAAAAACTTAGTCTCTTTTTTTTGTTCTGTGTTCGATTTTACTTAAAAAAACCGGCCAAGTGCGAATCGGACTCGCACACGAAGGGTTCCGTACCACCATACAATATAAAAAAAAAACCAGCGTGACGTTAAGCGAACTTAACAATTTATCGTTATTATTGTGTAATTTAAGAATTATTGTATAAATACATGTCATTTTTATTTCGTTAGTTATTTAGAAGGTGCTCGATCCTCTGGCTAATCCGAAAAGTAATAACATGAGTGCACTGATAGCTAGATACAATTTTTATTACTTATTTTATTGCAGTGAACCTTTAACTTTTAGTATCGATTGTGAAGAGAATAAGCTCTGCAAAGGAATGCAAATAACACGCTATCTGTCATTCTCTATGGAATTTTCACAAAATTTTTAATTACAAAAGTACATTTTATAAGTTAATCTATTACTCGTTAAATAATACAGTCTAGTTAGCTGTGACAGTTTTTCTTTTAACTACGTCATATATGCTCCTGTCATAAATTTTGTCCACATATCCAAAAATAACGGTTTAGCTGGTAGTCACGGTTAGGGGGGGGGGGGGGCGGGGACATGACTCTAACAAAAATTAGGTCTTTAGGGGTGAATATTTCAACAACTGTTGACTAAATAAAAAAAAAAATTGTTTGAAACCTTTATATTATTTTTTAAGACCTATCGTTTGGTACCTCTCGCGTCAATATACGATGAATTATTTTTTTTCGTACTTCAGTTACATGTATGTTTTTTCTTAATTTCACTACGTCGTTGTGTAGCGGTTCATAGATTACACCTACCTTCCAAATTTCATCTATATATTGCCAATAGTTTCCGCGAAAACCCCAGACAAACAGGCAGACAGACAGTCAGACAGATGGACGGGCGGGCATGGCGAAACTATAAGGGTTCCTTTTTTGCAATTTAGCTACGGAACTACGGAACCTTAAAAAACTAGATATACTTACATATAGTCGAAAGTGTACGAATGCCATAGTGACTGTTTTCTTAACGGTGTTGTTCGACGATGGCAAACAGAAAAAGATTTATCATTTTATAGATACAATATACTAAGTGACGACTTATGTATTGTTTATGAATTCGAGATGGTTATTCTAGATAAAAGTGTTTATGTTTTTATTTTTGGATTCAGTCATGCAATACGGAGATTAAGGAATGTATCTATTTCATTCTTTTATACGACAGTCGCTTCATTTTTCAATATTTTACGTCCAATACGTAATAAAGATAACTAAAAAAATAAAAAATAATTTTTTTTATCAATAATGAGCTCATGGAAAATTAAAAATACTTACACGAAACTTAAATATTTTATGTGTTTGATATATAATGTGCTTTCGGTTACCTACTTATAGTGTGATAGCAGAAATTGTGTTCTCAAGGGGAATCCTAAGTGCTAATTCAAGTTTCATTATACGTATTTATTGAAGTCGTACAGTTCCATTTAATGAAACACACGACGGAAAATGTATTGTTGCGACACCGTTGGTTGCGTGTTGCCGGATCGTATATTAAACCCATATCAAAGTTGGCCAAATTTCTTTTAAGACCACGTATCAAATGTTAGTTAACAGTAAAGCTAATTCCCGTCAACAAAACCATTTATTTAGTATATGCTATGCTATTACACTTTAAAAAAAAATCCGACAATATATATAAAAAATTTAAAATCAGATCCTACTAGATGAAACGCTGGACATTACAATAAAATATTAATTTTAAATGAACATATTAGTTTTTTCCGAGTTTCCGGAGATGAAATTTACAAAATATTATTAGTAGTAGGTCGTAGGTAGTGTCGTGATAGCCCAAAGTGCAACGAACCTGTCTCAAATTTATAAGGCCCCATAGGGCCATGGTTCGAATCCGGGCGTGCACCAATGAGTTTTTCTGACTTAAGTACACAATATCACTGACACCGTGCTTCGGAGGGCACGTTAAGCAGTCGGTCCCGGACGCTGTCAATAGATGGCGGTCGTTACAGTCCCCAACCCGCAGTGGAGCAGCGTGGTGGATTAAAGCTCCAAGCCCCCCTCCTCACCCTGGGGGAGGCCTAAGCCCCTGCAGTGGGGTAAAAATGGGCTGATGATGATGATGATGATGATTAGTAGTAGGATATTACATAGTAATATAAACAAATTTTAAGCTGAAAACTCGACTGAGTAAAACATTATTAACTAAAACAAGAAAAACAAGCTGGTCAATTTATAAAATTAGAAAGCACCATGCATTGTTTTTTATTCGATACCTATTTAAAAAAAAATTATAAAATTTGGTAAAATTTAATATTATTTAAATGTTATGAACAAAATTATATAAAACATGTAATATTTGCAATAAAAATTAAAATAATTTTTCATCTTACAGACCACCACCAAACATATGGTTTATCCCTGCTTGCAATATTTCATAATATTCAAGTTATTTTTAAAAACCTATAATTACCTATAGTATATTTTATTGATATCTTTTTTAGTTAATGAGTTTTTAAGTAGTCGGGGCTATTTATAGCTTTTATTTGACACCCATATTGTAATAATAACAAAATATATATTTTTATTTTTTTTCTCTGTTTTGATTCGCTGACGCCATATTAATATATGACAGTCTCTGTAACTTTCTCAATTAAAAGGAATTTAACGACATATCTTAAAATTCATCAAACCGTTTTATTTAGGTTCCAGAGCGCGCATAAGAAATAGACACATACACATAGCCTTCTTTCTGGGGCAGTCGGATAAAATGCATTTTATTTTGTTTCTAAAAACATGATGTAGCGTTATCATAAGAGTACAAAAATATATATTATATACAAATAGTGCAATGCATATCATCAAAAAATTTATCTTTGATCGTTTTATTTATCGCATCGGTCAATTTACAAAAAAAAAAAAAAAATATTTTGATAATTCATAAACCAAAGAATATGGGATTTTAGTCATTATTTTTATTTTCTTTCACTATTTTACTACCTAGAATTAATAACCGAACTCTAGTTACACTCCGTACGAGATTATCAAGGCGATTTAAACCGCACGCTGAAGTTCAACATTAGGGGTTGCTCGACCAGCAAGCTTTACCGCGGATTTATGAGTCAGCGGCATAGAAGTTGGAATAATATATATTATAATAGTAAGATCAGAACCAGAAAGTCCGATTGAATTGGCGCTTATTGAATTTCTGTTTGTTCTGGTCTTATTACATAATATTATTCCTATACCGATGAGTCATAAAAGCTCGGGAAAGCTCGCTGGTCGAGCACCCCCTTTATACTCGAATTTAATGGCGCATACATATTTTTTTACTAATTTATAACGATCCAATAAAACAAAATAGTTTCAATTTGTTGACAATTTGTTTAATAAAACGTGCAGTTTTTATCTGCCAATAGATTATCTGTCAACAGGTCATAGATTCGTTGAGTTGCCAAAGAAAATGCGAGCGTTTTTTAAAACATGAGAGTAATCAGTATTATAGCATTACGCTATGCTTTAAAAAACTTCGCTCGCATGGACTACACATTTGTATTATTTAGGCTTTCTTTCGATGATAATAATAATTATAATATAATACTACCATGGACATCCTACGCAGCGCCATCTAGTCCCAAAGTAAGCATGTATGTATTATGCTTATATTATCTGGTACTAAACGACTGTACACATGCTTAAGCATTCTTTGTAATACTTATGCAGATACTTTCACACCCAGACACAACAAATGGACATGTTCTTGCACACAAATATTGATCCCGGACGAGAATGGAACCTTTGGCCCCGCAGTTAGGGTCTCTAACCGCACGTTCAATGGATCAGTCGATCAGCCGATAATACAAGCGCATACTTATTACATCCCTTATTACATACAAAGATAGATTTTTATACCGTGGTGCAGGGTGCGTGCAGGGTTATTTTATTTTATAGTGTAATAGTATAAAAGTACGAATTAACTAGAAGCCCTCTTCTGCGTTTACCGTCTAACCACTCATACTATTGCTAGCTGGTGTATGATGGAGAGTTTAAGTCCGAGTTTCGGTGCGCAAGTTCCCCGCCCGCCGCCCTTCACCTCCGAGAAATCCCCGCGCACCGGTTTTACCCCCCGAAATTGCGAAACGTCACCTTAATACTGTGAACTGACGTTTATGACTATTAAAACCAAACACTGCTGTCAAATTAATTTACTCTATGTGTGGCGTGTCTTCTGAAATAACTATAAAAAAAAAATCATTTGAAAAGCACGAGTTGGTCGTTTAGCGAAAACTTTCAAACGTGGAATAAAAGGGGTCCATTAGTGCTTTCAGATATAAACCCAAGAATAAATTTAAACCATACATTTAACTTTACCATCTGTAGCGTGCACGGAAAGTGAGTATATGCAGACAGTACTACTACACTACATTGGCCCATTATGCCCAACTACAGGGGCTTAGGCCTCCCTTCGGGATAAAGGTGCTTGGAGCTAAATCCACCACGCCGCTCCAGTGTGGTGGATTTTAACGACCGGCTTAACGTGCTCTCTGAGGCACGGAGTCAGTGATAGTAATATATGTCAGTCAGCAATAACTTATTGTTATAAGCCCTGGGATTCGAAACACGACTTTCTAAATAAGAAGCGGGCTCTTCACCACACGGGCTCTTCGCCACTTTGCAAACTGTAACTTTAAACCATGACCAGTCTTTTTATTAACTACCCGCTATCGAAGGGAAGGTATAGATTTGGGTCCGATTTTCGAAAATCGAGTTTTCATCAGATCTCCACGTTTTGAGGTCCTGGGAAGCCATTCTGACCATTTTCGGCTGGACGTCCGTATGTGTGTGTAACTTTTTTTTTCGTACGATATTCTGAGAACGGATTGACCGATTAAGACCCGCAATACGGCGTCTGAAAGGGTTCATCGAGACTTAGATCTGATTAGATTTTGAAGTCAATCGATTGAGCTGTTTCAAAAATATTCAAAAAATAAAAGTTTAAGGTTTTTTTAAATATCTTGAAAATATATTGAAAATATATTGAAAATAGTATGCCCTATATTTCTTTATACGAGGTGGAATGTGTATGTGCAAATGAATCGTATTCGCTGTCTTTTATAGCATACGTCTGTTGATATCTTTCTTCCATATCCTGTATATTATACAGGATGAAATTTTAACAACAATCCAAAAAAATTGTAGGTGTTAGGTATCACCAATAGACCTCATTATGTAAATAAAAGATATATATAATAAAATATAGGTCACATTTTCATAATAAAATATTTTATCTAAAGTGTTATTTTATAACGTTTGGTTGCCTTTTTAGTGACAGCGCGCCCGAGACCTCTTGCCCGACACGGGGCGGAGCGTACAGCGGCCGTGAATGGTGACTAGAGTTATTGGTTTTTTTAGGGAATTGTTTGTGTAATCATATCTCAATAATTTACTATTGAACGATACTAATAGGAAACAAGACGACCATCGGTTTTTATCAAAGATCATTACATTAAAATTTGGATGCTTGTTAAAATTTCACCTTGTATGTGCGTGAGCATAATAATTTACTTCACTTAAAACTATTGAAAATATTTTTAAATTTGGTTTTTTTACCAATCCTACCGGCACTTAGCAAAATAATTGCAAAATTATGCTTAATCAGTTAGTTACTTATTTCAATTATAATAAATTAGTTAATATCCTAAAATTCTGATTTACGAAAGATCGGTTCATAACTGATGCAGAAATCTTTTGGATTAAATAATATTTGAAGCTTGGGATATATTTTTTTTTTGTTTTTTTGTCTAAAGTGTTTGATTGCTTTAATCGATGTGATTTTGTTATGATTCAATATTTTATAAAGAAATCTATTTTAAACGTCAGCTTTTTCTATCTTATAGTTCCAATAAGAAATAAATGTGAAAACTTTTTAATAAAATTGTGTACTGGTATGTATTTGATTAAAGTAAAAAAATAGTTAACTAGTTGACACCATATTGGCGACCGCTTAGCTTAGTGGGTAGCGACTCTGCTTATGAAGCTGGTGGTCCCGGGTTCGAATCCCAGGGCGGGTCAGTATTTATATGATTAATATTGATACCTACTGGTACCGAGTCTTGGTTGTTGTATGTATGTGGTGTCTTCGCTTGGTACCCAAAACACAAGCTAATGCTTAGTTTGGGGCCTACACTTTGTTGTCATGTATACGTTATTATTATTATTATACAATTTAAATCATTTAACCATTCGGTCAAGCAATCAGTCATATTGTTTCGATACTCCGAGGTATTGATGGTTGTTGCTTGATTATTTGATGTGCTGCTTAATGACGATGACAGCATGATGTCATGATGATATTCCGATATTTTGATGCTTAAAAACAGCAAAAATTTAATTAATTATTTTCCATAATTAATTAACTTGTAATATTGGAAAAGAAAGATTCCTACAGATATTTTGTTTTCTAAAAATGTATAATATTGATACAAACAACACTGTCAAAAGTCGGTATCTCGAAACTTTTTTTTTTAATAATAACGTATACATGACAACAACGTCCAGGCCCCAAACTAAGCATTAGCTTGTGTTTTGGGTACCAAGCGAAGACAACAGATACATATAACAACCAAGACCCGGTACCAGTATCGATATTCATCATATAAATACGAGACCGGACCTAGAATTCGAACCCGGGACCTCCAGCTTCGTAGGCAGGGTTGCTGCCCACTAGGCTAAGCGGTCGTCAACTGCTATAATTATACATGGGACCTGTTACTTATCGCCATCTAGTCCCAAAGTAAGCAAGTATTATACTTGTGTTATGGGTTACTGGACAACTGATATATGAGCATTTACTTAAATATTCTCCTTTTTTATAATACATTACATATATAAATATATAAATATCTTACACCCAGACACAGAACTAAATGGAAATGTTCATGCAAACAAATATTTGTGCCGGGCGGGAATCAAACCGGCGACCTTTGGCTCCACAATTAGGGTCTGTAACCACTCGACCATTCGGTCAGTCTCTTACTGAAAGTAAAAAAATAGTTTATTTAGTTGACACCACACTAAGATAGGTAGATGTTCATTAAAACTAAATTGAAAAAATAATTTAATACACTTATTTAAAATATTGATATGATAGTGTTCCAATTTTTTTAATGGTTACAAGAAATGATTGAAAATAACAAAAATTAAAATATTGTTATACAGTTATTAGTTTGGTTGTAGTATCGAATAAGAAAGATTGGTTCAGATATTATATTTTTTTTTAAATATTTGTATCATAGACAACACGTCAACAATATGTCTAGTAAGAAAAAATCTCATTTTTAATAACCGCTCGTCCGAATGGTTAGAGACCCTAACTGCAGAGCCAAAGGTCGCGGGTTCGTTTCCCGCCCGGGACAAATATTTGTGTGCATGAACACTATTTGTTCCGTGTTTGGGTGTGAAATATTTATATATGCATTTTATATAAAGGACATTTAAGTATGTATATCAGTTGTCTGGTACCCATAATACAAGCTTTGTTTAGTTTGGGACTAGATGGCGCTGTATGGAATGTCCCAGGTATTATTATTTATTTTAATTATAACCACCGATCTTTTCAAGGAATCCCATACGGAATTCGTCTACAGCACGCAATGCTTGACCATTAGGACAAATAGCTCGTAATCTCGTGTACAGCCGCTTGTTTTCGTGTCCAGATGTCTGTCGGCACAATTACTTAAATCGTTAGTAATTTAGCCATTCACTTGGCAGTCCGTGGCTTCAAAATTGTTATTTTTTTGTTACATCAACAAATGCCATCTATACGGTTTTGTTCTTTTGTTTATTATCCTATTACCAAGTAACTGATACTTATTTGCAAAATTATATATAAACTAGCGACCGATCCCGGCTTCGCACGGGTTACAGAGCGTATAACCCGTAGTGTTTTTTTTTTGCGTAGTTTCCTATCAGCTTGTTGCGTCGAACATGTGGATTGGACTTAATTATATTCAAATGTAACGTAAATTCATCCTACTTGGAGTATTTTTAATGTATTTTATTTGCAATTCTATAAATTGAAACTGTGAACCACTCACTGCTAATTATTTTCATTTGTATGTAACTGTTGGTTCTCCTTAATATAAATAAATAAATAAATAAATATTTGAAAAAGTAAAGAATAAATACATGTAACTTAACCTAACGTAACTACGCGTGTCGCGTCGTCCCGTATGACCTTCCGGCTGGTCGCGCGATGTTTATATTTCGCGATAGCTCCAAAGATATTGATTTAAATTGTATAGTGTAAAGGGCAATCATAATATGCATGAAATGCTGAAGGTAAATAAGGTATTTAATTTGATAAGGATTATTAAAGTATCCAAATAAATTGCTTTCCAATTACCTCACCATTGACATCATTTTTTTAAATATAAAAATAGGTATAGTTAGTTATCTATAAATGAATCAGTCTGTCCATTGGTCTCAATAATATGCCAATTCGTTCGGTAGTTTTTGAGTTTATCGCGTGCAGACAGACAGACAGACCGACAGACAGACAGACGCGGCGGGGGACTTTATTTTATAATATATATAGATTGGAAAGTATCTATAGTTTGCACAACTATTTCTCAAGAAAAGTTAAATATTTAGTAAACAATTATTTTTAAAACTAAAACAATAAAATAAAAAAAAACTTTTTGAAATAAAAATGTGTAAAGTGCGTAGCGCTTAATGCGTGTAAACGGTTTAGTAAGTGATGCTATTTAATTTTGGCACGAGATAATGCGTCGACAAAATTTTGTCGCTCTATGCACCTTAGCACTGCATGTTTTATTCAAGAAACAACGGTCAAAAACAAGCGATGGGTTGTTTCTGGAATGCACCAGAACGTTTTAATTGCCTAATATATACGGTGAATTGATAATCGAAGTATCAGAGGACGACAGTCTAGTCGATAGGCCCAAGTGGAGTGAGTTAGTGATGAGAACGAAGCGAAGTCAAGGTTAGAGGAGAAACAAACGATTTGTCAGTGTCAACGCGATGCGACTAGCGAATTCGACAAATTTTGTCTGTAAGTAATAATAATACATGGGACAACCCACACAGCGCCATCTAGTCCCAAAGTAAGCAAGTATTATGCTTGTGTTATGGGTTACTAGACAACTGATATACATACTTAAATACTTTTTTGTTTTTATAATATATACATAGATAAATATTTTACACCCAGACCCGTAACGAAATAAACATGTTCATGCACACAAATATTTGTCCCGGGCGGGAATCGAACCCGCGACCCTTGGCTCCGCAGTTATGGTGTTTAACCACTCGGCCATCCAGTAATATATAAGTGTTCGGCTAAAGTAGTACTTAAGCTTACGGTCCCCATAGAGCTGTAAAAAATAAAATTTTTAGGGCAACACAAAAGAATCAGAACCTTATAGCACTCGCAAATAAATCAAAATCTATAAGGTACTTCCGGTTGATCTAGAACCATTAAATTTGGCAAGAAGCAACGTCTTACAGGACAAACAAAGGAGTAAATCCGAAAATGGTTAATTTGAAGTCATATAACATATTTTTTTTTTAATGTTTTTAAATTTTAATGTGCGTTTAGGGAGATAAGTTAAACACTTAAATATACGTTTATTAAATATCTGAGTTGAACCCTCAGGAGCAACTCCGTAGTTTAGTTTCTATATTTATTTACTTAATTTATAGAATACAATATTCCAAATAAACTCAACTAACTTAAAAATAAATATAAAATAAATATAAAATAATCAAAAAATAAATATCAAAAATTAGAAACGAAAACTGACATGCGTCGTTCTAGCATTTTCTTACATTCGAATACAGTTCGCGTCAAACTTTATGGCGCATCGAATACAACGCTATACGCGTGCATGCGCAGGTACAGTCATCGGAGTCATATACCCCTCCCTCCACTGCGTCCCGCTACACCTAAAACTGGTTACTGCGACGCCACTCGTGCCTACTTTCGGATCCGCCATAAAGTTTGATTGTAACTGTGCCAGGCGCGCAATACCACATAGAAATATATACCAGTGGGATCCCCTCAAGACAAAAGAATTGACGATTTGTATTGCTTTCACCAATAGGGAGTTCCTAAATATAGGTATTCGTGATCAAACCTATTTCTGGCAGTGGTTTTGTCCAAAGAAAAATTTTAATGTAGTAAATTTTTTTTTAATAATAACGTATACATTACAACGTCTAGGCCCCAAACTAAGCATTAACTTGGGTGTGTGTGGTGCCAAGCGAAGACACCACATACATTTAACAACCAAGACCCGGTACCAGTATCCATATTCATCATTTAAATAGTGACCCGACCTGGGATTTGAACCCGGGACCTCAGCTTTGTAGGCAGGGTCGCTACCCACTAGGCCAAGCGGTCGTCTAGAAATTAAATACTATATTGAAATAAGTGTTCTATCGGTATATCTATAGGACGTCCACAATTATTATATAAATAAATGATTCAAAATATCTGTCGTATTTACTAATACGAAATATAGCGAATAACGGACCACTCGTTTTGACTTTCACTAATATTAATATACGGACCTAGTTTAACCCGAGCGCAATACGACAAAACCTTTTATTTATTTGGGATAATGCTGCGCATAAAATATTTCGTGAATTTGGGACCAGTTTTCGATATTGACTCGTCAGTTATATGAAAGTTTATTTATACGAATATATTTCACGTACCTATTGCCTGCGGCTTTTCTCGCTGGCAATGTTATTAGGAAAATCAAGCGATTATTTTGTGAAAACCGTCGTAAATATGCTTTCGTTAAATAATGTGAAGCGTTTTTGGTGTAAAGTATATTGTATGTTTTGACTTATTCAAATAATTAGGTTTTAGTGAAGATGACGCACCTACGTAACTGCACGGACGTACGAAAATTGACCCGCAATTACATACGTACTTACATCGTAAGCGTATACATATCTTGAATATACACACATCATCATCATCAGTCCGCGTCTCTCTACTGCAGGATACAGTCCTCTCTCAAAGCTCGCAAACACAAGGTCCTCATCCAATTACCCCCGGTATGATGGTTCAGGTATCATGACCGCTGCCGTGACTACGAATCATTGGGTTTTGTGTGTCGCATTGGAAGGGTTTTCCAAAAACCACCACGCTTGGCAGACGATTTGGTGATCGCAGTAGACGGTTTCACAGAGAAATGCTGTTGTCCATCGTCCGCTATCCAGAGTTAGTCGCCTCTTACGACACGCTTCTTTACGAAATTTTATTCTTTGCCGTCCCCACACAGCAAGATACAGAAAGAGATAACTATTACGCTTAAGATACTCTTAGTCAACGTAGATTAGAAGAAAAGGGAAGGAAAGGGAAAGGGGAAGGAAAGGGTAACTTAATGAAACTACCCTAATTACCCCATGTATATATTTTGAGCTGTGACTCTTTTTTCTTCAAATAGATATATAAAAAATAATAATAATACATGGGATTTCCCACACAGCGTCATTAAGTATTATGCTTCATTAAGTATCAAGCAAGTATTATGCTTGTGTTATGGGTTACTAGACAACTGATATACGTACTTAAATATTCTTTATGATATATACATAGATAAATATTTTTGCGAAGACACTACACACATATAACAACCAAGACCCGGTACCAGTATCAATATTCATCATATTAATACTGACGCGACCTGGGATTCGAACCCGGGATCTCCAGCCCGTAGGCAGGGTCGCTACCCGCTAGGCTAAGCGGTCCTCAATAAATAAATAAAAATGAGGGAAATTTAGCTCCTCTAGTGCGACATCTGCCTCATTTAGTACATATAACATCATTGAGTATGTAATACGCGAATTTCGTGAAGTGTCGTACGTCAGACGACATCTGTCGAATGACAATCATCGCTCGACACACATCACGGACACATGTTATTTTGATTAGTTAGATCACGATGATCTATCTAATCAAAATAACATTGTTTCTTTAAATATGACTCAATAAGCTTGAATATACTATACTAATAGTCGACAGACCGTAACCAAAAAGTTTCAGGATTCTCGGAAGTATGATTTTAGAGTGAAAACTTCTTTAGGCGCACATTGCGCTCTTTCTGGACAGTAAACGAACTTGAATCGTCACGCCTTAACTTCATACTGAATCGGGTAGGTATACACCTTCCCGGTCAGTCGGTGATACTAAGTCACGTATAATCAGATGTGTCGGAATATATATGAAATATCAATATAACATAGTATTAAAAAAATTATAAAATGAAAATAATATCTTTTCGGATCGTTATACCCTTTTTGTTGAATCACGTGTCAAAGTAAGCGAAGTGACAAACTTTTTAAAAACGAAATAAATAGTCTATTTATTCAAAACCGAAGTTCAGCCAACTTTGTAAACAAAGAGCTAATATAAGTGATGAAGGAAAATATAAGTGTGAAAATTTATGGAATTCATGAACTAAAAGCACTTTTAATGACAAAGCTGACCTTGGAGGTGTCTTAGTTTTGATTTCTAAGAAATAGAAATTCCGTAGAATACATATCTTTCAAAGTTTATGTGATGCTATTTCAAAACGCAATAAGTACACCAACCGTCTTTTAGTCAGTGTAATGGCTTAGCGCCGAATAAATGTGCGCGATGCCGACTTGTATCGTAAAAATTTGTAAAACTTGTCACAGACGCAAAAAAGAGCTAAATATCGTATGTGCTGTAAGTAAACATTTTAATTTAACATTAGTTTATGCTTGCAGACGGTTATTCGATTATTTTTTAAATTAATTTGAACATTATCACTATTTAATTCTCGTTACATTCCCGTAAACAGTGTGACACGTTCGACCCGTAATAAGTATTTGCATGGACTGACCGCACACATCGGAGTGGCCTCGGGCCGCCCGCGGCCGCTTCGCCCACGCAATCGGCCCACGCATGTTGCGGACGCTTTTATTTCGCTTTTGTTTACCGACTACAAATCTTTATTATTAAAATTAATAAATCAATGCTTAACGTAAACAAATGGGGTTTAGAGATATGTATCTTTGTACTGTATATCTGCTGTCATTGATTAATCCAGAACTATTGGAACATATTTCGATAATACAAATAGAGTGTTAGAACATGTAAAAGTATGCATAATAGTCGGTGATTTTAACGTAAAAACTATGAGCTAGCTGTACAGATTTGAAATTTCACCTTACCGTGTATAATTTATTAGTTTTGTGTAATTTGGTTGATATTTGACGATGATTGTTCAACATGTCAGAAAAACCAAGCCGACTGGGAGCTCTCATCGAAAACGCTACCTGATTCCTATGAGATGTTATAAAACAATGTATAGAGGAATTGTTTTTCTTTATAAGTCTAAAGAAACGTCTGTAATGGTTTATGTCTATCTGAGGGCCAAGTGCGAGTTTTTTACTCTTAACTGTGTCGTATGCGTTTTCCGTAATTTGTATGGAAACTCGTAGTTACCTAAAACGACCGCTAGATGTGCTGTACGAGTTTCCATACAAATTATAAAAAACGCAAACGACACAGTTAATAGTAAAAAACTCACACTTGGCCCTCTGTTAACGATAGCTTACTATATCTATTTTAACGTAAAAAAAAATGGTCACATAGAATGTGGTAATTGGAAAGCTATTTACACGGATACGATATTAATCCTTATCAAATTGAATATACGTTAATTATCTTAAGCTTTTCATGCACATTACAATTGCCGTTTACAATTATAATTAACTAGCGACCGCCCGCAGCTTCGCCTGCGCAGACTACACATTACTGTTAAAGTGATCTATTATTAACATTTGAGGTGGTTTCTGTGTACTTTTTGCTTATATAAATTTTGATTACTGTCATACAAACTTTTGACTCCCACCTCCCCCTTAAAATTGGAAAATAAAAAACTCTGAAACACGTCGTTACTTATTTATGATTAGCGGCCGTGCCCGGATCCGCCCGGGTGGACTACGAAAACGTTCCCCATCGCGTTCTCCTTCCCCTCCCCTTTCCTACTATACCACTCCTACTGTCCTAGCTCCATTTCTACGTAAATAATGTATTTAATTTGATAAGGATTCATATCATGTTTAAGAAACACCTTCGCAAATAGTGCGTTTATGTTAGAATAAATTTGATTGCCATAAAAAAGGTTGTAGTAAACCAACCTTAAAAGATACACATATGCTGTCGCGGACTTTTGGTTAGAACTTTCAAAGGGGAACAATCCCGTCATACATGATTTTTGCTTAACATCAACCGTTTACGCAGCACACGCTACGGAAGCTCTCAACAATAATATTTTTTTTCCGTTTTTGCAACATTTTTCGTTGGTGCTCCCCTCCTATTGGTCGTATCTGATATAATAATAGCCTATAGCCTTTCTCAATAAATGAACTATCCAACACAATACAACAATTTCAATTCGCACCAGTAGTGCTTGAGATTAGCGCGTTCAAACAAACAAACAAACAAACTCTTCAGCTTTATAATATTAGTATAGATATCTTAGGATTTATTGTAAAATAAAAACTATCGCACGACAAAATAAATTCAAGCATGCTAGACACAAGCTGATACGACACTACGACAAAAAAAATTATGCATATAATCTCTGCTACCCATGCGAAGCCGGGACGGGTCGCTAGTCTAAATATAAAAATTTGGAGGATGAAAAAAATCATTCGGTATACATTTCATATACGAACAGAACTACCAAGTAAAATACTCATATTAAATTTTGACTAATTTTAATAATCTGACTACAGAAATCGACCAGTGATTCATGAGTATTCAGACGTCAACTGTTTTAGGAATATATTATATAACATTCCAGAACGTACACACAACGGCACGTTTAAAGGATAATGGACGATAATGGCCTAACATGTAGCCATAAAGCTACAGATATGTATTATTATTATTATTATTCAGTTATTAACGTCGGTGAATAGAATACGAGGTTACTGAAATAGAACTTTAAAATTGGGACACGTCAGTAGTTGATTTATTTAAATTTTGAAATATGAAAATATCATAGATTAAATAAATTTGACAGCAGCGTTAGGTTTTAATAGAGTCAGAAATGTCAGTATCGAAAATTTTAAACGCAATTTCGCATAGGTGAAGACCAGAGTGGGGACTTCGCGGACTGAGATTCGCCATCTTGCACCAGGTAACTAGAGTATGAGTGGTTAGACGATTTAAAAGCCCTCTTCTGCATTTATCGTATAACCACTCATACTCTAGCTACCTGGTAACCTGGTAATTCGTACTTTTATGGAAAAAAGGACAATCCTAAAAAACGAATCGAATTTTCTCAGTTTAAAAATTTCTTCTGAAGGCAACATGAAATGCATTTCGCATGAAAATCGCCCATTTCCGTATAGGTAAAGCATGCGTTCAGGTGAGACGAAACGAGATAACCGTCATAATTTCATATAATTTACAGTCAAATTTGACTCTCGTTCAATCTCCCTAAATTAATTCTGTGTTTACTCCATAGGACACGACTCGTGAAAAGACATTCATACCTCTATGATGCGAAGGATAAGAATGTGAGTTACCACATATTTTTTCTTCTAAGCAGGATCACTTAAAATCCAGAAGAACAAGCATGGACGAATTTGACACAATTATTTATCGACTCAATATAAAACCTTTGTTGATCGATTGGTTTAGCGAAATCGATCAACTATCACTAATGCCAAAACAGACGGATCAGATAGACAATTCATCGACGACAAAAGCTCCAACGTGGGACGATAATAGATGCAATCGGTCAATAAAGTATTATATCGTATCGATAAACTTCAAGTATAAGTGGTATAAAGGACTGGTGAAACGCTACACCGCGCTACACTTAGTTATCCATAGCCAAGAAGTCTGTCTGTCGTCATAGCCTAGAGCGCAACGAACCTGTCTCAAATTTATAAGGCCATAGGGCCATGGTTCAAATCCGGGCGTGTACCAATAAGTTTTTCTGACTTAAGTACATTAACTATCACTGACTCCGTGCCTCGGAGAGCACGTTAAGCAGTCGGTTCCGGACGCTGTCAATAGATGGCGGTCGTTACAATCCCTAACCCGCAGTGGACTTGCGTGGTGGATTTAAGCTTCGAACCCCCTCCTTATCCTGGGGGAGGCCTAAGCCCCTGCAGTGGGGTAACATGGGCTGATGATCAAGAAGTCTATGTCGCAAAATAAAAATATGATGTTTTAAATGTTATTTCTTTCTTTTTAATTATAGATATTTTTTGATCACCCTTCATATTGATTGAAAAGCACAAAAACGAACAGAACAAAATAGAGACAAAATACGTTGAAAAAAATTTTAATTTTGAATGACGATTAGATAACTTACAAAGTGTAGGTTGTGATATTTTGATAGATTTGACAGGTTACAGACGCGCTACTATCGGAAGTTAAAAGCTCTCAATGAGGCTGGGGTTTAATAGACCGCAGAAGTTTGTGGTCGTTAATGGTCACGACGACTGTCTTAAAGTTGACTTTCATAGAGAGTTACAGCTTTTTCACAGGTGCAAGGTGCCGGGTACCCGGTGACGAAGTGAATGGGCCTGCCCGGTAAATTACGCCCGTACGTGTGAATGCTACCTACACGCCCATACACTTCGCTACCGGCTATCCGGCAACCGGTACGTGTGAAAAGGCTCCTAGTTCCTAGAGTTATTAAATTTCGCTCGAAGTTCTTTGCCAATTATTCGCTACGGATTAGCAGTTTAGTGAACTTTTTTTAAAGTTACATTTCCACACTACTAAATGTTAATATACGATAGTACAAGTTAGTCCTTCTTCTTCCTTGCACAGATGTCATTTTTTACAGTTTTGCATACTTAGTGTACATTTTTAAATTTTTTTTTAAATGACTTTTGTCTGAAATCTCATAATCCTTGA
This sequence comes from Luffia ferchaultella, assembly GCA_949709985.1. NCBI lineage: Eukaryota > Metazoa > Arthropoda > Insecta > Lepidoptera > Psychidae > Luffia > Luffia ferchaultella. Next base: position 13,178,922 of record OX453263.1, read on the forward strand.
TAAATGATAATTCTATGCCAGGAACAACGGAAAATGTAGCACATCATTCTTACAATCGCTTGTTAAACTTAAACATAATACAAAAACTTTAAACCGACATGAACACAACTTCTATGTTGTTAATTTGTTTTTTTTTTTTAAGTCAAATGAGCCAGTGTACAGTCAGATACAAGTCTGACCCACAAACTAATTATGTTAATGTTTTTTTTTTATTAAAATGAGAAGAAAATCATTATTGTGTTCGTCTCACGTTTTGAACTTTGTAACGTGTATACGGTGGCATAATAATAGGTTGTATTCTTTAGTAGTTACAAACAGACTGTCTGTGAACAACTTATCATGACTCAGTGTATAAAAAAATGTTTTATGACCCATTGTGGGAAACGGTATCGTATGAATTATCTCGGCGCAAAAATTAAAAATACAATTCAAATAATTAAGTTCTAATCTTGGTTGTGATGTTGATAACAGACAAGGTTGTAATCGTATAAATAGAGGCCACGTGGTAGTAATATCCAGTTTAGAACGAGTTACTTTTTTAGAGTTTCGTACCCGACGGATACAAACGCAAACCTTACTACTAAGGCTCCGGTGTCCGTCCGTCCGTGTCACAATCAGCTTGTATCGTCTGAAACGTTTAATAGGTACATAATTGAAATTTTCGAAGTTATATTACTATAGCTGTTATATTTAAAATAAAACAAAGTTAAAAATTACAGGCAGTCCTCACACAAGAAATGTACATACATATACTCACGCCTGCTTTCCATTGGGGTAGGCAGAGACTACAGATTTCCACTTAATGCGATCCTGGTATACCACTTTCGCCTCATCTACACTTATCACTCTTCTCATACACGCACTTCGCACACTCCGAATACTCCGGGTACTCTGGACTTGACCTTAATTGAAATGTATGTATGAAATCTATTTTTTTTTTGATGTTTTTGGTGATTGGTTCTTGTGAGATCATTGCATACATTTGACATTTTCATGTAGTATGTACTGAAAGTAATAAGTAAGTAGTAAGTAATAAAATAAATTTAAAAATTTAAGGTTGTTCCCAAAAAATAAACGTGTTTTTTGTATTGTACGGTGGTAGCATTCGGCCGGTTTTTTATCAATCGAACACCATTCGCCAAAATCACAAGTTGATTGTTTGTGTTTGTATATTATTTCGGAATCCTTCATGGCGACCTTTGGTTTCAAGTCTTGTAGATTCAGTTTTTCAATATTTTTACTCCAGCACTACGCGAAGGCGAAGCGTATTCAACTCCGCTCATACCCTACCACTTTTAAGAGTGATAATTCTGGTACCGTGTGTAACATTGTTTCATGCGGTCTCTATTCCTTTATAGTATAATATTATTAGCTCGGTGTTTATAACGTTCTGCTATTGACGCAAATACATGTGTTTCTGTAATACTAAGGTTTGTATTGTACCCGCAATACGGAATTTGTCAGATTAAATTTCGGCGTCCGTAAGCAAGTGTTGGAAATATACTATCGAACGGCGTTGATGTACGCTCCTGCGAAATATTTTTTTTCAAAAAATCTTTGCTATAGAAAATCCTCGAGTTTAATCGAAAAATGTAACGTTCATAAAACTACCATGCGTTCGTAAACGCAGCCGTTACATTTTTATACACTTCTTGTCTTCTATTTACAACTAAAATAGTTACTTGGCAAACGTTTGAATTGGATTAATCGAATATAATATAATAATAGTTATAATAATACCTGGATATCCCACACAGCGTTATCTAGACCCAAATTAAGCAAAGCTTGTATTATGGGTACTAGACAACTGACATACGTACTTAAATATTTTTTAATAATATATACATATATAGATATTTTATTCCCAGGAAACAAATAACATGTTAATGCACACAAATATTTGTCCGCGCTGGAATTGAACCCGCGCCCGTCGGTTTTGCCAATCGGCCAATAAAGAAACAAACAAATTTTTTGTTGTGACTGATCAGTCGATCGTAATTCCCAATAACATCTTTAAAATAACGTGAATTTAATATCATTTTACTACAGTATACTGATAGTACGGATGATTTGTAGGTGTAAGCATTTGCTTTCGGTTTTGGGGTCAATTTATGCAATGAATTTTGAGAATAGGAATTTCAAATAAGCGGGGAACGGATTTTATTTTAGAATTTAAGCGAAGGCCAAAATCGGCTGCCTGCCTCATCCGTCACGGATCGCTGTGCTGTCCGATTTACATTTGTATAGGATGGTGGGGCGACCACACTTTACATATTGAAAGGGATGTCTGCTTTTAAGTCAGGTTTTAGCTGCAATACAATAATTTAAATTCGCATTGCCTGAATTATTTACATTTAATAGACGGATTAAAAAACTAATTATCCATACTAATGTTCCATTCCATTCCATCAGCCCATTATACCCCACTGCAGGGGCTTAGGCCTCCTCCCAGAGTGAGGAGGCTTGGAGCTTAAATCCACCACGCTGCTCCAGCGGGGGTTGATGGATTGTAACGACCGCCATCTATTGACAGCAACCGGGACCGACTGTTTAACGGCTTGCCGATGCACGGAGTCAGTGATAGTTAAATGTACTTAAGTCAGCAAAACTCACTGGTACACACCCGGATTCGAACCACGGCCGCACAGCCTTATAAATTTGAAACAAGTTCGCTGTACTCGGGTTAACATGACAAAATATTAGGTATAAATACGAATATTATAAATGCAAAAGTGTATCTGTCTGTCTGTAACGTTTTCATGGCTAAACCGCTGAAATTTGGTATAAGATTACTTTGAACCCTAAAGAAGTACATATGTTACTTTTTACTGCGAAAAAATGTCGATATATTTGTTACGCGTTCACAGCTAAACGGCTGAACTAATTCTTATGAAACTTAGTAAGAAGATTACTTGCATCCTAAAGACGGAACATATGTTAATTTCCGCTTCACAAATGCAGATGCATTTGTGAAGCGGAAATTAACATATGTTTGTTACTTTTTCACAGCTAAACTATAGTAGGTACTGATTTTAAGGATATTTGATATAGATATAGCATTGATCAAAACTGAAGAATAATTGTATAATAATATTTGGACATCATACACGCCATCTAGTCCTAAAGTCAGCAGGTAACATGCGAGCATATTATGGGGTACAAGACAACTGATATACATACTTAAATATTCTTTTTTTTTAAATTATATATACATACTTTTGCATCAAGACACAGAACAAATAGACATGTTCATGTACACAAATATTTATCCCGGGCGGGAATCGAACCCGCGATCCTTGGCTTCGCTGTTAGGGTCTCTAACCACTCTGCCAACCGGTCAGTCAATCGAAAAGTCAAAAGAAGAACATCAAGATACTTATCACCACGGAAAACTTGTCTTTTAATTGTCATCCTTTTACGGCTAAACAGGAGTCTTTTGTGGTCCCAGTACAGACGTGAGGTCCACGCGGGCGAAGCCGGAGGTGGAAAGTTAGTATTTTATGTTTCTTGAAACGTGTTGTTTCATTAAAAAAGTAATTTAAAGTTGTCAATTATTAATCTAAATGTCACTGACCAGCTCATGGAGTAGTCATTTTATTCTGGTATTTTTTTTTTATTTTACTTTCTTGTAGGTACTACATTAAGGTATGTTTTCAAATGAAAATTAGTATAATTATTTAAAGTATCAATAAAATTATTAAGTTTTTGAATACCTGCTTCTTTAGGCGGGATAGGGGAAAAAGATCAGAGTGTATTTTTAGAATGTTATTGTATAGAAGTTAGTTTGAGAGTTAAAGGAAATTGCGCGCGCCGATGTAGCATGCTTTCACGGCTGGAGTGCAGACGTTCCTTAACGTGAAGGAATTTGAACCATAAACCCCCCAACGCTGGTGCAGTAAGCTGCAGGGCATGTTAGGTAGTTAACATCCATCGTCCAAACATGGCGATATCGGCACCTCGCATCGGAGCTCTTTATAAATATTTTTATTTAAGTTTTTAGTATTAAAAATTTGTTAATGAATACGTTTATAACGAAAATGGAACCCAGTACAAAAAGCGGTATAGTTCCACGCCATAACCAACAAATAAAAAAAATTTTCTTCGTCAATATAATTTATGTATTCAGTGTTTGACCCGTGGACGAAACAACGATTACCCCTCCGTGCCTAGTAGTTAAAAATATATTTGGGGCCGTCCGTCCGTTATCACGTTTTCGTAGACCCTTCTTCAGCTAATATTACATCAGACTGGGTTAACTCCCTTCTATCTTTGGGGTGTGCTACAAATAAATAAATTATTTACTATCCTCAAAATTTTATAGAATTCAAGTGTAGTGGCTATTACTCATTATACGAAGGTGAAGGGTTGAAATTATAGTCAAAGGGGTTAAAAAATAAGCATAGTAAGCAATGTGGTGATTCACAATACGGAATCCTCTCCACTCGAACTCGACTTGCCCTTGATATTTTTTTTTTGCATGTTTATTTGTTTTACGACCATTTAAACCTTTCCATCTTCTTCAAACATCGTTACATCTGGTTACGCCCTATCTACTTAATGAGTACGTATTTTATGGACAACTCCATATAGGCAAGTCAGTGATTTTTTAAATTTTATTATAAAGAAACTATGATAACGATTTGTATATCACTTGCAATTGTTATTTTGTACATTAAATCATTTTTAATGTAAAAATAATAATAATATTACTTGGGCTAACTCTTACACCGCTATATAGTCCCAAAGCACAGCCTGTATTGTGGGTATTAGACAATTAATATAAATAAACTTAGATATTTTTTAATAACACGTATTTATAAAATTTAATAACAGGTAATCTATTAATTGGTATGGTGATACGACACTGTTTGAGTATATGATGTAGGTATTGTTGAATAGTATGTATGTGAATTTTTTTTATTTTAATTTTTCTAAACTTATTGTATTAATTACTGTGTATGCATGTTAGATATTATAGATAAGGGATAGGATAAAAATAGGAATAGGGCAACCTGAAAATCAGGGCTGAGTGGTGAGCCAGTTAATACTGAGCACACAACCTGCAACATGCTGAGACCTAATTGTCATAGAATATGTACTTATAATTAAAGAGTAGATGTAGTTATTAAAGTTTTTATTTATTTTTTCTTATGACAATAAATATTTTTTCTTTCTTTTTTACTTATAAGGATATTTTACATTTAAATTCGAAACAAATAGACATGTTAACGCACACAAATATTTTTCCCGGGCAGGAATCCAATGAGCAACATTTGGTTGTGCAACAAGGGTCTAACCACACGAACAATCGATCAGTGAATAGTACTGGAGTTTAAGGAATTCACACAAAAAAAATGATTGTCACCCCACAACGTGGCGACAGTACAACATTTCCGAAACGCGACGAAAATAAATACAATGATTATTCGTGAAACTGTATGGGGGTTTAGTTGCTGTCTGCGAGAACAGTGACAACCGTGAGGTTTCACGTTTCCACATTTTCACGACCTTCGTTTATGTTGGTTGACCTGGTACTTCATACGAGACACGTTGTCAGCATTGTATTACAAAACAAGCGTAGAACTACGAATTATGGTAGAAAAACCAACAAGTTTAAATTCTGTTTTTAATGCTTTTCACGTTGTGTTTGGTCCGAAGACAGTTGAAGAGACAGGAAGTAATATTGACTATTGTTCTTACCTAGTGAAAGAAGAACTCAAGAAGTAGAAAACGTGGTGAGGCTGTGGGAATGGATGGGAAGTCTGTATGTCTCCTTGTTTGTTTGACCGGGCTAATGTCCTGAACTACTGAACCGATTTAGATAGAACTTTCATTAGCATTTAAAGGACTTTTCGGACAGTAATCTAGGTTACTTTTTGTTTGTTCATAGAAATAAAATAGAAGTGTCTGTCTATGATTTCAAAATAAGGATATTGAATTGAGTTTTGAAATGACAAGCAAAGAACGCAAAGAAGAAGAAGTAAATGATAAATATAAGAGAGGACAAAAAGGAATAGATCTCCCACTTGACCTATTAAGAAATGATAAAGTTTAATTATGATATCTGCAAACGTGAAGTCCAAACGGTTGAAACCACGGACAAACTTAATATATATATATTGAAAACTGTTGCTCACTTTCAGCACCTTATCAATGGGATTCCAAACGCAAAGCGTAGTATAGATGGCGCCAGTTGCGACCCGACTGCTGTCATGTCAAGCGACTAACTGCCGAAGATTTCGTTAGTGTTTCTTGTTGAAGTTTTTTAATCCTCACTGTTAAATACTGCTGATTCATGGACTACACAATGTATTCAACATGGAATTTAAAGGAATCGAAAAGAATTTGAAGGGATACAATTCAGTCTGGAAAGAAAGCGGACCTTGTTTACAGGTATGGACTGTCAGAGACAAATTTATATTCTTTGAAAATAGTAAAGCAGTTGGATTAATATATACACCTGTGTTGTTTACTAAATGATAAATTCAAATAATGTAAAATGCAACATTATGTTAGAAATTGTCTGAATGTGACATACGTCAATGGTCATGTCGCCCTCTGTAGGGAGAAATTGGTAGTTGGGATCACCGGTAGTCCTGCCAATCAATGACCGTGGCTGGTGGTGAGCTGATGACAGCAAGCCAATGTGGCCGTGGCCTAAATCGTGTTAACAATCTTCATGTGACTTTTGAACTTGACTGTTTTCTGACTTCATAACAACTTCGTAACTTAGTTATAATATACCAACAACGAGGAACTTTCCTTCTAAAAATCGCGATTTATCTAATTACACTTCGCTAATTCTTCGAATTCTCTGTCATTTGCACGATGATTGTAACCGCAGCCAACTCCGTAGATACAAATTATTCTCTACTGGGTTGGCATGTCTTACGAAGTTTGTCGTAATTAATATAGGCATAATTTAGAGTAACGCCATACAGGATCCCGAAGTTTGGTACACTGGTGTAGTTGTATTACACTTAAGTGAAGTATATAAATTAAATTCTAAACATCATTTGTCAGCTGCTTAATTGAATTTTCTTGGGTGTTTGGGACTAGCTTTTAGTTTTGGCTTTGTTTGAGGTCAATTAATAGTTTGAATATCTTCTTGAATTTTACAGCCAATGTAAAATAAAAAATAATAAAACAACCGATCAAGGTGTGTGTTGGACTCTTGATCGGTTACTAAACTAAACGAAAAGTTTCAAGTGAGCAGATGGCGCAAACGAACGGTTACCGAGAAACATGTTAAAAGTTGAACTACGTCCAGCCGAACACCCCGTTTAAAATATACCATCTCTTTTGCTGAACGTAATCTAAATTTATAGCAAAATAAATAAAGCGTGCAGAGCTAACCGAATTAAAAAAAAGTTTCAAGGGAGTAGATGGCGCAAACTAACAGTTACTGAGAAAAACATGTTTTAAGTAACTTTTTTAACTATGGACTACATTCAGCCGAACACCAGGTATACTGTGTAAACATTTTAACTGTCTACCCATTACAGTTTGAAGGACAAAGCCTTTTATAGGACTGACGGAAAGCGTAGGATTCGTAATAGGGTTCTGCCGGCACCCTTTGGGTACAGAACCATAAAAACTGGTCAAGCAGAAGTTGTGTTCACGTACTTGAGTTTTTTATTGTATTGCATCTTTACGATCGTGTTTTTCATGGTTAAACGAACAGTCCTTTTTTCGCTAACAATATTTCCATTCCATTCCACCAGCCCATTATACCCCACTGTGGGGGCTTAGGCCTCCCTTCAGGGTGAGGGTGCTTGGAGCCTAATCCACCACACTGCTCCAGTGCGGATAGGTAGATTTTAAGAACTGCTATCTGTTAATGGCAACCGGGACCGACGGTTAGTGATAGTTATGTACTTAAATCAGGAAAAAACTCACTGGTACATGCCCGGATTCTAACCACGGCCATACGGGCGTCTAAACTAGAAATAGGTTCGCTGTGCTCGGGCTATCACGACACAGCAACACACACACAATATTTATATAGCGAAATGAATTAATTAATTGTCACAAAAAAAATCCACACTTGAATCTGGTTCATGTGATACTTGTTTTTTGTTTGATTACGTGACCTTCGGTGCCGTTCAGACTTTTACTAAAATATTTGTTTAAAGTCAAATCATCTAACTCGAAGCAAATATTAAATATGAGCAATATAAGCAAATAAAAATAAAATAAGTAATTCATGCAAAGGTAATCGTGTAAGATTTTATAATAAACTTCCAACCAATATAATATACTTGTTAATAAATAAATTCAAGAATTAGGTAAAACGACCATTTGTGTATAAAGTTTATTACTTTAAAATTACGAATTGACTAGAAGCCCTCTTCTACATTTACCTAACCACCCATACTGTAGCTAGCTGGTGTAAGATGGCGAGTTTTAGTACGAGTTTCAGTGCCCAAGGTCCCCGCGCGCCGCTCTTCACCCCCGAAAAATCCCCGCATGCCGGTTTCAACCCCCAAAATTGCGAAATATCACTTCGATACTGTGAACTGACATTTATGACTATATTAAAAAACCAGACGCTGCTGCAAATTAATATACGTTGTGATAAAAATGCTTGATATTAAAATAATCTAATCCACTTAGCTTTTAAAACACTGGTTTGTAGCGCCATAACTAAAAAAATAAGCCACTTTAAGTTTCTTGTAGCGTTTTTCTTAGAATATGGTTGCGTACAAGCCTGCATAAACTTAGATTTATGACGTTAAAAAATGACGGCAAGGTGTTCTACTTAAAAATAAATGCGTTTTAAATTATTAATTTTGATTTAATAATAATAATAATAACACACACAATCCCAACAACGTTTAGGTCCCAAACTAAGCATTAGCTTGTATTTTGGGTACCAAGCGAAGACACCACATACATATAACAACCAAGACCCGGTGCCAGTATTAATATTCATCATATAAATACTGACCCGACTTGGGATTCGAACTCGGGACCTCCAGCTTCGCAGGCAGGGTCGCCGCCCACTAGGCTAAGCGGTCGTCAATTAACATAATGCACTGTTTATTTATCGATTTAACTTTTTGACATAATAATTTGAACTCTATAATACCGATCGTTTTTTTCTTGTAATATTTTCTTAACTTTGGCTGACGACGTCGATAAAACGACTTCTCTTTTTCATGCTGTTCAAGGGGGTGATTCTCGAACCGCTTGGCTTTAAGTCTTATGATACGATTTCCGTTTACGAGGAAAAATGTCACATAAAAATTTTACCTATTCTCAGTGTCAAGTGTTTGACAATTTTGTCAAACGAACGTCGTGTGACATCATTCGACTTCAAATGTCACACGTAAAATAATACTGAATTGTATCTTGAAATAGCAGCCAGTTGGCTTTCAAACAATTTTCCTATAATCTGAAAAATATAATAGCAAAGGCTAATTTTAAAGATCTTGCATTTTCGAATTTCAAGAAAAAATAAATTATTTAAATGAATAATTTAATGTTTCACAAGAATTTATTACAACTAACGATTATCAGATAGTCTGTGGCAGAGGCCCGAAATTACACCTGTGTTCCGTATTTGAGTTATTTCAACAACCACTATATAAATTAATATAACTTTGTAGAAAAATTTACTTATCAATGATTAAATCATTTGATTTTTAAATAAATCTAAAATATTAAATTAAATCAATAATAATTCTTCGCAACCGAAAAACAAACGATTTTTTCTTCTAATTGCTATATCGTTTATTTTTAAACGGAACAATAGGGTAACCATGCCATCGCCTGCCATTGGCTACGATCTACTAAACCATAGACAAACGTCAATCATATTTCATACGACATTTAATTTTCATGTGACATTATTTCCGTAGGGTCTTTAGAATACATAATTTCCAACTCACACTACAATTGTCACCAAATATCGTTTAACAATTCTCTCATGCTGAATTTGTTAAATAAAACGAGAATCGGGCTCCAGAGCAAATACCCAAAAATAAAAAATCATCAAAGCCGTGTACCTATGTTTATGTTTCCATGAAATTCAACTTGTCGAATATTGGACTTAAGCCGTTACATACATACGGGTATTCCATTACGAAACTGTTCGAAGTATACTACTCCCTTATGGATTGAAATTCGAGAAATACTTTTTTAGTGGATATTTTGGCAAAGCAATATTTCTAATCAAATTCAACAACCAGTTAGTGATACAGTAATATATACAAACAAGACAACACTTGTCTATAAAAATAACAAATGCATATTCCATTTAAGGTTACCACAACATATTTCTAGAATAATCAGTTTGAAATATTGATAAATTAGATTTTCAGAGAAGATTTTCATTTCAGGTTCTACCATCGACAGATCTTGTTGAATATATGTGAAGTTTGAAATTCTTATATCAATACAGTTAAAATTTGAAATATTCAGATGTACAGTACACAGTTTTACCGGGACCCCTTTTCCCGAGATAGAAAGTATGCCTATATCACTCTTCAGCTTATAAACTATATCTATGCAAAAAATTATAGCTGTTCCAAAACAACTGTTGACTGACCGGTTAGCCGAGTGGTTAGAGATCCTAACTGCAGATCCGAGGGTCGCGAATTCGATTCCCGCCCGGAACAAATATTTGTGTGCATGAACATATCTATTTGTTTCGGGTCTGGGTGTAAAAGTATCTATATATGTATATATTATATAAAAAAAGGAAAAGAATATTTAAGTATTGTTACGACTTCGTTAATATTGAGCAAAAGTATATGGTATATCAATTGTCTAGTACCCCATAATACAAGCCTAATACTTGCTTACTTCGAGACTAGATGGCGCTGTGTGACATATCCCGGATATTAATATTATTATAACTGTGCAGTTCCTGCTGACAACGTATCTTTCTATAGGTCAAATTTAAAAAAAATTCTGTTAAGTAGTTTTAGAGTTTATCCGTAACAAACAAACAAACAAACAAACAAACCGAAAGTCAAATATTTTCTGTTTATAATATAATATTAGTATAGATTAATATATATTTTTAATTCGATATTGTTTTGTATTTTTTAATATTCAGAACCGAAACTTGCGTTACGGAAGTTCAGTTCTGTAAAAAGGGGATAAATAAACTTATTTACTTAGATGTGACAGATGTTGTTACGTCCCGCGAGCCCTACCGCATGTGACAATAACACATATTTCGACGAATTGCGGTGAATGAAATTTTATTTGTTTTTTAATTTGGAACATGTTAAACACACAGCAAACGCGCCAGCCTCACGTCAAACTTAAACCATAAACGTTTGACTTGACGCTTTTTGATTACCGCTAACTTTTTTTAACTGTCACTTGTTACTCTAAACGTTATAGTTACAAGATCCCGATCTATCTTGCGAACCCCTTATTCTATTCCCAAGCAAGATATTGTTCATTTACTATAAAATTATTAATAAACATTACTAAGGAGGGTTTGTACCCTAAAATCCGTCCAGGCTATTTTTATCGTAATTAAATATGTTAATTTTTTTTAAATAATTAAAACAACTCTTTTGTTCTTATATATTTTTGTACCAAAAGTTTTTGCATGCTCCAAAATGTGTAAATTCCAAGGTTTATTCCGACACCAACTAAAGTATTCATTTTTATTACTTATTATCCTTCTAATGGTAAACAAAGTTTGATTTTTATCAGAACTCTTAAATTGTTTTTTATCTTTGAATCCGATTTTTTTTTAAATTTTTTTAATATAATTATTTTAATTTTTATTACATACGTTAAAATTTATTTAACAATTTTAATTTAAAAATATCTTGGACCAAAAGGGTACTAACCGTCCTCAATAATGTTTATTAATATATTACATAGTATATGAATATTAAATAAATAAAATAGAAATAATAATAATATTTCGTCTGGGTACACAAGCTAGAAAGGGGTCTTATATAATTTTGATATTTCGCTTTTGTTTTGCACTGCACGTTCAATTCTCTGGGTTTCAGCTTGCTCATCTTCTTTAGCTTTACCTTTTGCTTTGACGACTAAAAATGCTCTGTGAACTCAACTGTCTGCTTGTAACACTAAAGCTAAAAGACGTACTTTACGGTACGTCCAAGCGCAGTTTCTTCTATTTAGGTGGTTCAAAATATTTCTATTAATAATTTAAAAAAATATTTAAAAATTAACACATGAGCAGTAAAAACTCTCGGCTTCCTATGTCATTGAACAACCAAACTCAC